>CM068368.1:681169264-681769264 GCA_034769895.1 Magicicada septendecula | reverse complement strand
AAAGTCTGACACAAAATTTGGCCGCATAGTGTTGATCAGTGTTGTTTTGTAACGTCGGATAAAACAATGGCACAGACAAATCTAGTAGCGTTTAGAAGTGGAGAAATTTTATGAAAATAACCAAACGTTATAGCTGCCAGCTGTTGCGTTCTTGGTGTCACAGTGTTGATACTTCATGGCAAAAATATTCTCGTGACTTTTTAGACAATTCTCATATGATATATGTTAATCTGTGTAGCTATATCTGGATCTGTATCGAAAGTGGGAGATCTCATGAAGTCTGATCGTTGTTTGATGGTAACAGTGATTGGTACCAATTATCGTAGCGTATTTGCAAAAAGAAATAATATTGGCGAAATTTTAGGAAAAGAAAAAACTTGCGTAAAATATATAGTTCTTATGGAATATTATAATTACATATTACATTCGTAGTCCTTCAGCCTTTCGACTGGTTTGTACCCTCCCCGCATATACCCGTGGTGCGTGTGGTACTGAGTACATATTACATATAGGCTATAATTATATTATTACATATTTTAATTACGCAATATATTACATTACATATTATAATGTAGACAATGGGTGAAATTCTTTCGTTGGCTTCAAGTATAAAGCGTGGAAGTTGACGGACACGCATGAAAAACTTTTTTCTTTTGTTATGTACTAGAAAAAAATATGAGAAATATTCGTTAACGAGGCGATAACTAAAGGACATTACTCGTTAGAAAGTCACATGACATACGTATAATGTAGTTAAAAGAGTGCGGTGGCATTTGGGAGCCTGTGATTGTGAAAAGGTTAATGCGGTTTTAACCTAAGAAGGCGACGCGTGTAGTAATTATCTCTAATTGTAGAAATTAATCCCGTAAGTGTAGTTATTTATAGTGTTCAAAATACAAGCCAATGAAGAGCAACCGCTAAACATCTGACAAGTTGTTGATACACACATAGAAACGTTGTCCGTACATTGTTTACGCTTACTGTGTAGGCTACTTGTGTAGTAACCTGAGTTTATCTGGACGTATTTGCTACCTCCTTTGTTAGCAACAGTTTATAACCCCTTTGTCTCTTTTATGCTTCGTGGTCATAGAAATGTCACAGGTGTATACAAGCAGACAGAGGGTTGACCTAGGATAAGATTGTTGGATGATGTGCTGGAAGATCTCAGAATAATGGATGTGAGGGGTTACGCTGAAATGGCAATGGACAGGACACACTGGAAAAGATTGGTAGGTCTACTGGAAGCCAGGGCTCACGTTGGGCTGCGGTGCTAAAGAAGAAGGAGAAGACGAAGTCATAAAAGTATTCACGATGTGCTAATACACACATGTGGTGTGTAAAAAGAGTAAATTTGCGAAGCTGGTAATTCAGAGGGACGTTGATCGAAACAGTATTGGAAGACTTAATCTGGCAGTGCCTTTAGGCGATCCGTCGCAAACGTTTGCACGTTCTCCGGCACTTTCGAAGTAGCGGTAATCATGCTTAAAAATTTCATGAATAGTCTGACGATTTGAATGTTTATTTCATAACTAATAATTGTTAGCACAGAATGACGAGCAGGCGTGAGGATATCTCTCAATTTTGAAACATATTTACATCGATTCGAGGACGTACAGAATAGAGTTCATACTCCATAATTTCATGGATATTAAAATACTGAGACTAAGATCCTTCATCTCCGACAACGTGTTTAACTTGTTAAATATTACTGTTGCCTGCCCTGAAGGTTGACATAAAATTTTATAGTACAAAACAATTCAATATTTACGAGACAAACGGTTTACCATAACAGTGGCAAAGACATCTGGTAACGTTAAGAAGTCGAATTTTTTTTTATAAACCTTAACGAAGCTGTAAATGAGTACCTTCACACATAAATGTATCCATAAACTCGTCAAACCCACACATACGTAAACACAGGTACACATAATACAAAGCTACATAATATATAATATATATACATAATTATGCGTGTTCACATGAACCAAACAGCTGCTGAATTTTTGGCTTCAGCGTTTTGCACTTTAGAGGGAAAAAATTCAACTCATTATTTTTTAAACAAACCTTGTATATACACTTTACGCTCTCTCCCTCTCTATCTGTCTCCCCCTCTCGCTCTCACTTTCTCTCTCTCTCTCTCTCTCTCTCTCTCTCTCTCTCTCTCTCTCTCTCTCTCTCTCTCTCTCTTTACGCGCCCCTCGCCACCCACACACACATACACAAATCCATCCATTGATCTAATTCGCAAATTAATTCCATTAATTTTGATTATTGATTCGTAGCACAGAACCTACAAGTTACACAATAATAGTTCAGCATTTTTGTTTTGTTTTGTGTTAGCAGACCTTAAGGCCTAAACTAAACCAGTTTCTCTCCGCAATAGTGCCCGAGTATACTTACCCCCTTATCATTTATTTATGCTGTTATCTAAACCAAACAGAGTTAATGCAGAGGGTTGTTATCTTACGTAGTTAGGATGTCATACCTTGTGACTTTCATTCGTCCAACACTCCATTTGTTAAGAACAAACCATTACACAACAAAATTTACACACGAGATAAATTTTCTCTCTGCATCTATTCCCTCTCTCAAACATCCTCTGTTACTCTCGACATACTCACTCAACCGTGTATCTTTCACGTTCCGAATGATCTTCGGTTACACCATCCACTTACTTTGTAACAGAATTGCAGTTTTGATCCATTGTGCGTCCTGCTGTTTTCATTTAAAATATCTGCGTATTCCATTCACGTAAAATGTCTATAATATGCGAATGCGCTTAAACGTAAAACGTCGCTGTGGTTAGTTTTCTCTACTAAAATTATTCGTGGGAACACTTTACACAAATTCGTTTTACTATCTGGATGCGCAACCAAGACGGTTGGATCCCTGCCTTTAATCCAGCGCAACTCACCTTTTAAAGTGAATTATTTTGAATCAACTATCAGACGTTTATAGTAGTTAAATGTAGCCGTTTGTTTTGTTTCGTTTAAATATTTCTCAGAAGCAGTGTAACTAATTATTATAAAACTCTATTACTTACCGTTACTTCTATTATTTTATTAATTTCTATGCTTTTCACTTGCTACAGCGTGAGGAGATCGCAGAGGTATTTCGTCATCCTCGTGATGAAACCGATAACAGCAGAACGATTAAAACTAAAAACCTATGTACGGATATTTCCAGATCAGTTCAAAGGGGTCAGTAATTCTAACCTGTGCACAGTCAAGTACTAGCTCAGCAAATAGTGAAATAAATTTTTTTTTTTAATGAAATAAAATTAGACTTGAGGGAGTTTTAAAAGAAGCTTAATTAATGAAACTGGGATCAACAAATTTGTAAATCAGCTTCGCATCGTTAGAGGCAAACTTTGTGTTTATTACTGGGCTAACTATAAGTGTGAGATATTTTGCCTTGAGTAGGAAAACACTGTCACTGAATTTCTACTTACACGTTACACCTATGACGTATTTTGTCTCGAATGAAACCGCATCCATTGGAGGGCCAGAATACAACCTAAGGAAATACTGTCACTATTTTATTTTGCTTAATTCAATGTCATCTTCCAACTTTAAATCTCCAGTAACTGTTGTGTTTCAGGTTTACCTGTTTACCCGCCAACACAGCACAACGAAGCCACGACAGATCAAAACTGCAGTTCTTGTTTACCACTCCACACTGACATTTTGCTCTATTCAACATAAATACAGTCAAACCTCTTTATAACGAACCTCGATATTACGAAAACCTCGATTTTACGAATTTTTTTACTGCACCGTGACGTAATAAAAATATCGGTATGGAGAACCATACATGACTTCCATATTCTAAGATTTATATTTAAAATCATTTTCAGCCAAACAGCCAGGCTGTGTCTTACCTGCCTTTTTATTGCTGTATTAAATGAAAAATATTATATTACAGTAAAATGAAAAAATTATAATTTTATTGGCTGGCAACAAAATTATTTTATTTTTAACAATTACCATTGTTTCAAAAAGTTTAAATAAATTTTCAAGTACTTTACTCTTGTTAAAACGTAAAAGGTTGCGGGTAAACTACCCCTTCCCCTTAACCGATCTTCACCAAAATCGAAAGTCATTGAGACCTCTACAATTCAGGGACGTATGCAAAACATTATTTGATTCTGTTTGCATTTGCGGCTGTTATCGTTTGCCATATAAAATACGCTTGATAAAAAAACGTTGCAGGTAAACTACCCCTTATCCTTAACCGATCTTCACCAAAAACAATAGGTCTTGAGTACTCTACAAATCAGGGCTGTATGCAAAACATTATTTGATTCTGTTTGAATTTGCGGCTGTTATCGTTTGCCATAGAAAATACCCTTGTTAAAAAAAACGTTGCAGGTAAACTACCCCTTTCCCTTAACCGATCTTCACCAAAAACAATAGGTCTTGAGTACTCTACAAATCAGGGCTGTATGCAAAACATTATTTGATTCTGTTCGAATTTGCGGCTGTTATCGTTTGCCATAGAAAATACCCTTGTTAAAAAAACGTTGCAGGTAAACTACCCCTTTCCCTCAACCGAACTTCACCAAAAACAATAGGTCTTGAGAACTCTACAATTTAGGGCTGTATGCAAATAATCTTTTGATTCTGTTTGAATTTGCGGCTGTTATCTTTGCCATAGGAAATACCCTTGTTAAAACATAAAACGTTACAGGTAAACTACCCCTTTCCCTTAACCGATCTTCACCAAAATCAGCACATCTTGAGAACTCTACAATTCAGGGCTGTATGCGAAACATTATTTGATTCTGTTTGAATTTGCGGCTGTTATCGTTTGCCAAACAAACAAAATTACCCTTGCTAAAAAAAAACCGTTGCAGGTAAACTACCCCTTTCCCTCAACCGATCTTCACCAAAAACAATAGGTCGCGAGTACTCTGCAAATCAGGGCTGTATGCAAAAAATTATTTGATTCTGTTTGAATTTGCGGCAGTTATCGTTTGCCATAGAAACAAAATCTACAGACAGACACACAGACAGACAGATAGACAGACAGACAGACAGACAGACACACAGACACTTTTCGGAAAACGACTTTTTTTCATGTTTTGAGTGTAGTAGAATCAGAATCTGCAATAATCTCGAACACGATTTTTTTTGCCATCACCATACTTCCATTCCTTAAGGAATATGGAAGTAACTATGTATATATTTACCTCTATTTAACGTATTCATACCTCTATATAACGAAATGGTGACACATACTGCATATCAACATACAGTCATTTTTACTCAATGTTTTGTAAAAATAATGCCATTAAATTTAGTGCAAGACATCTCTGTGAGTTTAAAGGTAGTTATTCTTTTGATTTCTGTACCTAAATTGTACTTTTATACAAACACAAAGTATTCTTGACCACAGCCGAAAATGACAGGTTATTTTTATTGAAATTGTAAAGCGTAAATTCCCTAAATTGTCTTACATTTGTACTGTATCACCCATAACAATAAAATCCTAAGAAAAGATTTAAACACGTGTTCTGCCGTTACCTGTTGGCGACGGGCTTGGCCTGGTCGGAAAGGGAGTTATTGTAAACCTATACATAAGAGTAGCGGAATTCCCCAAAATCCACTAACTAACACAGAACACTGAAATAGATATAACAAACAGAATTCTTAGAATTCACTTGGCCCAGACATCCTCTATTGTTCAGTGCATACATACAGTTCAGCAATAACTTTTCCTGGGATTAACTCAGTTTGTCTCTGTCTTTGGATTGCGTTAGTCGTGTTATACAGGTTAGTCGTGTACTGTTTCTGTAGTGTGCCGTATGCAATGTCAAAACGGAAGTGCCTTAGTGTTTCGGAAAAAATTAGCATTATACACGAAGTTGACAAAGATGTTAAAAAAAAAGATATCGCGCAAAAATTTGGAATCCCACCAAGTTCACTGTCGACAATTTAAAAAAATCGGGACGTGATATACTACAGGAAGCAGACCAACGTAAAGAAAGTCTAGTGAGGAAAAAGTTAAAAAGTAGCATGTATGATGATATCGACGAAGCCATTTTAAAATGGATGACGGCGATGCGCGAAAAAAAGCTTCCATTATCCGGGACATTAATTAAAGAAAAAGCCCTGGAATTTGGTGCTGCATTGGGACACAAGGATTTCCAGGCCAGCAATGGGTGGTTAGAGAAGTTTAGAAAAAGGCATGGTGTAATTCACAAAGTAATTTGTGGAGAAATTGCAAGTGCCAGCGTAAGTAACTGTGAAACTTGGAAGCAGACTGTGTTAAAAACGATTTTAAAAGAATATCCGCGAAAAGACATTTTCAACGCGGACGAGACGGGTCTATTTTTTAAATGTTTACCCAAAAAACGCTAACTTTTAAAAATGATCCGTGCTTTGGTGGTAAACAAAGTAAACTAAGAATTACGGTGTTAGTGGCTGCAAACATGCTAGGGACTGAAAGACTTAAAATGTTGGTAATTGGCAAAAGTAAAACTCCGCGTTGTTTTCGAGGAGTTAAATCTCTAGAGGTAGACTACACATTTAACAAAAAGGCGTGAATGACTACTGACATTTTTACAGGTTGGGTAAAAAAGCTGGACAAACAAATGACCACACAAAAATGAAAAATTGTGCTTTTTATTGATAATTGTACGGCTCATCCTGGAGACATTAATTCTGTATTAAATAACGTAAAAGTCGTATTTTTCCCACCAAACTTAACGTCAATTATACAACCAATGGATCAGGGGGTAATTAAAACTCTTAAATTGCACTACCGAAAAAGAATCCTGAAAAATATTGTTATCATTGTAGAGAACAACCAGACTGTCCCTGTTAATATTGTTGATCTCTGGGAGTGCATTTCTGAATTATCAAAAGTATGGACCAATGATGTTAGCGATGAAATAATATTCCATTGTTTTTGTAAAGATGGTTTCAGTACCGCCACGACAGAATGGAATGAAGAAGATGATATGACACTAGTACAGTTAAGAAGTCACTGGAATGTTCTACAAACAACTGGAAATGTCAGTAACGAAGTTATACTGGAACATTTCATCACTGCTGATGAACAGGTTACTGTTTCTAATTTTCCGGACGATGACGACATACTCCATAGTGTTAGCAAGTCCTCTGAACCGGTAGAAGATGATGATGACGATGATGACGAGGAAAATTTTGAAGACCAGCAAGACAAGAGAAAACCTACCGACGACGAGGTTTTACAGTCATTTAAAGCAACTAGGCTTGCACTACATCTTAAGGACGAAGTACCTGACAGTATTTTTGAGTATTTAAATAGATGTGAAACTTTTTTTGAACGTAGTATCTTATTCAAACACAGAAAACAACAGAAAATTACCCACTTTTTCAAGTAACGAATTAAAACTGTATCAAAAATTATATAGCCTACTGTCAACATTACCGATCAACATCCATCAAAGACTAAAGAATGCATTAGGATTAGTGCTTTTTAACATTTTAAATAAAGTAAGTGTATTCATTTTTACTTCCATATTCCTTAAGGAATGGAAGTATGGTGATGGCAAAAAAAATCGTGTTCGAGATTATTGCAGATTCTGATTCTACTACACTCAAAACATGAAAAAAAGTCGTTTTCCGAAAAGTGTCTGTGTGTGTGTCTGTCTGTCTGTCTGTCTGTCTGTCTGTGTGTCTGTGTGTCTGTCTGTAGATTTTTTTTCTATGGCAAACGATAACTGCCGCAAATTCAAACAGAATCAAATAATTTTTTGCATGCAGCCCTGATTTGCAGAGTACTCGCGACCTATTGTTTTTGGTGAAGATCGGTTGATGGAAAGGGGTAGTTTACCTGCAACGGTTTTTTTTTAGCAAGGGTAATTTTGTTTGTTTGGCAAACGATAACAGCCGCAAATTCAAACAGAATCAAATAATGTTTCGCATACAGCCCTGAATTGTAGAGTACTCAAGACCTATTGTTTTTGGTGAAGATCGGTTAAGGGAAAGGGGTAGTTTACCTGTAACATTTTATGTTTTAACAAGGGTATTTCTTATGGCAAACGATAACAGCCGCAAATTCAAACAGAATCAAAAGATTATTTGCATACAGCCCTAAATTGTAGAGTTCTCAAGACCTATTGTTTTTGGTGAAGATCGGTTGAGGGAAAGGGGTAGTTTACCTGCAACGTTTTTTTAACAAGGGTATTTTCTATGGCAAACGATAACAGCCGCAAATTCAAACAGAATCAAATAATGTTTTGCATACTGCCCTGTTTTGTAGAGTACTCAAGACCTACTGTTTTTGGTGAAGATCGGTTAAGGGGAAGGGGTAGTTTACCAGCAACGTTTTTTTATCAAGCGTATTTTCTATGGCAAACGATAACAGCCGCAAATTCAAACAGAATCAAATAATTTTTTGCATACATCCCTGAATTGTATAGGTCTCAATGACTTTCGATTTTGGTGAAGATCGGTTAAGGGGAAGGGGTAGTTTACCTGCAACCTTTTACGTTTTAACAAGAGTAAAGTACTTGAAAATTTATTTAAACTTTTTGAAACAATGGTAATTGTTAAAAATAAAATAATTATGTTGCCAGGCAATAAAATTATAATTTTTTCATTTTAATGTAATATAATATTTTTCACTTAATACAGCAATAAAAAGGCAGGTAAGACACAGCCTGGCTGTTTGGCTGAAAATGATTTTAAATATAAATCTTAGAATATGGAAGTCATGTATGGTTCTCCATACCGATATTTTACTTCCATATTCCTTAAGGAATGGAAGTATGGTGATGGCAAAAAAAATCGTGTTCGAGATTATTGCAGATTCTGGTTCTACTACACTCAAAACATGAAAAAAAGTCGTTTTCCGAAAAGTGTCTGTGTGTGTGTCTGTCTGTCTGTCTGTCTGTGTGTCTGTCTGTCTGTAGATTTTTTTTCTATGGCAAACGATAACTGCCGCAAATTCAAACAGAATCAAATAATTTTTTGCATACAGCCCTGATTTGCAGAGTACTCGCGACCTATTGTTTTTGGTGAAGATCGGTTGAGGGAAAGGGGTAGTTTACCTGCAACGGTTTTTTTTTAGCAAGGGTAATTTTGTTTGTTTGGCAAACGATAACAGCCGCAAATTCAAACAGAATCAAATAAGTTTTTGCACACAGCCCTGATTTGTTGAGTACTGAAGACCTATTGTTTTTGGTGAAGATCGGTTCAGGGAAAGGGGTAGTTTACCTGCTACGTTTTTTGTTTTATCAAGGGTATTTTGTATGGCAAACGATAACAGC
Organism: Magicicada septendecula; assembly: GCA_034769895.1. Taxonomy (NCBI): domain Eukaryota; kingdom Metazoa; phylum Arthropoda; class Insecta; order Hemiptera; family Cicadidae; genus Magicicada; species Magicicada septendecula. Next base: position 681,760,005 of record CM068368.1, on the reverse strand, counting down.
CGCAAATTCAAACAGAATCATATAATATTTTGCATACCGTCCTGAATTGTGGAGTTCTCAAGACCTGTCATTTTTGGTGAAGATCGGTTAAGGGAAAGGGGTAGTTTACCTGCAACGGTTTTTTATCAAGGGTAATTTTACTTCCATATTCCTTAAGGAATGGAAGTATGGTGATGGCAAAAAAAATCGTGTTCGAGATTATTGCAGATTCTGATTCTACTACACTCAAAACATGAAAAAAAGTCGTTTTCCGAAAAGTGTCTGTGTGTGTGTCTGTCTGTCTGTCTGTCTGTCTGTCTGTCTGTCTGTCTGTCTGTCTGTCTGTCTGTAGATTTTTTTTTATGGCAAACGATAACAGCCGCAAATTCAAACAGAATCAAATAATTCTTTGCATACAGCCCTGATTTGCAGAGTACTCGCGACCTATTGTTTTTGGTGAAGATCGGTTAAGGAAAAGGGGTAGTTTACCGGCAACGGTTTTTTTTTATCAAGGGTAATTTTGTTTGTTTGGCAAACGATAACAGCCGCAAATTCAAACAGAATCAAATAATGTTTCGTATGCAGCCCTGAATTGTAGAGTTCTCAAGATGTGTTGATTTTGGTACAGATCGGTTAAAGGAAAGGGGTAGTTTACCTGCAACGTTTTATGTTTTAACAAGGGTATTTCCTATGGCAAATGATAACAGCCGCAAATTCAAACATAATCAAATAATGTTTTGCATACTGCCCTGGATTATTGAGTTCTCAAGACCTTTTGGTTTCAGTGAAGATCGGTTAAGGAAAAGGGGTAGTTTACCTGTAACGTTTTATGTTATAACAAGGGTATTTCCTATGGCAAACGATAACAGCCGCAAATTCAAACAGAATCAAAAGATTATTTGCATACAGCCCTAAATTGTAGAGTTCTCAAGACCTATTGTTTTTGGTGAAGTTCGGTTGAGGGAAAGGGGTAGTTTACCTGTAACGTTTTTTTAACAGGGGTATTTTCTATGGCAAACGATAACAGCCGCAAATTCAAACAGAATCAAATAATGTTTTGCATACTGCCCTGTTTTGTAGAGTACTCAAGACCTTTTGTTTTTGGTGAAGATCGGTTAAGGGGAAGGGGTAGTTTACCTGCAACGTTTTTTTATCAAGCGTATTTTCTATGGCAAACGATAACAGCCGCAAATTCAAACAGAATCAAATAATTTTTTGCATACATCCCTGAATTGTATAGGTCTCAATGACTTTCGATTTTGGTGAAGATCGGTTAAGGGGAAGGGGTAGTTTACCTGCAACCTTTTACGTTTTAACAAGAGTAAAGTACTTGAAAATTTATTTAAACTTTTTGAAACAATGGTAATTGTTAAAAATAAAATAATTATGTTGCCAGGCAATAAAATTATAATTTTTTCATTTTAATGTAATATAATATTTTTCACTTAATACAGCAATAAAAAGGCAGGTAAGACACAGCCTGGCTGTTTGGCTGAAAATGATTTTAAATATAAATCTTAGAATATGGAAGTCATGTATGGTTCTCCATACCGATATTTACTTCCATATTCCTTAAGGAATGGAAGTATGGTGATGGCAAAAAAAATCGTGTTCGAGATTATTGCAGATTCTGATTCTACTACACTCAAAACATGAAAAAAAGTCGTTTTCCGAAAAGTGTCTGTGTGTCTGTCTGTCTGTCTGTCTATCTGTGTGTCTGTCTGTCTGTAGATTTTTTTTCTATGGCAAACGATAACTGCCGCAAATTCAAACAGAATCAAATAATTTTTTGCATGCAGCCCTGATTTGCAGAGTACTCGCGACCTATTGTTTTTGGTGAAGATCGGTTGAGGGAAAGGGGTAGTTTACCTACAACGGTTTTTTTTTAGCAAGGGTAATTTTGTTTGTTTGGCAAACGATAACAGCCGCAAATTCAAACAGAATCAAATAATGTTTCGCATACAGCCCTGAATTGTAGAGTTCTCAAGATCTGTTGATTTTGGTGAAGATCGGTTAAGGGAAAGGGGTAGTTTACCTGTAACGTTTTATGTTTTAACAAGGGTATTTCATATGGCAAACGATAACAGCCGCAAATTCAAACAGAATCAAAAGATTATTTGCATACAGCCCTAAATTGTAGAGTTCTCAAGACCTATTGTTTTTGGTGAAGTTCGGTTAAGGGAAAGGGGTAGTTTACCTGCAACGTTTTTTTAACAAGGGTATTTTTTATGGCAAACGATAACAGCCGCAAATTCAAACAGAATCAAATAATGTTTTGCATACAGCCCTGATTTGTAGAGTACTCAAGACCTATTGTTTTTGGTGAAGATCGGTTAAGGGAAAGGGGTAGTTTACCTGTAACGTTTTATGTTTTAACAAGGGTATTTCCTATGGCAAACGATAACAGCCGCAAATTCAAACAGAATCAAAAGATTATTTGCATACAGCCCTAAATTGTAGAGTTCTCAAGACCTGTTGTTTTTGGTGAAGATCGGTTGAGGGAAAGGGGTAGTTTACCTGCAACGTTTTTTTAACAAGGGTATTTTCTATGGCAAACGATAACAGCCGCAAATTCAAACAGAATCAAATAATGTTTTGCATACAGCCCTGATTTGTAGAGTACTCAAGACCTATTGTTTTTGGTGAAGCTCGGTTAAGGGGAAGGGGTAGTTTACCTGCAACGTTTTTTTATCAAGCGTATTTTCTATGGCAAACGATAACAGCCGCAAATTCAAACAGAATCAAATAATTTTTTGCATACGTCCCTGAATTGTAGAGGTCTCAATGACTTTCGATTTTGGTGAAGATCGGTTAAGGGGAAGGGGTAGTTTACCAGCAACCTTTTACGTTTTAACAAGAGTAAAGTACTTGTTTCATTTTAATGTAATATAATATTTTTCATTTAATACAGCAATAAAAAGTCAGGTAAGACACAGCCTGGCTGTTTGGCTGAAAATGATTTTAAATATAAATCTTAGAATATGGAAGTCATGTATGGTTCTCCATACCGATATTTTACTTCCATATTCCTTAAGGAATGGAAGTATGGTGATGGCAAAAAAAATCGTGTTCGAGATTATTGCAGATTCTGATTCTACTACACTCAAAACATGAAAAAAAGTCGTTTTCCGAAAAGTGTCTGTGTGTGTGTCTGCCTGTCTGTCTGTCTGTCTGTCAGTCTGTCTGTCTGTCTGTGTGTCTGTCTGTCTGTCTGTCTGTCTGTAGATTTTTTTTCTATGGCAAACGATAACTGCCGCAAATTCAAACAGAATCAAATAATTTTTTGCATGCAGCTCTTATTTGCAGAGTACTCGCGACCTATTGTTTTTGGTGAAGATCGGTTGAGGTAAAGGGGTAGTTTACCTGCAACGGTTTTTTTTTTAGCAAGGGTAATTTTGTTTGTTTGGCAAACGATAACAGCCGCAAATTCAAACAGAATCAAATAATGATTCGCATACAGCCCTACATTGTAGAGTTCTCAAGATCTGTTGATTTTGGTGAAGATCGGTTAAGGGAAAGGGGTAGTTTACCTGTAACGTTTTATGTTTTAACAAGGGTATTTCCTATGGCAAACGATAACAGCCGCAAATTCAAACAGAATCAAAAGATTATTTGCATACAGCCCTAAATTGTAGAGTTCTCAAGACCTATTGTTTTTGGTGAAGATCGGTTGAGGGAAAGGGGTAGTTTACCTGCAACGTTTTTTTAACCAGGGTATTTTCTATGGCAAACGATAACAGCCGCAAATTCAAACAGAATCAAATAATGTTTTGCATGCAGCCCTGATTTGCAGAGTACTCGCGACCTTTTGTTTTTGGTGAAGATCGGTTGAGGGAAAGGGGTAGTTTACCTGCAACGGTTTTTTTTTAGCAAGGATAATTTTGCTTGTTTGGCAAACGATAACAGCCGCAAATTCAAACAGAATCAAATAATGTTTCGCATACAGCCCTGAATTGTAGAGTTCTCATGATCTGTTGATTTTGGTGAAGATCGGTTAAGGTAAAGGGGTAGTTTACCTGTAACGTTTTATGTTTATAAAGGGTATTTCCTATGGCAAACGATAACAGCCGCAAATTCAAACAGAATCAAAAGATTATTTGCATACTGCCCTAAATTGTAGAGTTCTCAAGACCTGTTGTTTTTGGTGAAGTTCGGTTGAGGGAAAGGGGTAGTTTACCTGCAACGTTTTTTTAACAAGGGTATTTTCTATGGCAAACGATAACAGCCGCAAATTCAAACAGAATCAAATAATGTTTTGCATACCGTCCTGATTTGTAGAGTACTCAAGACCTTTTGTTTTTGGTGAAGATCGGTTAAGGGGAAGGGGTAGTTTACCTGCAACGTTTTTTTAACAAGCGTATTTTCTATGCCAAACGATAACAGCCGCAAATTCAAACAGAATCAAATAATTTTTTGCATACGTCCCTGAATTGTAGAGGTCTCAATGACTTTCGATTTTGGTGAAGATCGGTTAAGGGGAAGGGGTAGTTTACTTGCAACCTTTTACGTTTTAACAAGAGTAAAGTACTTGAAAATTTATTTAAACTTTTTGAAACAATGGTAATTGTTAAAAATAAAATAATTTTGTTGCCAGGCAATAAAATTATAATTTTTTCATTTTAATGTAATATAATATTTTTCATTTAATACAGCAATAAAAAGGCAGGTAAGACACAGCCTGGCTGTTTGGCTGAAAATGATTTTAAATATAAATCTTAGAATATGGAAGTCATGTATGGTTCTCCATACCGATATTTTCCTATGGTAAACGATAACAGCCGCAAATTCAAACAGAATCAAATGATGTTTTGCATACAGCCCTGTATTGTAGAGTTCAAAATACCTGTTGGTGTTGGTGAAGATCGGTTAAGGGAAAGGGGTAGTTTACCTGCAACGTTTTATGTTTTAAATGGGTATTTTCTATGGCAAACGATAAGAGCCGCAAATTCAAACAGAATCAAATACGTTTTTGCATACAGCCCTGTTTTGTTGAGTACTAAAGACCTATTGTTTTTGGTGAAGATCGGTTAAGGGAAAGGGGTAGTTTACCAGACACGTTTTTTGTTTTATCAAGGGTATTTTATATGGCAAACGATAACAGCCGCAAATTCAAACAGAATCACATAATATTTTGCATACTGCCCTGAAATGTAGAGTTCTCAAGACCTGTTGGTTTTGGTGAAGATCGGTTAAGGGAATAGGGTTGTTTACCAGCAACATTGTATGTTTTATCAAGGGTAATTTTTTTTATGATGAACGATAACTGCCGTATATTAAAACAGAATCAACTACTCTTCTGCATTCCTTTTTGAATTATACAGAACTCAAGGTCTGTTGGTTTTGTTAAAGATCGGTTAAGGGAAAGGGGTAGTTTACCTGCAACGTTTTATGTTTTAACAAAGGTATTTTTTCTATGACGAACGATAACTGCCGTAAATTCAAAGAGAATCAACTAATGTTTTGCATACAGCCCTGAATTGTAGAGTTCTCAAGACCTATTGTTTTTGGTGAAGATCGGTTAATGGAATAGGGTAGTTTACCAGCAACGTTTTATGTTTTATCAAGGGTGTTTTCTATGGGAAACGATAACAGCCGCAAATTCAAACAGAATCAAATAATTGTTTGCATACAGGCCTTAATTGTAGAGTACCTAAGACCTGTCGTTTTTGGTGAATATCTGTTAAGGGAAAGGGGTAGTTTACCTGCAACGGTTTTTTTTTAGCAAGGGTAATTTTGTTTGTTTGGCAAACGATAACATCCGCAAATTCAAACAGAATCAAATGATGTTTTGCATACAGCCCTGTATTGTAGAGTTCTCAATACGTATTGGTGTTGGTGAAGATCGGTTAAGGGAAAGGGGTAGTTTACCAGCAACATTTTATGTTTTAACAAGGGTAATTTTTTATATGACGAACGATAACTGCCGTAAATTCAAACAGAATCAACTAGGTTTTTGCATACCTTTTTGAACTAAAGAGAACTCAAGGTCTGTTGATTTTGTTGAAGATTGGTTAGGGGAAGGGGTAGTTTATCAGCAACGTTTTATGTTTTAAAAGTGGTAATTTTTTATGACGAACGATAACTGCCGAAAATTCAATGAGAATCAAATAATTTTTTGCACCCCCTGAGTTGCAGAGAGCTCAAGGTCTATTGATTTTCGTGAAGATCAGTTAAGGGAAAGTGGTAGTTTACCTGCAACATTTTATGTTGTAACAAGAGAAATGTTTCCATGACGAACGATAACTGCCGCAGATTCAAACAGAATCAAATATTTTTTTGCATGCTTCACTGAATTGTAGAGGACGGAAGGTCTGTTGATTTTGGAGAAGATCGGTTAAGAGAAAGGGGTAGTTTACCTGAAACATTTTATGATTTAACAAGAGTAAAGTACTTAATTTTTGTAAATAAAGTATCCTGATAAGAAGCTTATAGTAATCCACTGTAGAAACGTCGATGAAATGTCTATAAATGAAGAGGTATGGTGAACGGGGTGGGGGTAATTTTCTATTATTAAAAATTATAGTTGAAGTTGGAGGGGAGAATTTTTTATATGTGTACTACGTTATCGGCAACAAAGAAGTAGTTTTTTGTTAAAATTGCTTCCCGGGCTCTTTAGCCGTAGTCCAATGTTTTCTGCAAAACCAGACTTTTCGGCAGTGCTATCGACTGCCATCATCGGTGAAAATCGAGTGCGAAAACGTGAGGTGGTATACATTAGTGACCACAGTACTGTGGTTAATGCTGAAGCAATAAGTAGAAAGACGTAGTTTCTATGGAAATATTTCATTTCAAATATGATTTTAAATATAAATCTTAGAACATGGAAGTCATGTATGGTTCTCCATACCGATATTTTGTATTATTGTTGTGAAAAAATTATGTGCTAGAAATAAAAATACAGTGTTAACCTAAAACTCAGTTCAACATGCTTTTACGTATAGCCTACAACCATGTACAAGGTAAGTCTTTACATGAAATACACAAACTCTTTATTCAGTACGTACTTATTATGTATTAGATTAATATGTAAAGCATGACATAAAAAATACATTTACTTTTTAAGTATGCGCTATTAAGAAAAATAACGGTACGTAATATTAATTCATTATAGAACGTGAAACAACATTCATAAAAAAAATTAGACGGGGAATTCTTGTTATAAATGGTTTATACCTCTATATAACGAAAACCTCTATTTAACGAATTTTTTCCGGGATTCTCAATTTCGTTATATAGAGGTTCGACTGTACATGGACTCTGAACAAACAAGCCGCAAACATAGTCAATAATTTTGAATGGAGAATTTTGAGGAGAATATGGCCCAATCCAAGTAAACGGGATATGGAGAATGCGTCACAATGAGGAGCTCTACAAGCTGTATAACGACAATGATCTGGCCACCACCATCCGACTGCATAGATTGCAATGGAGAGGAGACATCATTAGGATGGAAGACAACCGAATACCTAGGAAGGTACTGTTTAGTCAGATCGAGGGTAGAAGGCCTCTCGGAAAAGGCCGCTGGATTGACGCAGTGGCGAGGGATGCTGATAATTTACTTAAAATAAAACGATGGACATCGATCACCAAGGACAGGGAAAAATGGAGGCGGATGATTATGGAGGCTAAGGTTCGACTTCGAACTGTGATGCTGAAGAAGAAGAACATAAATACTTTACAACATAAAATTCGCCGAATTGAAGACGTCTTTAATAATAGTTATTCCGAGTATTTTAATAATAATATTGAATAATTCGGAGTCCTTGTATAATAAAAAAAGTCTTCAACTGAACTGGACTCTTCCCAGTAGTGAAAAATTGTTTGTAAAGCTCAAAAAGACAAAAAAAACGTTTTACAGTGATAAGTTACTAAATTTTTACAACTTACAAACTAAGTCTTCAGAATGTTTTAGTGGATGGTTAGTGAGGATCGGTCAATAATAAAAATTTTAGCTATTTTGCGTCGACGTTTCGGCAATATTTATTGTCATCTTCAGAACCTGTATATGAAATACATGTATTTGTAATACTGTATAAATTAAGTTCTCTCATACTATAATTTGCTCGTTTCCTTAAAGATAGTTTGAAGATGTAAACAAGCTATCATAAGTCTTCACATATAAAATGATACATAGGCTACATACGCACGCACATACTCACATACACCAACACGTTCACCCAAATATTTAATTGTTTCCTTATGTTTGATATTGCTATTGTATTTCATACACAGGTCCTGAAGATGATAATAAATATTGTCGAAACGTCGACGCAAAATAGCTAAAATTTGTATTATTGACCGATCCTCACTAACCATCCACTGATACATTCATTGATTGACGGTCACAAAAAATTTAAGGATTTACGTCTTCAGAGTTATACGTTTCCGTGGTACAGTGCAACAGTAGGTTAAACTAACCCTAATGGTGTAAGCAACATTAATACATCATCCGTCATCAGTCTGCAATACTATTACATCATCCGTCATCAGTCTGCAACATTAATACATCATCCGTCATCAGCCTGCAATACTAATACATCATCCGTCATCAGTCTGCAATACTAATACATCATCCGTCATCAGTCTGCAACATTAATACATCATCCGTCATCAGTCTGCAACATTAATACATCATCCGTCATCAGTCTGCAATACTAATACATCATCCGTCATCAGTCTGCAACATTAATACATCATCCGTCATCAGTCTGCATACCAGTACATCATCCGTCATCAGTCTGCAACATTAATACATCATCCGTCATCAGTCTGCATACCAGTACATCATCCGTCATCAGTCTGCAACATTAATACATCATCCGTCATCAGTCTGCAACATTTCTGGCGCTCCTTTAGACCACAATCCATAAACCTTATGATCTGATGCAGACTGAACGACAGATGATGTTACTTTAGGAACAGCATCCTCTCTCGTCCTGATGTTGTGTCCAGACGCATTAAGATTCTCTACTGGACGAGCCCAGTTCAGTTGAAGACATTTTCAGTTAGTTCAGTTCAGTTAAAGCCCTTGTTTATGTGTTCATATTGGTAAGGTATAGTAATTACAGCAGTCAGTTAATGTGGAAATCATAATCAATTTGTATTGACTTTCGGTAACTCACAATCACTACGTTGTGTCTCACCAGGTAGCTGTCAACCCAGTCGGTATACTGTCGTATATTTGTTAGTACTTTTTTAATGACCTTTACTTGAAGGTACATCTTTTTAACACTTTCGCTCCCAGACACCGGTGACAGGAAAACCTCTCGCTACCAGACCTGTGAAGAGTAAATTTCCTTCCGGCCCAGATATGTTTTCTTGTATAGGCTATGTTATAACAGCTGATTTTGTTGACAGTACAGTATTGCCAACTTAACCCAAGAGCATATTTCTTTCACTCTGCCCAAGAAGAATGTAAAACTCTATCTAATAGCACTGATCTGTGTCCACATGTTGACAAAACCTTCAAAACACAGTCATGCAATGTGTCCAACTTTGGTACACGTGGGCTGTACGGAAAATTTAATATGTCCGCATATGGTGCACACGGGCTCTAGTAAAAGTGTAGTGTGCCAAAAAATGGTAAACATGTTAGCAAGAGAGTTAACATTTTTAACATAATTAGACGTTCAGTATGCGTTCGAATCTTACAATTATTACTACTTTGTGTGTGTATGTGTGTGTGTTTTTTTTATATAGGCCCAGACTTCTTTCATACGATGCGACTGTCGTCTGTAGGTATAATGAATAATGCACTCTACTTCTCGTGAACTGTCGCTCCCTGAATTTGAAGTAAATTAAAGTAATCTGACGTCTCTTGCAGATTATTTCGTTTCTCCATTGTTTCGTTTGTTTTCATTTACAAATTATAAGAACTTATATAATATAATAAACTAAACTGAATACATTAATATTGAATGATAATAATTGTGATAATATATTGTTAACCGCTAAGTGTAACAATACTGTATGGGCTCAAGCAGAATTCCGTTTTGTTTGGGGGCCGGTCAACAAAACCTATCTGCACCCATCTTCTAACAGCGTTTTTGTAGATACGCACAAATTAATTACTATTGATTCTTATAAATATTATTTATACCTATCTTAGAGGGACGTTAAAGGTCATAATATTACGCGTTTTTTAGCTGAGTGAGAAATTTCGGAGGGTTTCAAAAAAAGAAAATAACTCTACCTACTCCATGGAGTAGGTCTATTCTTCTTCCTATGGTGGTGTTACAGTCGTCCTGACTGAATCTTGACCTGTTTCGTCTCAAGCCAGCAAAGAAATTTCTCAACTCAAGCGTCTCTAGTTGATCCGCTTTTTCGTTAACTTGCCATCTTGCTCGCTGTATTGCCTTTTCCTCAGAGATGTGGAGGTCTACAAGGTACAGTAATGGAGTATCACTGCGCATGAAGTTTATTTTAACTGTACAGACACAAGTTGTATCATTGGCAAGTATTGTTGGTAGAGATTAAAAACATCGAAACTATGTTCAGTATTCCCTGACTGTTCTTATTATTGTGAATACCAACACTTAAATATGGCTGCTGATATACGTATATCAACGTGACAAGAGCTTCCATAAAAAAAGTACAGATAGCCAGACAGATAGTAAAAGTTTTGTAAAGGGAAAAAGGAGAAGCTGTCTCCTTGTTCGAGTGAGTTAACGGAGACAGGGATCTAATAGAAAATTATTTGGGATCTTCTAGCCAAATGCCACTCACAGTTTTAGTTAATTCAGCTCAGAGTAACAATTTTTATTAGAAATGAAAAACGGATGTTATATACGCGTGTACATACATATATATAACAGTAATGTATTATTACAGTAACGGACACACACAAGAGTGCTCCTGGGAGAGCAGACAGAGTGGGGGGGGGTTACAGACGAGGAGAGTGGTGCAAGTAGAACTACCTATAGTCGAGCCGAGAATGCATCTAAACTAGTAAAAATGCGAGCGTCTCGCTAGATGCTAGAGCAAAACCTGTAATAGTCTCACTAGTGGATCTAGTCGAGCAGATTATACAGTTTTTTCAGTCTTATAAAAATCAACTGGTCCAGCAAGGTTTATTGTGTTGTCCTTGAAGCAGACACAACGATCAGTTTTCCCAGCGCCTCCAAATCCTCGTTCAGGCCACGCCTAACCACAATTATCTAATAATTATATAGTTTAATTACAGCGTTAATTCAACCTTTGTTTGTTTTTATTCGCACATTGAACACTGATCGAACAATCACTTATTCTTAATTTACGTTTAATAGTGTCTGAGTATGTAATATGTGTTTGTATGCGCGTAGGTATTTGTGGTTCTTCGACATTTGGAGGAGTCGTGACTTATAATGGAGCGATAATTTTGGAACAAATAATTTGGAGTTCATTGTTTGGTATCTAGCTACTAAAGCTGATTACAATAATTTTAAAATTCCTCCACTCAACTCTTCTCTTTCTGTCTCTCTTTGTACACCTTATCCTGTCAATACTTTTAAAAATGAATTTACAATATCAATCAAATATTAAAATAATTTCTACAAGTTATTTTGTTGGCTTAGGAATTAATTATTAAACTTCTCCCCTGGCGTGATCTTCCAAATTATAAATCAAAATAAGCGGCCAGAAATCAATTTTATTTTTTACTTTTTCGTAGGAAATGGTGGTTTTAATGGATATTATCATCATGGACTACAATAATGTACAGCTTCTTGGGAAGGATTTTGAGAGAGAGAGAGAGAGAGAGAGAGAGAGAGAGAGAGAGAGAGAGAGAGAGAGAGAGAGAGAGAGAGAGAAGCTGAACTGTAGGATTTAGGAGTATCCCCTAGTAATATTTTACAAAAATTATTTTTAAATAAAGCCTAGAAATACTTCGTAATCCCCCAATAATAATGTTAAAATAAGACCTAGAAATACTACTTAAGCTCCAAAACTACAGACAATTCTAGGTTAAGAACTTTGTTATTTTTATTACAAAACCTACGGAGACCTCCCTACATCCATCCACCTATGAGTATCATCCATCCATTTCTATAATGTCGATTATCACACAAACAGGAAACCTACAAAAATTAATTGTACAAATTTAATGCACACACATGTGTGAATTCAAATTTAGTTTTATGGGTACAAGAAAATTATTAGCTTTTTTGTGAGCTTGGAGTATCTTAGGCCTATGTAGATATGGAGATACAAGTGCGAACAATCTTAGCCTGTGACGTAAGATAATAGCCTGTATAGCAAATTAGCAATAAATTTAGTATATTATATGTGTTTATAATGTACGTATGACGTACAAAAACATTTGTCTTTAACACACAGACCCAGAATGCGTGTACACACACACAAACACACATTTATTTTAATATTTTCTGTTCTTTAAAGAAAAGTACGTCCTGAATGCAGTATCGCCTGCTAGAAGCTTACTGTCTTCAGATGAAACTATCATGTCATTTAAACAACTTAAAAAAAAAAGTTGTAGTTTTTTTATATCTGTCTGGTTTTATTGTTCTGAAGAAATCCGAAATTGAACACATCAAACATGAGCCTTACCAATTTATCTGTGCTTTTAAAATTGTGTGGTTGAAACGATACAGTGTTCAGTGATAATGTTTGAATGTTTGCCGTGCCTATTACTGCCAAGGTTTTTTAATTACATGCGGCAAAACCCAATCAAATACAAATCAAAATTTGTTTATCATCGCCTGAAACAACAGTTGCATTTACAGTAAACTAAAGCATTTTAGTTAGGTTGTTGGAGTGGTCCCCCCCCCCAAATTTCCGACTTCGTGTTTATATGTGGAACAAACAAAACACATCTATTATACTTTTTTAGGCACAAATCATATGTATGTTGAAAGTGTTTAAGGATACCAGTTTTACCCAAAATTCCCCCAACTTCTGCCATAATTCTCCCGGTGGGCAACCCAGCGTTGTTGCGTAAAGAAAACAAAAATTGCGCCATTTAAAGACTATTTGTTTTCAAATAGTTTATCTGTGTTGAAATAGCCCATTGGATATGTTTTTCAGTAGTAGGCCTACTCTATTTACGTACAAAGTGTGTTTATAAATAAGACTGCACATGCTTTCACGGCCCGAATCATTGTGGTCACGGGTTTGATGGCAGTGGTCGATAATTAAAACTGATGTCTTAGTTACTCGGCTGAACGTTTCGGTGACTCGCGTGGCATCCATCTTCACAGCGGGGACAGGTGGAAAAAATTGTCCCAATACTGGTAATGAAGAATGAGCTTATAAATGTCTTTAATGACTTTTTATATGGCTTGAGATTTGAAATGTATCAGATGAGGTTTAAGATCGTTACGGACAATAAAGTGATGGAAAATGTCTTAAACTACGTACGTAATCTATGGAAGACAAAGTCATAACGGTAAAACTAAATAATTTACATTACAAAGATTTCTGGCATAGTCTGAAAGTAAATATATAAAAAGGTTCGATAGAGGAGTCCCATTTTATAAGGCGATGGCTCTGTCTATACTACTACTTGAATTGGAATGCTTGATGTCAAAACAAACGGAATTTAGAGTTGTTTGTGCCTGGTAGAAATTCCTTCGGGCAATAAAGGGAGTTCAACTCGGCATTAGACTACTGCACGATGATGGTATATGAACGCCATTGGAGTTTGCGTGAGCAGTAAAGCAGATCACAGAAACCGTGTTTTGCACATGTCTTGCGCTATGTACCGAAACAAATGCAGTAGTCTGCCGGTTAAGGAAGAAGGAATGTGGAACGAGCGAGGTTACGACGGGGCAACCTAGGTCTGGAAGTGGTGTCTGTGTTCGTGTTAGGAAACCCAGACTATATGAAACGTATCTCTCAAACTCTAGTGTAACTTCCGTACACCGAACAGTCATTTTTAATGTTTACAGACACATTTTTAAATCAGTTTTTTGTTTTCTGCGATGAAATTTGTCAAAACAATTCTCTACGTTCTCAGATAATGTATACTAAGTAACAACACTTGATAATTTGAATTTTTAAAAAAAATTAACTCTACTTCAATTTCTTTTCCTATCGTACGTAACCTATACTAGATATGTGTCAAACGACTATGCTTTTCCTAATATATTTTCATTACTTTTAAAATCAACGTTTGTGGTTATTTAAAACCGTCGTGCGCTTTCTTCCTTTCGGCCAGCGCAGCGGTGGACCCCTTTAATTCAACCGTTTTCTTCCTCGGGCTTTAACTTTTGCCCAGTATTCCAGCATTCATTTTCGATGCGCTTTCTTTCTTTCTTCAGACCACGTCTCGCCTGTTGTCAGCTTTGACTTTTACTGGAAAACCTGGTGTGCTGCAAGTTTCTTCTCAAGACGGTCACGTTCCTGGATATCCTCTCGCGTGATCCCCATTTCCTGCAGATCCCTTTCTATCTCAGTGAACCAGGTACCTTTGATTTTCTTACTTACAAAGTAGGCAAAGATCCTGTTGGTCAATCACTGGACTAATTCGTGTCGTGTGACCACAGGAGGCCAGATTGTGACAGTTATCTTCTCCGCGTGTGTGCATAGTTAGTGGTTTTGCCGACTTCTGTACTTTGACCGAGCCCAAGATTTTATTGAAAATCTTTCTTTGGCTTCCAATTCGTCGGTAAGACCTTTTTTCTATTCATCCCAACGCATCCAATTGCGTACAAGGTCTCCGTTCGAATGACTGCAATAGTGTCTGAGCTTGGCATTGAGGGACACAGATCGTTAAAATTACATATACACTTTTATAGTTAAAATTAATTTGTTTAAGTTATCTAATTTCTCATTAAAAAATTTACGAATGGAAACAACTAAAACGTTCGGTGTTAATTTTGTATACGGATATATGTAACCCGAAATCTATTGCCGAACAATGGCGTATGGTAAACTATCAGTAGTTCGGTGTTAATTTTGTATACGGATATATGTAACCCGAAATCTATTGCCGAACAATGGCGTATGGTAAACTATCAGTAGTTCGGTGTTAATTTTGTATACGGATATATGTAACCCGAAATCTATTGCCGAACAATGGCGTATGGTAAACTTTCAGTAGTTCGGTGTCAATTTTGTATACGGATATATGTAACCCGAAATCTATTGCCGAACAATGGCGTATGGTAAACTTTCAGTAGTTCGGTGTTAATTAACTAGCAAAAAGCGAAATTCTATTTAAATTTTGGTTTTGTTACAGTACGGGATGGTATGTATATAATTTTGGTTTTGTTACAGTACGGGATGGTATGTATATAATTTTGGTTTTGTTACAGTACGGGATGGTATGTATATAATTTTGGTTTTGTTACAGTACGGGATGGTATGCATATAATTTTGGTTTTGTTACAGTACGGGATGGTATGCATATAATTTTGGTTTTGTTACAGTACGGGATGGTATGTATATAATTTTGGTTTTGTTACAGTACGGGATGGTATGCATATAATTTTGGTTTTGTTACAGTACGGGATGGTATGCATATAATTTTGGTTTTGTTACAGTACGGGATGGTATGTATATAATTTTGGTTTTGTTACAGTACGGGATGGTATGTATATAATAAACATTGCAGGATTAAACTTTTTACACCGAAAAGATTCGTAGAAACGAGTTTGTTTATTCTTCGCGTTCATCCATTATTAGCCCGTGTAAAAAGTAATCCATAAGAATACACTGAATCCTTATTAATAAACTACAAACTTCATCAGAGATAGAATTTAATTTACTGAAGATATTAGGAATGCCAATTAAAACCAGGTGTTATCTCACGCGTTGTGAAACTATGATTGTGGAAGCTCCAAAATTAAGATAGTAAATCCTAGACCATGAGTAGTAAAGCTAAAGATTTTAACTAGCCCTTATAATATTCTGCATACATATTCGTTAACTAAAAACAAAGCAACAAACTAAGAAAGGTGCAGAACGATGAATGACAAGTTAATCAGGAGATAATTTATTATTTAGTAAACTGAGTATTCATATAGAAGGAAATAGGCCTAGATTTAATTTTTGTTTTGTCATCACATCAGAAACTCAGAAAAAAAATGTATTAGAATAAGAGTTAGCTCTTGTAGTATAACATAATTCTGTAAATTAAAAAGAAATTGAAGACTTTAACTTTAGAGTACTTACTAAAGAGTTGCGAAAGAAATTTTGAATTGAGAAATGGGTCTGAGATATGTTCCACTTGGAAACATGAAGGGCTTCAGCTTTTCGTGGGAAGACATGACTATATGAAGATTTATTGGGAAGTGAACGGAAACTGTGATTAAAACTGAGATGATTTTTATTTTATTTAGTTATTTTCAATAGCAATCAGAAATAACAATCATTTCTATAAGCTATTTTGCTAGCTTAGGAAGTGTTGCTAAGCACCTCTTGTGGTCTAATGAGACCAGAAGAGGTCTCATTAAATAGGTTAAAAGAGGCCTTATTGGAGAAGTCCAATAAGGCCTCTTTTAACCTATTTAGGTCTATTGGCCAATCTTCTGGTGTTATTCTCTTGCACAACTTGTTGGATAAGAGTTTTGGCACCCCTTTCTAACCTTGCATGATGTTTCCTGCTTTGGTGTTCGGAGATATAGGTGTAGCATCTGATTTGTGACATAGCATGATGCACCGATTATTAAACGAATAATTTTCCATTGTGCACAATGAATTATCTGGATTTACTGGCACAATCTCATAATTCTATACCGTATATCCAGATAGGCCTAATTACGTCTTTTTGTAGAATAGGTTTGTTTTGTAACGAGAGTTCAGATTGTCTACCAAGTAGACATAATTCTTTCATTCTCAAATCAGCCTGCTTACCCTTTTTTATGATATTTTATGCAGTTGAGTTTACTATCAAGATGGACTCCTAAATACTTAACTTATGGTGAGCTATGAATTTCTACGTATATTATTCATAAAAACTTTCGCATGGTGAAAGTTACATGTTGTAATTTAGATCGTTAATTTTGATGTTCACTACCTGAGGCATTCTTCTCTTTGAAAAAGATGATTCTGGAGTTTGATGGTGCTATTATAGGCTTCGTATGAATAGTCAGGACGGCTTCTTTTCATTTATGGTTTCATTACTTACGTGTGATGTACATTGATTTTTATCTTTATCATTCAACACAACATTAACAGTCAATGTTGCTAGGTCAGTCAAGCCTCTTCACCACATACCTACTCAAAATTTCTCCACGCATGAAAATCCTCAATGCCACAAACATGCGCTTTAAGCACAATGTAATATTTTAAAGAATCTGAATACATTCTAAATGTTTAAGAACACTATAACAAGAATAACATAAATATTACAACAACGTTTTTAAATGCACCAAAAGAAAATGTACTCACCTGCGTAGATCGAGCTGAAGAAGCTACAGTACTTTTGAAATCCTTTTCTTGCATATAGCCTAGTATGTTTATGCTACCTTCCAATTGTTTTAATTGGTGAAAACAATTTACAATCAGTCACATATACTTTTAGTTTATATACATATTGTTCTATTTTTGTCCATCATTGCACCATTTATAGTAGAATCAATCAAAACAAGATTTGTTTTGTTTGCTAAGGATATTTTTTTGTGTGTAATATAAAAGTGTTACAGCTGAATATTTCTGACGAAAGCCAAACTGGTGAGTTGAAATAATGTCATTTAGAATGGAACTGACTGAAGAAGTAGTTTGTCTAGTAATCTGGAGGTGAAGAATCCGTTTATATGAAACAACATTAGTTAAGTCTCTTCCGGGTTTCGGAATAAGGATTATTTCAGACAGTTTTAACACCTTAGGGTTGTTATATAAATAGTTTTATTATATTAGTTGTTATATATATTAAATAGTTTTATTGGGGCCTTAGAATGACGTTAAGTACATAAGTTAACACCACTAAACCTTTTTCTGGAAGTTTTTTTTTAACATTTGACAAGTCATCTTGTCATGTTATTTGGCATTTGACAGGTTTAAATTATCCTGGATGTCGTGGCCTTGAGTATTATTGAAAGGGACGAAAACGTGAGCCAGATATTGTGCAGAAAAGTCTACGATTACACTTAGCCCATCGTCCTTTGGTGTTTCTCTGCGTATTCGGCGAGGTATTGTCACGGATGGATATTTGACCGATCGCCAGATGGAGTTACCGTAATGACTGAAGTTAGTAATGTACTGTATTCTGAAAAGCTGCTGTCACGCATTTGTTTTAATGCTATTTTGAGTTTATTGCTTAAACCTAGCTTTGTCTCCCTTAACCGACTTCTGTGCCATTTCGCTCTAGCCTTCCTTTTCTCTGCAGTAAGCTTCTTTGTTTCTACGACGATGTTAATATATTCTTGTTGTCTATTTAAATTGGGTGTGGCTTCTTTTGCAGCCTCTTGTAAGGTAAGTATTACGGTTATATTGTCGCACAGAGGAGATGATGGCGGATTTATGAAATGTTGTTACTGAACAACTGAAACTGAAACAGAATTAAAATGAGTTATGCCTACCTGGATATACGGTATAGAATTATGAGATTGTGCCAGTAAATCCACATAATTCACTGTGCACAAACGAAAATTATTCGTTTAATAACCGGTGGACCATGGTATGTCACAAATTAATATGAATTAATTCTTGATAAGGAACCTAATCAAGAATTAATAATTGAGATATGTAATTGGGACGACAATATTATTTATTTACATTTTTGTTATAACTTACGTACGACATAAGTATTGACACCATCTGTGATGGACAAATCTACGGATTTGTGAATGTAAACATAGAGGAAATAACGATTGAAAGTAACGAAAATAGGCGTACGGAAATAAAAGCTTTGCAAGAGAACAAACGGGCCCAGTAATTCACATGTATAGCAGCAGCAGGCTGAGGTTTCGAGTTGTCAGAAATAGGTTTCATGTTGCTCACACGAAGGCAGAGATAATTGGCACTGAGGTAATGACCTTCGTTCAGCGCTCTAAGGAAGTAAACTTGAAACAAAAGCCATGAATTGTACGCGTATAATTCAACATAATTTAAGTATACGCCATGCAAATTACTTCTTCCGCAGTACCAAGAATTACTAGACACTGATTTAAAAATATATTCCTACTAATTATAAAATCAAAGAAATTTATTAGCTTTATTCGTATACCTACGTTTTCACGATTTTGTCTACTCATAAGCAGAAATTTTTCTAATATCTTAATAATATGTAGAGCGTTTGTTTCTTGTTACAGGAGACCATTTAAGAAATTTAATACAATTTTTTCATCTAAGTAGTCAGTAAGAGCATAGAATGACTTCGTCTTTTTACTTTCGTAATCAAGTCTGCGCTCTGCATCGTGTTTGGGACATATACAACCAACTTATTGGTGGCATTGAATGAAATACGGAAAGTTGTGTTATTCGATAGATTTCAAGTCGACTATCTGGATGTTAATTGTTTCCATAAGAAGCACAAATAATTGGTAATACAAAAATCATAATAATACATTTTCATGTAATTACACAATTTAATCAAAAACGGTCTGAGATCACAAGTACTGTTTAAATAATAGTATACCTATATTTTAATAACTAATTTTCAGATTCTTTATATTATTTAATATTTTCCTACTTATGGAAAGTGAAAGGTTACTTTTGGTGCAACTGAAAATAAGATAAGGACTGCTAACGTATGAAAAGCTCTTTATTTAGTCAAACAAAAAATTCTACATAAGAGATTATTTTTTTCTTAGCTCGACCTAAACCACATGTTATTGTCTGTGGCGTCCAGGTTTTCATTTACCACTTTTAAAAACAGTTCTATAATCGCTGTATGCGGTATTAACATCGTCAGCCATATTTTCTCGTCGTCTTGTGAGGTAAATGTGTATTACGTATGATTTAGGTTACTGTAACGTACCCTCTAATGTATTCAGATGATATGTTAACCCACAATTCAATGTAGTAAACGTCCCCGGATCGTCAACAGAAAGTGAAAAAGGTTTCTATGGCTTCTGTCTCTAAGATTCTGTAGAATCGTCGTTACCCAAGACACACCTAGATTTAAAGTCTCGATCCTAAGGCAGCTGAATCATGTTTGCGTTATTCATTAACCAGTGAGCATTGTTTTGTTAACATCTTTGACTAGTTATGTTTGAATGTACGATATTAATATTTTACCTGTGTTAATTATTTTACAGTACCTACGGAAATTGATGTAAACTAGAGGGAAAAACTAGTCCAATAACGTACACCATATTGAAGAGGACCAAGCTGGAAAGGGCAAACTTTCTCTGAAAAGGATTTCTCAGAATTTTCGCATTTCTAATAAGAATAGAAGTGGAAATATCTCTGTTACAAATATGAATAATATTCGTAATGCACAGAATAACAACAGAATAACAAGGAAGTGAATGTTGTTTCCTTTCATGAGGAAGAGGTAAATACGTAATATTTAAATGAGGCATTTATACGAGCAATAGAGCTAAGTACGTAAATTAAGTAGTAGATAAAGAATGTTTTTCTATGGTTTGACGAACTGATTAAAAAATGGGTAGTTAATTTGAAGGCAGCAAATCAAAATAATATAAAGGATTGTACAGAAACTTTATAAGGAGTAATATACAAACTATAAGCAGTTATATATTTTTATTACAGAAATTTCAGCGTTTATTTTGCTTATAGCTAATCTTTGAGTACATGTTCACAAAAGAATTTGAAATTGCAATAATGTGTACCATGAATGTGAAATCAGCGAATCGATTATTTATTAACCCTGTACTTCACTTCAAGCTTAATTTGATCCATAGCCTGACTGCAACGTGGATGTCGCAGGATGAGTGCAACACTGCATGCATAAACGCAAATTTGTATACACAAGCACGCACGCCCGTTTGATGTCTGATTTATAGTAATTAGATTGTCTACAAAACAAAGATTATATGAAATCTAAAAGCACCATAAATAATTGTCCCTTATACTTTACAATCTAAAAATACAATAGCTCAGTCAAAACGCATAAACACAAATCATGTCTGTTCAATAAGTTATTTATCACATGAATTACATACTTAATTTGCATAATGATAACGTTGTATACAAAATTATATAAATGCATATAACATTATGCATATACATATTTGCATGTGTAGTAGGATCATAATAAATGCTTATTCTCTATTAACAAATATTGAACATTCCTAATTTCCCAAGAAGTAATCATGACTGAACACAGACAGAAGGTATGGATGGATGATCTGGGATCTGGCTCACTGGGGAGCAGGTTAACGTTGTGTGTGTGTGTGTGTGTGTGTGTGTGTGTGTGTGTGTGTGTGTGTGTGTGTGTGTGTGTGTGTGTGTGTGTGTGTGTGTGTGTGTGTGTGTGTGTGTGTGTGTGTGTGTGCGTGCGTGTGTGTTATTTCGATATACGATACACATTCATACACAGTAACATTAACAATAGTAATTAGTGGGTAGGGTGAAAAGCACATTTTATTGAATTAATTTTCATTCATTTCTCAACATAATCTCAGTTTAGCTCGATACATTTTTCTCAACACTGTTCTAAGCCTGTTATGGCCGACCGATAAGCCGAATTTCCGAGGTCCTCTAAGGAGACATTTACAGCATCAACGACTTGATCGTCGTCTGCAGATCTTTCAGGTTAGGAAAAAAAATAGAAGGTGCTCGCGGCTAAATCTGGCAACTGTGGGGGTGAGGAAATAATTCGGCCTTTAATTCTTTGATTTTATCCACACCAACAATTGATGTTAGGGTTGGTGCATTGTTTTGGTGAAACAGCAATTACTTTTCCGCTAGATGTAACGGTTTTTCTTTATTTCGTCCTTTAAGTGTTGCAAGAAATTCACATAATACTCACCACTATTTCTTTTTCCTTATCAAGGTATATAATAAAAAATCTTGCATGCGACTTCCAAAAAAACAGTAACCATAAACTACCAGCAAATGGAATTATCTTTACTTTCTTCCGAGTTGTTCCGTCTTTTGTGTTCCATTGTTTTAACTGCTGTTTGGTCTCAGAAATCTTGTAGTGTACCAAAGTCTCATTGGGATTATGAATTACTTTACGGCAAAATCTTACATAGTGTTCATAATCGGTTGAAACATCCTTTCGACATTCTTTTGGTCAGGTATGAGCAGATGTAGCGTACAGGTTTGACGTAGGCCTACACAAACGTACGTGTAAGATACAACACGTTCAGTTGATATACCAGTAACCACTGATCACTTACTCACTTCCATTCTACATTCTGCCAGAACGATTTTATGATTTTTTTTAGCATAGTCACTTAAATAACCGTCCACTGCGTGGTTCATCAGTTGTGCTCGTCCGACCCATTTTAAAATCAGCAATCTATCGCTTAACCAATTTATTCACTGGAGAAGAGTCACCCAACGTTGAACTTAAGCTCGACCTATACCAGTTATACTTAAGCTTTTAAAAACGTATTTAATCACTGCAAGAATTTCTATTCTGTCTACTTTTAAAATAATATTGGGTGAGCTTCTATCGTGGACTGTAAAATTAATAATAAATAACTCGTTGATTTGAAACATCGAACTTTAGCCTACGAAAGATGAAATATCACAACACGACAGAATAATGAGCATAGAGGCACCATATATAGGCCCGAAACTTTTCACCCTAACAGAGTACAATAATGTAAATGTAACATGAGCTGTCCGATCTATGGCCCCGATCTGCAATATTCCACAGTGAGTAAGTCCTAGCGGGGCAAAACTTATAAACTAAACTGAAAATAATTAATCAGTAACCCAAATGTTTACTGATAAAGCATAGATCAAATTGCAGAGATTAAATCAAGACGTATGGATTTCTTTTAAAGGATTTTTGATATTCATTCTATTCTTAGGTAAAGATTGATACTTGTCTTACTAGTTACTCTGTAAAATTATTGTAATATCTGAACTGATTACAATACTGATCTACAATATTGCAGTATTGATACTAACAACTTAAAACAATTCACTATTTTACAATAGCAGTAAAAGCTATCATTAGTAATATTCCTCCAAAAATACCGCAAGTAAGCTGCACATTAATATCAACTGTATTTAATACTTAGTAACAAAAATAAACACACATATACTTTCTTGTTCAAGGGCCCTTTTCTTAGGTTTTGCAGGGTGCTAAAATTTCTAGATCTGGGCTTGGTAAACCTGTTCACGATATTAATTGATGACTCGTTGGGCGCTTGGTGAAACATACTAATACAAAGGTTTTTAAAAATATATGAACACTTGGTACGTTTCACAGATTTTATTTAACTCTGACAGCTGTTTCGACTTCTTAAGCCATTGTCAAAGAGATGAGTGAAAACCTAAACAGAGGATGTAAAGGTGACAGTGGACATCTGTTTAGGGCGTGTATTGGAACATGTGTGAGGTGTGAAGTTGGAGAGGGGGTTGTAGGAGCTAAGGGAAGGTCAAGTGTCTGTAAAAACTAAATATAATCTGAATGCAAAATATAAAATTAACTAAACTAAAACTAAATATTTTGCATTCAGATTATATTTAGTTTTTATAGACACTTGACCTTCCCTTAGCTCCTACAACCCCCCTCTCCACCTTCACACCTCACACATGTTCCAATACACGCCCTAAACAGATGTCCACTATCACCCTTACATCCTCTGTTTAGGTTTTCACTCATCTCTTTGACAATGGCTTAAGAAGTCGAAACAGCTGTCAGAGTTAAATAAAATCTGTGAAACGTACCAAGTGTTTATATATTTTTAAAAACCTTTGGTAAACCTGTATTTCTGGATACAAGCGTGAACATAAGCGCGCGCGTATAAGCAGTTTCTTTTTACTAATGGAAAAGTAGTTTTGGAATTATTAATTGAAATTGAAATATAACATGTTCTTTTACGTATTAATCTAGACTGAGTCCTGTATGTGGAAGTGGAAGGTCAGCAAGGACTGCTTGAAACAATATGTCATAGTCTCACATGATTGACGGATATGGGACAGGGCGTAAGTACTCCTAGATCAGATCCGTATAAAACGTTTCCTGTGGACAGAGGAAGGAAGCAGGTTGAGGCGTATTATTGCATGTTACGTCCCAATCCAGTCTACGACGCTTCCACTAACGACTTAATAGCTGTATATGAACTGCTATGGATGAAATGACTTTGAAACTCGTTGTAGCCGCGAACTACTCTGAAGTCATCAAGACGAATCCCGATTCTGAGGTAAGGTTTTAATTTTGAGTTGCCAACGTGAGTTCTGTCGGACATTAAATCTCTAATTAGTGAAACCATATCAGTCTTTTGAGTCCGTAACATGAGGGTGTAGACAGAGCGTTTTATAATAAGTATGAATGAGAATGAGATTAACATTATGAAAGCAACGTGAATACAACCGGCGGTAAGTGCTTACTCGATGAAGATGAACAAAGTGGATGAAGGTTGAAACCTTTACATACAGAATACACCGGTACAAATACAGAAGCTCGAGTGAACACTTTGCAGTTGGGAGAGTGGACAAAGTCATTGAGGGAAGGAACCTTCAACCCTCGCCTGATAGCATTATTTCTGACAAACCAGGGAGAATTGGAGATGTATCGGGGGCTCCGGGATTGGAATACTTCCATTAGGGCAACAACGGAGGGGCCAAGCAGAGACCAGAATGCGGGCGCTGCGTATGTGAGGATGGCTCTAAGAAAGAGCAGATAGATTGACAGTTTAGTGAGCACTGGCACTCAGCATCGATAGAAGATTAAGGGAATTAATTTGGGTTTGACGCCGCGGGCTCGCTCAAAGAGTGACGCCTAAGTATTTCACAGACCGTTTCCATTCGATAGGACTCCCGTTTAGGGAGAGGGTCTGGCATCGGGTAGTTAGCTGACGGGAGAAGGCAATCGCCTCGGATTTCTCCGTATTGATCAACATCCGCACTTCCCCAGCCAGTCCGGAAGTAGGATGAACTGACGCTGGATCATTCCAGCAGCATAACCGAGGTTAGCCGAGCTGTAATGATACATGGCGTCATCCACATAGAGTGAAAGAGTGTCTCCAGGCTGTACAGGTAGATCGTTCGTGTTCACAAGGTAAAGAACATGGCCGAAGACAGAACCTTGAGGAACGCCTGCGGTGGAACGGATGAGTACGACCCATCGACGCATACTCTAAAAAAGCTATCGCAAAGATACGACCACAGGAGATGGTTGAAAGAGAGGAGGAGGGGCAAGGCAAATTTATAGAGAAGGACTTCGTGCCAGACTCGATCGAAGACCTTGGTCACGTCGAGCAGGACTGCTACAGTGGATTGAAGCTTGTTCTCGGCGTCCGTAAGTTGGGTGGTAACCCTGATGGGTTGAAGGGTCGTCGAGTCATCTCTGGTAAAGCCGAACTACTCCTACTGAATGAAATTATCCAGCAAGGGGACAATCCGACCATTCAGGAGCCGCTCGAACACCTTCGAGATGACTGGCAGAAGAGAGATGAGGTGATGATTCTTGGGAAGCATACGCAGCTTACGTGATTTAGGGATCATAACGCTTTTTGCATGTTGTGACATAGCGAGCAACTGCCGCCACTAAATACGTTCTGCGTGGTGTCATCCATCGTATGGGAGCGGATCCTAAAAGTTAGGAGAAGGAAAATCTGATAGAAAACCATAAGCAGATCAGGCTCTGGAAAGTGCGGTGAAATCAACTGATAAAGAGGACAGAAACACCAAAATCAAATTCCTTGGAACTCCAGGTCGACGGTCGGTGGGGGGCCGACAACCATATACGTTGAAAACAGCTGTTTCGAAAGTTGAAGAAGAAACAACTGATGGTCTAAAAGGAAACGACTTAGCTACCGGTACCGTCAAAAATATTTAAAAACAGGGTATTGGAAATACACTGATCGCTCGGCCCTTGGTAGAACACTTTACTAATAGGATATTGGAATTCCACGGATCGCTCGGCCCTTGGTAGAACACTGTACTAATAGGATATTGGAATTACACTGATCGATCGGCCCTCGGTAGAACACTGTACTAATAGGATATTGGAATTACACTGATCGCTCGGCCCTCGGTAGAACACTGTACTAATAGGATATTGGAATTACACTGATCGCTCGGCCCTCGGTAGAACACTGTACTAATAGGATATTGGAATTACACTGATCGCTCGGCCCTCGGTAGAACACTGTACTAATAGGATATTGGAATTACACTGATCGATCGGCCCTCGGTAGAACACTGTACTAATAGGATATTGGAATTACACTGATCGCTCGGCCCTCGGTAGAACACTGTACTAATAGGATATTGGAATTACACTGATCGCTCGGCCCTCGGTAGAACACTGTACTAACAGGATATTGGAATTCCACGGATCGCTCGGCCCTCGGTAGAACACTGTACTAATAGGATATTGGAATTCCACTGATCGCTCGGCCCTTGGTAGAACACTGTACTAATAGGATATTGGAATTACACTGATCGCTCGGCCCTCGGTAGAACACTGTACTAATAGGATATTGGAATTACACTGATCGCTCGGCCCTCGGTAGAACACTGTACTAATAGGATATTGGAATTCCACGGATCGCTCGGCCCTGGTAGAACACTGTACTAATAGGATATTGGAATTACACTGATCGCTCGGCCCTCGGTAGAACACTGTACTAATAGGATATTGGAATTACACTGATCGCTCGGCCCTCGGTAGAACACTGTACTAATAGGATATTGGAATTACACTGATCGCTCGGCCCTCGGTAGAACACTGTACTAATAGGATATTGGAATTACACTGATCGCTCGGCCGTCGGTAGAACACTGTACTAACAGGATATTGGAATTCCACGGATCGCTCGGCCGTCGGTAGAACACTGTACTAATAGGATATTGGAATTACACTGATCGCTCGGCCCTCGGTAGAACACTGTACTAATAGGATATTGGAATTCCACTGATCGCTCAGCCCTCGGTAGAACACTGTACTAATAGGATACAGATTTATTTTCCTGACAACTGTTTCACGAATTCACCACAAGTATACGAAGCCTTTATTTATTACATTCAAAGATATTAGAATGTTCTAGCTTTCTGAACTTTGTGGCGCGTGCTCTTAGATGTTTTTAATCAGTACAGACTGGACATTGCTGTGCATTCCAGGAAGTCCTCTGGGTTGACCAAGGAATAGTGTAAAAATTATTAATTATACTACATTATACTACAGTTGCAATTGCAGATATCATTTACTTGGAACTGGGGCTTCATTGTAAGTAACAAATACCGCTTCGCTGGCATGAATGATATCGATATCCCAGAGTGTATGGGACCAGGAGAGTCGGTCGGTCACGATTCCTCTCTGTAGACGGCGTGAGGGAGAGAATTTGACCTGGGTGCAGAATTGGAGACGGCCAGCACACGATCGACCGAACTGGCGGAGGATTCGTAAGGAGGCCAGCAGTATCTCACTTTTTCTACTAACAATTTGTAACGAAGAACATTTTTAGGTGAAAGATCTCTTATAATTACCAGAAGCAAAGTCTTGTCTACATGATAGCCATCTGAACGTTTATATTGTTTCCTCTTGTTAGTTGTGTAGTTTTCAATTTAAAAACTCAAGTTTCCTAATGACAATGTCTATCGTTAGTTACTTTAAATACCATAAAGCACTAGTTTAAATACCATAACAAATCACTCTGTTCCTTGAAAGATTTTGGGCATATTTGTAATATAATTATAAATATGGCATCCTTGTAATATAATTATAACATAATTAACACATATTATGTTTGTGGACGCGGTTTTTTGTCCAATTAGCCGCTGATAAACTCGTAACCTCTCGCAAAAATAAAATTATGACCTCGTGTGTTGACAAATTGTATTTTAATTTTTTACATTTTTGGCGACCGTGGTTTATACAATTAATACTGTTTTCTCTCAATATGCAAGGCACGAGATCACTCATCCAGTAAGAACTGAAGTGATCTTCTGTCTACATGTGATTTCATATAGGCTATATGTCCAGTACAATCCATGCGAATTGTATTTTTGTAGTCACCATAGCAGTACACTTTCAATATTTTGTACTGAAGTTTTTCTGTCACATTTTATGTTTTATGTATCAAGAAACTTGTGGAGTACCTTTTATATATTGAAACACCCGTTACGTCGACTGTGTTTTCGCTTACAGACTCTTGCAATTATTCAGTTTTAGTCGTTAATGTACAGTTATAGTTTACGAATAACATAAACGGATTTGTGTTAATCATTTAGGAAGTAAGAACCGATACGGAAATTGCTGCAGTAACATATACATGATGTACGCAATTTTCGTTGTTTTTTCGAAAACAAAAATGTGTAGAGACATAATCTAGTCGACTTAAGTATAAACTAATCAGAAATGGATTGTATTAACGAGCAATTCTGGAGACAATTATATTCTTTATGCATAGAAATAAACAAATGTTTATAGTTGTAAGCAATTTTACTCCTTAAAAGTAATTAACAACCTATTTTAATAGTTGGAGAATTTCTAAGTTAAAAAATAACTTTCTTAAAAAAAATGTTGTTGCTTCTTTCAAGTGAAACAAATCCAGTTGTAAAACTAAAAGAGATTTGACTTACATTTTGAGAGAATCGATATGAACTTAAGTTGGAGAATTTGTACTAAGCTGGAAGCATCCACGAAGGTAAATGAAGATCTTTTTGTTCTCATGTTAACCTCTAATGACATACAATCCTAAACTTCATTGCTAACATAAGAAAAATGTCTGTTATGAACCCAACAAATTATTCGTAGAATGTTTCTCATTCTGAGAAAAAATATAATTATCATGAAGTTTCTATTTTTAATTATCATAATTCATCTCGACTACAAACAACAACGTAAGTTATTCTTAAAATTGTTTTCCCTTTCAGTTATTAAAATGTAACTTTAATTTTTAAGGTAGTAATATATGATCTTAAGAGATTTTCATTAGAGTACGAAGTCTGAGTTCTTTATCTTGTTCAGTAGATACAAGAAGACGGTGAAACGTCTGTTGAAGGACAAATTCAATATGGTTCTCTTATTCAGTACTGCATGAGTAATGTTACCCAGACGGAGTGCGACTAACGGATCTACTGTAGTAGTCAACGTGTAATACCGTTATCCTAACATACATTATCCTGTCCCGACTTTTTACTGCAGTTTTCCTCATAATTAATTGGCATTAAATGGCTTGTATTGCTTTTAATTATCGTGCATTTTTTCATTTAAATAAATTTATCGTACTTGGACGGTCTTAGCTACGTGCATGCATGTTGACTCAAGCATATAGGTTATTAATTGCTACATAAGTATATTTTGTAACTAAAGTTAAAGTATATTGGAAGTTACAATGTAATATAATAAAAATTAACTAAAAGACTCGGATAATATGTTGTTCCATTAATTCGATTAAATTATTACTTAGAAATGTATTACCGCAATTACCGGTAATTAAAGTAACTAATTAATTGTAATTATTAACTGAATAATTTTATTTTACACCAAGCTATGATAGAAAAATCCAAATTCTATACTAATTATTGTAAAACGGCTAAGGGTCAGAATTTTTTTAAATGGTTCTCATGAGTCTGTCCAAATTCAACACATGCAAAAATGTTAAATGTACTTTACATTTAATGCCATGAGTCAAGTCGATTCTTGAAAAATCGACAATTTCGTTTTCTTAGCAGAGATAAGGGCGCTGGAATTCTTTAAATGTTTCTTGTAGAGAAAAAATAAATCTAATCTAGAAGAAATAATAATTTACGCTGTCTAACATTTGTGACTAAGAAAATATCATTGTAGATGTTTGTATGACCCGTTCATAGAACCATCGAAAAGGTTGTAGTCGGTTTATACGTTATATGAAAGAATTGCAAAAATTTAGCTAGGTATATACAATGAAAACGGGTTCTGGAGAATGCGATATAACCGTGAATTGAACCGATTATTCCAAGAACCAGATATTGGAACATAAAGCCGACTAAGTCAGATTGGTAAGTCAGTACAATGCGTAGTGAAGGGCACCCCCCCCCCCAAACAACTATCGATCCAGAGGTTGAAAGGACAATGAAAAACGGATAGACCTAAACTGAAATTCTTGGATGATGTGGAAAGCGATATGACAAATGTAGGCGCTAAACGATTGAAGGAATGGAGGAATGTTATAACGTTATAGAGCAAACGAAGACACTTTGGGTTGTAGCGTAGAAGAGGATAGATAGAAGAAGAGAGAGAGAGAGAGAGAGAGAGAGAGAGAGAGGTGGGCTTTACTTCAGTAAGTTTTCTGTGCTGCAGAATTGCTTCACTATTTTGAACGAAATATATTTATCGTTTGGATAAATTTCAATATTAGCTAATTTTCATTTATATGAAAAATTACGAAAACCTAGTGCTCTACTATACTTTTAGTAAAATAACAACTGGAAAACAGAGAAGCATATAATAAACACTAAAATTCCAAACAGCCATTTTGCATTATTCTAAGGCTTTCACGGCCGGTGTCAGTTGTATTAGAAGAGTTTACCGGGCTGTTTGGCCATGATCTACGGTTAGATCATCAGTGGAATTCAAAGAAATCGAGACCTCCTGATCGTGGGTTGTTATCGTCAGGCTCACTCACTGGCTGCCATCATCAGTGGAAGGTCTCAAATTCTTTAAATTCCCATTGCCACTGATGATGGCAGCCAGTGGTGCTGTCGAAACGTTTGGTTTGTCTTTAAACAGTAGACCACGGCCAAACAGCCCGGTAAACTCTTCTAATGCTACTTTGTATTTTGTTTAGTAATATTTATAATCGTAATGCCTAAATGACAAATAATTTAGTTTTTGTTCCCGTGTTTATGTATATTTCTACAGATATCTATAGCCTATATACATAATACTTTTCATAAATGTACATTTTTTTAGTAAATATAACTTACACGCTATTTAAAGGCGATTCAAAATTTACAAGGAGCGTTGAAAGAGATTAATTCTGTCAAATTATTAAAGACTGTATCTTTAATGAAATTTTTCGTAACTTGATCCGCCACATTAACATTCACACTTAAAATTCTGAGTTCCATTTAGCCCCGTGATGCCCCTAAAGATAAACAATTTTTATACCAAACGTTACATTTAGAATTATGATAAAATTCCCTTTACTCTAACACCTGACTACATGTTTACAATTTTTTAGAATTTTGTATCCTTTTCATGGGCGCTGAAAATTGTTAAATTTCGAAAACTATACACTATATACAGATTTCAGTTAAAATTCCCTGATACGCCTCATGGATTTTTGCAATTTTATCAAAATTTTTTACTCACGTATTGGGCCCTGCGTCCCAAAATTTTAACATCTTCAAATATGAACACTACATTCAGAATTTATTTACAATTCCCTTTAATTTGACACCAACATGGATTATTGCGACTTTTCCAAGATTTTTTCTTTACAATTTTTGTCCCCCTGACCAATATTTGGGGGGGGGGGCGACCTATTTCAAATGTAATAGGGTTCGATATGAACACGAATGCCAAGTTTTAAGAAGATCAGTTTATGCTTTCTAAAGTTTTCCTGAAGCAGATAGTTATCCTAGACAGACAGACAGACACATGCCAAACGGTAGAGTTAACACTGAGAACTCGCTTTACTCGTTCAGCTATTAGCTTACCGTTTGCCTACGGTAATGACAATCCGGATGTTTCTAATTTCTGCCCCTTAACACTGCTCTACTACTTCGTTATACAGATTGTCTGAAAATTCCCTTAACTAATTTCAGACTCTACGGTTATATTTGTTTATCCTAATCAATCTTAATTTCATTGTCTATGTGTAAACTCAAAATATCAGAGTAAATCTTTAACACGTTAACACGCCCTTAAAAACAGAGAGGGTTTGAAAATTCCACTTCCACCCATAATTTTCTAAAATAAATCTTTCTTCTAGTCTGGAAACGTGCTTTCCAGATAAGAGGTCACTATGATACAAAGTTTATTCAAGACGTTTCTCAGTCAATTACGTCAAAATAAAAAATATAACCAACAGTATAAGATTATCGTTGTCGGCTTCCTATTTGCAGCAGCACTTCAACACATAAATACTGCTGTCCAGGATTTAAGACCTATTCTTCGGCCTCACGATACCCGAACGAGATATGGTAACCAGCCTATCACAGGCTTTGAATATGACTGAGGTCAAGAAGCTCATAACCCAGCTTATCTACCAGCAGTTTTACTAACATTTTCTAGTTGTTTATTTTATATATAGCTTACAATATATTACATACTAAATATAATATTACAATATTATGTTTACTATTACTTTTATATATAGTATAAAATATTATATTTACGGGATATTTATTCTTAAATATGTTTTATTTAAACTGCCACATTTGTTGGTGACACTAAAGGACAGAGACATCAAAACTAAGTCGATACCTTAGAGATACCTCACACACACACACACACACACACACACACACACAACTACTTAAATTACATTTTTAAGTGCTTAAATCTTCCCTTCTCTCCCTCACTTTCTCTCATCAGTCGCTTAACTGGTTCGATGCGGTGCTCCAACTCGTGAGCCAGCCAATCTCTTCATATCCGATTATATACAACATTCCCCATCCTGAGCACCCTTCAGGAGTTCCAAGTCATTAATCCTGGATGTCTCAACCAGTGCCTCGTCAACCTCTCTGGTCTTCCCGAGAGATGCTTAAACCTAACGTGTGTGTATAGTAAGTCTAGTGAAACTGTATACATTATACGCAAAGCACCATTAACTGTGTCTCTAAGACAAATATAATTATTTCATAAATACATGCTTTTTTGTTTACAGAAGGTCAAAAATATATATAAATACTAAATGAGTTTCGTTTATGACTGTGAGGCAATTTGGATTCCTGTGTGCTTAATGGAGCGAGATGTATTCAGCATATTCCTGCGGTCATCAACACAGCTCGTTACAAATAAAAAAATACATTTAATTTTGTTGAAGTTGTAGCATACTGTCATTACTAAAAAAGATATGGATATTCAAAAGGCATATGAAAGAATACACCTAAATGAATAAAGTATTGATAATAGTAGGCCTAGTATCTCAGTGTAGTAGGTCTAGAATGACATCAGAAACTATCACAAGTTATCCATATTGTCAGTAACTATTATTATTAGTTAACCATATTATTTCTCTTCGTTATTACCCGACGTTTAGAGGGCTAGTTACCAGCCACTGGGACATCTATACTGTCCTGTTATCGGTCTATACTCTGAAGGCGCAAACCGCTCGAGCCTTCGAAACGTCAGACAGTAAAGAAGAGATGTTTTTAATATTAGACCATGGCCGGCAATTCCGAAAGTGTTAGCAAATAATGGGACTGACTCAGGCTATGAAAGCCTATGAAATTCTGTATCATAAGTTATGTTTGTCGCTTCCGACCACACTAAATTCAACAATCCTTTTATTAAAATATAACAGCCCTTCATTCAGTATTCAAGATAAACACTGACAGTCAATAAAGTCAATAAGTTTAATAAATTACAAATAATCACTTAATATCACCTCATGAACAAAATAATCGCTGTCAGCCAATTTTCTAACCGAAATTTCACATAGACAGATAGGCCAGTGGCTTGCGGGTGTGCGGTGAGCGCTGTCCGGGTCACAGGACGGATTTGAAATAAGGTAATTTATTATCAAAAACGTGACTTGGACCATAATCAACAATGTTTAAAATACAGTCATATATATTTAGCTGTTCCAACGTTTAGCGTTCGGGTTATTTTTATCAATCATTCTAACTGAATAAAACCAGTCTTTTTTAGTTGTATTCTATAATTCTGTTCCACTTCGACCGATTATCTTATTCTTAAGTTCTATCGCATTTCTTGCTGGCATCTAAAAATATCACGACTTTCACATTGTATCCTCCTACTACTTTCCCTTGGAGTCATTAAAGATTTGTTCGATTAGTTTATCACCTGAAAGACCTGAATTTACAGTCGGTTCTGGAGAGAATAAAGGAATACAGGCAGAATTGTAAGTCCCATGTGGAACTCATGGTAGACATACGTATTCCTAATCAAGCGTTTGAATATAGGCCAGTGGGGACGAGAGATCGTGGAAGACCTTGGAAAATATGGTCAGAGACTCTGTGAAGTCGGAACGGGCTATAGGCCAAGCCATGCAGTGAAGAAGAAAAAGAAGAAGTTAATCACCGTTTACGCATATTGTGGGATTTTGGTTCGTATACAAGTTTCGTTTCAGTCTTCCATTTCTCCAGTCAACTCCTGTCTGCTTTAGTATTGCCATTAGTTTATTTTTGTAAAATATTTTGCAATTCGTTTTCATTAGT
Organism: Magicicada septendecula; assembly: GCA_034769895.1. Taxonomy (NCBI): domain Eukaryota; kingdom Metazoa; phylum Arthropoda; class Insecta; order Hemiptera; family Cicadidae; genus Magicicada; species Magicicada septendecula. The sequence goes on along the minus strand of CM068368.1, from coordinate 681,725,718 downwards.
GAATTATGTTTGTAAAAATATCAAAATTTAAATTAATTATTTATAACGAGATAGTGTCAACGTTGGATTTTAATAAGAACGTACTAACTTTCAAGTTTTTGTTTGTCTTACGCACGCCCATATCGGATGAACGTTAGTCCAGCGTTCGCACGACGGACAAATAGGTTTCCAACCGAGAATTCGTTACGCTTTAAATGTCCTCCATAAAACGAAATTCAGTGTTCGACATAACGCGGTCTCATACATCATACTCGTTAAACCAAATTTTTATAATATTTATCGCGTTTAAAACGTCATCGAGTATGTTTAGTTTACTCAGTTTTTACAGTTTTGTTACTAAAAACAGACAATTGTTAGGTGCTATATATACTTTTACGTAACGTAAATAAACATTGACTCAAGGAAGTGTGCATAAATTACAGGGCAAGGAGTTTATTTTGAGCGAGTGAATCGGTTACAAGCGTCGTCGTCAGCGAGGGACAGCGGAGGCGCAGGTAGGCTCGTCGTCACAAAGACTGGTTTTGCCCTCTTACATCACAGCGCGGTCGTTGCTAACCACTCTAGCCGGATAATAAATTAGCCGCACTGGAAATATCAACAACCTGCTACAATAACGCATCCTTCACTGTACACTTTACCTTCTCCTGGAAATCTTTAAAGATTTATTAAAGTGAACAAACTATGGTTTTGTTGCTGGCAACTCCTTTCTTAGCTTGTTGTACTACTCGTTACCGAGTCTTGAGGTCTTAATATTTCATTCTCTACACGTGTAACTGACATAAATAACTAAAATCTAAGTTTACATAGCTACGCGATACGTAGACAACGCGCTACCGGGCACTGTGCGCGCGCGCATGTGTACAAACCTCGAGAATTCACAATTTTCTTCACAACAAATTAACCATAATTAGGTCTTTTATTGTCAAAGTTAATCCATCACTATATGTTATATAAAAACTACGATTGATTATTAAAACATAAGATAATCGCCTTTTAAAGCGAGTTCGACTTATTAAGTAGTCTATAGCCTATTACAACTGTACAAGTGTTAGAGCACATCAGTTTTAATGCGTATTGACCGGAGAAGAGAACTGCGCTGATGACTCCCACATCATGCTGTCGAATCAGTCAGTCGAGAACTTGAGACTTACCCGTACTGACACCAAAAAAACTTGTTTTTTTTTTTAATATCAAATTACTGGCCTCATACAAAGTAAGACAAGGTCTGCCTGATGGATCTCTCATCTATTCAGAATCTTTTAATATAAAGTCAATTGTCTGTATATAGACGTGTTCGTATATGGACAAGTTTATTTAGCGTAACTCAGAAATGTGCAACTTCTGACTTCAGCCTTTCTGCCTTGTCATATCTTCTGTTTATTAATGTTGGAGGTATCGTAATAAAGAATACATACGCTACCTAGTCTACAGCAAAAATCTCTCTCTCGCTGTCTCTGTATTTATGCACCTAAGCATTCAAATAATTTCGACGAAACCGATACATCGAAACATGCTAATGTTTTTAGGCTTTTGAAACGTATAATGTGGATTACGTTTGGTGGATTACGTAAATCATTTCCAAACCACAGACGATCACAAACAGAGCATGTAAAACCAAATTTATTCTCACTAAAACGTTTGCTAAACTCAGTGTTAGCAGCGATTATTTCTGTCTTGATGCGTTTACATATCAAATTTCTAGACTGTGGGGAATCGAAAGTGTGGAAGCGTTACGTTTTTTGATGACGATTTTTGTAGAATGACCCCCCAGCCTAAAAACATTATCATGTTAAAATGAAAAAATATTCCGAATTTATTTTTTATATCGTGTCTGTTAAAGAATAAGCAAAACGTTTGAAAGGTTACGTTCAAGTTGGAGTCGGCTGCCAAGTGACCTGGGTATCCTTTTTAGGGAGATTCAAACTACCTGAGTTTGGAAAAACACAACGGTCACTGATCCCTCGTTCGCAGCTGCAAGGCCACTGCAGTCTAGCAGCTTACGGAGTGATTCCGACCGATGACTACACAGATTCAAACTTAATGCAGATCTAAAGGGGGAATTATAAAGATGGATGTGTTGACAGAAATCACTGAATTATATTGAAACTGACTCAACATAAAACACTACTGTTGTTCGTATTTAACAAAAACTAAACAAAATATTGATGAATGAACGTATGGTTGAGAATAGAAATAATAATAATAATAATAATAATAAATGAAATAAAATAATAATAATAATAAAATAAATAAAATAAGAATGATCATAAGTGATAGTGTAAAAAATAACTGCCTGTAGAAAATAAAATAGGCAGTCATTGAGGACTGCCGACAGAAGTGAAAACTTAAAACTATGAAATAACAGTGGTTTTTTTGGATATTCAAATTAATTGTAGTATCAAAAATTAAAATTTTTGTAAATTAAAATCTTTAACATCAGTCTGGTTTTCACATCTATCGGCACTCCGAGCAACAATTATATACATTTTACGCTAGTAAGATAACTCCTAAGCCACTATGAAATACTCATTGCATGATGTATGGCAGAGGTCAAATATCAAAAATAAAAAATAAATAATATCAAATTTTTAAACGGAAATATTTGAAAATACATGCTTTGTTTATGTTATTCATTTTTCTATATAAAAATATTAACATATTTAGTACTCACTTTTGTACTGCACAGTGATCCTACATTTGAACATTTAAAATAATGATCAAACTAAAACACAATTTAAACAATGCACAGTATACACACATTAAACTTTCCACGTAGTCAATTTAACTTTACTTATATACATATACACAACACTAATGTTACAAAAGATAATAAGTATTGCGTTAATTGTTAATACGGAAAGCCAAAATCGCGCTAGGGATCGAACACGCGATAGCAAATTCGGCAGTGTAAGAAACTCCAAAATAAAGTACGTAAACGATAAAAGTGTGTTAAATAGTATAAATAATAGTATTACACACAAGTATAATCTATACTTTCACTGCTGGCCACGCGCAACACGTCATACTTATAGCTACAGAGTCATACTGTTAACATTAGCATGTCGGTGACGCGAACTCATAAGATTTTACCCATCCAAAAAATCGCCCAACGTGCCTATAGAAGTTTTCACTTCAAAAATTGTTTAATGACAGCGGTGTTGTACCCCAGGATATACGAACGTATATCGAGGTGAGTCGTCAAATACTCGACTTTCTTAAGAACGGAAACTTTAGTACTTTTTCTAGGTCATAACAGCGGAAAGAGAATTTCTCCTTTTCAGCTTCAACAAATTTAAGAATTCTGAAGGAAATTCATATGGTACGGGTCGTTGGAACGTTTAAATTCTCCATTGTACGATATTCAACTATTTACAATTCACAGACTTATCAATAGAGCTTATTTACGTTTATTTTTCTTCTCTCTACCAAACAGAATGTCTGGTATTGCTACGGTGGTTTTGCTAAAATTTGAAACACGGTGTAGGCCTGCAAATAGCACTCATTAAGAATTCTGTTCAGTGTGGGACGCCACCAACTAGGGTTGCCAACCATACTTTATAATAAAGTATCCTACTTTACTTTGGTGAATATACTTTATACTTTTTTCATAAAAATAAAGTATGCGAAAATACTTTATTTTGAGTCTTTACTGTAATGCACGAAACGAAACACTCTCATACGTAATTTCCGAACGATTTATCGATGCCTAAGATAAAACAGAACGGAACACACGATTAACAATGATTATTTATTATTGAACGAAACGGCAGATGGCAGTCCATATCGGTTTCCTTTCTAGATCATTATTTATACGTTGTTGTAAAAAAGATTAAATATTAAAATGGATGATTTATATTCCAAGTCAATAAGACTTAAAGAAATCCAAAGACAATCAACAAATAATGACAAAGAATTTTCAGAAAAAAATACTGCTGAAAAGTGGCAAAATATACTTAAGAATGCGTGTGATAACTTACCAAATATAAAAAAAATTATTTCTTATCTGCTCTCTGTTCCCGCAACCTCAGCTTCCACTGAAAGAGTTTTCTCGGTGATGAATGTAAAGTGGCGAGAAGAGAGAAACAGAGCGTCCATAAATTTAATAAAAATGAGTTATTTATTTATTTAAATCTAGATTTAGATTGTAATACTAGCTATCAAACTCTCAAAGATAACCAAAAATTGTTAGCTTGTGCTAAAAGCACAAAAATTATGTATTTAAGGCAATAAAAACTTAAATTTAAATAATACTTTTTTTCGTACAAATACTTTTTTTCCTCTTCCAACAGACAAGTTACGTTATTTTCCTCAAAAAAAGTTGGCAACCTAACACCAACCGACTTCGACTGTACACAGACAGTTCTCAAATACATACAATGCTTACAAATATGTCTTTTGTTCAAGCTTTCGCAGAGTTAATGTCTTGCTTGCCAGTCTGGAGTGTGCAGACTATTTAATAAAATACTAATGTAATTAATAATTGAGAGATCATTAACAACAGTTATTCCTACGCAGTAAGGCACGTTTTTTCGTTTCGATAAAATGTTGAGAGTAACAAGTCACGACGCTACGTGACGTCACAAAGGAGACAACTATACACACAGTTACATATTATGGTTATGCCGGTCGTCCAGTTGCGCAGTTGTCACTTTTGGTTTTTAATAAAAGAAATAAAGAAAATCTGTTCAAACCAAGATGTTTTGTTATACCCCTGTCTGGACTGTTTCCTGATTACTCCAGTGAGCCTCTGACTTTAGAAATCCTTAGCGACAGTATGTACAATCTGATTACAGAAATTACACGATACATAAGGTAAAATACTTAACGACAGATACAAAGTTATAAACGTAATCATGATCACGGTCGTCTTCAGCGTTATTAGTATTGTTGTTGGACGGATTTACAATACCTGTGAAGTTACAGCCGACACAAAATTGTTAACATCAACGGAATTTATTGACTGTCAGTCTTTGACAAACAGCAACAAAAATTATAAACGGGGCCACATAATTGGCACGCTTCGCTTTTAACGGATTTTACGGCCGTGGCCAGAAGGATGTCATACCGCCAGATCATTACTGAAGCTCACCTTGTGTTTAGTTACCGACGAGTAAATCTGAACTCTATCGTTTTTTGAAATTCGTTTGTTGATTTATGTTGTTACTCGAGGCAAAAGTCTTCGAGTTTTCGAACGCTACAGTATTGTCTGTACAGCGTCTTTTATTCACATTTTCGTATGATTAATTCAAAATTTTATTTCTATAGAATAAGAACTAAAGTAACGACAATCGCGTAATTTGCACAGCATTTCTTCAAGCACCTTTATTACATCAATAGTGGTAAGGGTGTACAAAGGTACACATCCCACATTTGTTCCGTTGTGGAATTAAATAATAATTTTTGTATTATAGATAGACTAAAAGTTATAGGAGACATCAGTGTAACTGAGTCTGTGGATAATCACGTGTCTGAACTACTACAAAGATCGATAATTATTCCTGAGTTGGTAGTGAAATACAGTGTTCCTGTGGAAACTCGAGAAGCCTTACAGTTAAAATTCGCAATCCTGTGTGAGCACAGAAACCTTTCAGGTTCCAAAAAATAGACGCTTTGCAAAAAAAAGAGTGTTTATATTTGAAGCAAGACAAACAAGGAATTCTGTAACAAGAAACTCGAGGCTAAGTGATAATAGAATAATTACACTGATCGAATGTCAGGATATTAACAAGACAATTACACTGATCGAATGTCAGGATATTAACAAGACAATTACACTGAACGAATGTCAGGATATTAACAAGACAATTACACTGATCGAATGTCAGGATATTAACAAGACAATTACACTGATCGAATGTCAGGATATTAACAAGACAATTTTTATTTTCCTGACAATTGTGTCGCCAGTTACGGCAGCTTCAGAGGTTACATTTGAACTTAACGGGTGAAACAATTGTCAGGAAAATAAAAATTATCTGTACCAAGTGTTTATTTATTCAATTCAAGTAGACTAAAAATTGAAAAAGGATTGCGATAATTAAAGTAAGAACAATAAATTAATTTTTTTAAACTTTTTACCTACGTTTTAACAATAAGCTAGTGTAAAAATTACGCTTTATCATCTAACGCTGATTGCTCGGACATATTTTTATCCTTCTCGAACAAGTAATAAAAATCGCACCCGAATTTCTTGTTTTTAAACCCCTTTCTGTTTATTTTTTAAATGTTGGTTACTTAATTTATATTTACACAAACATTTGCAGCAAACTACAATAGTATGTCTAGGAGAACGTAAATATTAAAGCCGTATCTTTCAACATGGACTTATAAAATTACAAGAGATTAAACAATTAGCCCAAGCGGTAATGTGAGTAATGTAACAAGTCACTTCATAGTGTTCTGAATGTCATGAAAGAGGAATATTGTTACGACGGTCTCACTGATCGTCGTATGGTGCAGTGGAAACAAAATACAGACACCAATGAAATTACTAATTACCAGCTTTAAAGAGTTACAAATGACAATTTGAAATTAACAAGATACTTTCATACAGTAATTCAAGTTAAATTTATCCACGTGCAATAATAATGTCAACTATTAAGAGGTCCCCACTAATTATAACACAGTAATCACTATCCACAACTAGCCTACTTGATCCGAGCTATACAATTTCGCCAGACGTAACTTCTAAGCGGCCGCTGTTGCTTATATATAGTCTGCAGATGTTCCAGAATAATTTTCCATACCAGCATAATTTTCGTAGTTAACAAGCACTCGAAAGGTCTAGAGGGTGCTACCTCGACAAACACACGCACCTGCTCGGCTAGCCGAGAAACGTGTGGAACGACACTCTCGACTGTTCGAGAGCCTTCTGTAATTGTCGTCGTAACAATATAAACGGTTGAGACTTGATTATATTACAGACTATACTGCTAGTATAGTTTTATTTTCAGTACCACTAATACTGACAACTCCAGTCCCAAATACGAAACAGATATGGAAAGGATTGAACCCTTATCCAACATTAAGAGCGCTTAATGTGAGACATAATGCTGAATAACTATACAAACATGCATTATGTGTAGTGTTCATAAGAAACATACTACAAACACTGACTTCGTTATTAGTTTTGATATTGTTCCAATTGTGTATACTAAGCTGAACATAAATTTCAAAGAATGTTTTAGTGGATGGTTAGTGAGGATCGGTCAATAATACAAATTTTAGTTATTTTGCGTCGACGGTTCGACAATATTTATTGTCATCTACAGGACCTGTGTATGAAATACAATAGAAATATCAAACATAACGAAACAATTAAATATTTGGGTAACGTGTTGGTGATGTGAGTGTGTGCGTGCATATGTATGTATCATTTTATATGTGAAGACTTATGATAGTTTGTTTACACCTTCAAATTATCTTTAAGAAAGCGAGCAATTTGAAGATGTAAACAAACTATCATAAGTCTTCACATATAAAATGATACATACATACGCACGCACACACTCACATCACCAACACGTTTACCCAAATATTTAATTGTTTCGTTATGTTTGATATTTCTATTGTATTTCATACACAGGTCCTGAAGATGACAATAAATATTGTTGAAACGTCGACGCAAAATAACTAAAATTTGTATTATTGACCGATCCTCACTAACCATTCACTAAAACATTCTTTGATTGACGGTCACTAAAAATTTAAGGATAAATTTCAAAACTTGTGATGAACGCAAAGTAAAAAAAATAAATAAATAAAGCACTTATGTTTGTTTTTTGCATTACAGAAGCTATAGGTTTCTTTCTTTCTGAGAACAGATTTGATATTAGATCAAGTTTAATAATGCTATATTAAACCTATACATTAAACCTATATATATGTACCTTATACATTTTATTACATACTTGGCACATAATATTATACCAAGTGTGTATAACTGTCAATACTGCATCTGTCAAGTTACATATGCAGAAATTACAGTAACCTACAGGACTTTGCCTTGCTGCGTGTCTGCATTAGCATTTAGTGCCTGTAGTCATCTTGCAATTTTTATTCATATCGTGCGTTATAGTTTTCTGAATGTAAAAGTCTTTCATTAAATAGTAAAAAAAACTTTATCCTAATTATTTACTTGCACAATTGAACATTATAGTTAGAAATTAAATTGGTGAATTTTCATTATTTTAATAGGGGTATTCTCTAGAACTTCAAAATGGTGTCATATATAGAATATAAAACATAAGGTGAAAAGCTGTTGTTTGGTTTTTAGGAGGGTATGGGGGTTGTAAGGCACCTGGTCATGTTCGTTCCTGGCCCTGCAGTGACCAACGGTAGCTCTGATCTGAATTCTGAATGAAGTAGTTTGCACAGGATTGCTATCTGGTTCTACCACAAGATGGAAAATCATTCTGTAATTATTCTGACAATTCATGACAATAAAACATCATAATTTAATGCTTTGAATGTTCAGAGGAAACTAGTAAACACCGCATGCACAATAAACCAGCCCAGCACCAGGTTTAGACTTAAATTCCAATAACCCTGTTTGAACTTCTGTCTAGACGGCTGAATTCTCTATAATAAACTGTATATGAGAAGCGAAAATTCCATAACAGTCAAAACTAAATATCATAATATTCTGAGAATACAAATAAATGAAACTTTCAATTCTTCATGTCCTCAGATAGCAAACAATTTACTTGATTTTGAAAGTTTCATAAAGTATAAAGAAAACTTTTTGGTGAAAAGTTTGGCACTTTACCCAAGTTGTACCCACTTATTAATGTGAAGTTTTAAAGAATAAATTTTAATATTGTATGTGTCAGAATCAACTATAAGAATCTAACAAAAAGCTGCCAGTCTGCTTTGTTTCTGTAATCAGACTATTTTAAATCAATATTTCCTTAATTTACCAACATTTTGTCAATAATATTTAACAATTCCAATTACATCTAGTGAAATGGAAAGATATTTTTTGTGTAAAGCATTTTAGCAACTACAAGGAAGAAAATAGGACTGCACTTGTAATGTTATCAACCAAGAAGGACACTGTCAGGGAGCTTGACATATTTGCTAATAAAGATGGATCCAGGATCGGTTGTGTGTACAAGCACACAAAAACTACTGCTTGGAGAGAAGACAGAATAGTTGGATCAGAGGTGGGAAGCAACAGTCCACCTACATTAACATACTTATTCCCAAATTGTCTTATACCAAGGTAAACAACAGACAGTTTGTTGTGTTTAATTTATAATTTTTTTTAGTTTAAAAGAGTTACACATATGCTACTTAATGTAATTTGAATATTTTTAAAACTTAAAATGGTACTATGTCTTAAAAAACGAATTACTTTACTAGAGTTTAGATTTATTTTACAATATGTATACCGGTAATATAATACGTTAATATTCTACAAAAATTATGCAACCAGAAAATCTGTTGGTATACAATTTACAGTATTACAACCTGTTTTATTTTCTTTATAACTATTTGTCTTTTTACAAACATAAAAATTTCTCAATTACTTACAAAATTATTTACAGTTATGCACAATCTGAATATTAACATTGAAAAGTTAATATGTAGACAATCCCTTTCTTTCCTACTGTATATTTGTACACTGGATTAACGAACCTTTTCTCAGAATTCACTCCCAGGTTAATATAATTTTTAAGTAATAACAAAACACAAAAATTGTTCTAAAAACAGATCAAAAACTAATTAATTTTTTTTTACTTTTATGGCAATAAAAGTAAAACATAAATGTTAAAATTTGAGAGTTTTTGATAATAAAATTTTCTAGAACTGAAGTAAGCAGTCTAGGTTATACCTAACACCTAGGTTTCCAGTGACCTAAGTTATTAATTTTAGTGACCATTTTACAACAAGGCTGTTATAAATCTTATTTTTATATAATTACCAAATAAAACTATAACTAATTTAATATACATCCGAAGGCAAGCACTTTTATCTTTTTCTCATTTTGAATTTGTTGGTAAATAAAGGTAAATCAGTAGAAAATACTAATTTTATACTTTTCTAGTGGAACGTAAATATACCAATATATATAAATATATACCAGTATTTTATAAATATACCAATATAACATATACCAGTGTAATACTAGTTAAGTTAAATTATATTAACACTGCATTAAATGATATCATGACAATATAATAATATATCATATCATATAAATGATAGGAGTCATCATTTTATATCTTAAATTTAAACTTCCTAGAATTTAATATATACACTCAACATATGATTTACAAAGGGATAGAAATGTTCTGAATACCAAGGCTTCAAAAATTACCTTGAACTGTTACAACTACATGGAGCATTCAACTGTAACTAGCAGAAGTAGAATAGAATGAACATCAGACAACATGAATAACCACATGGTAATTTTTTTTTTTCATCACCAACATTACAGCAACAAGAATACTTGTCTCAAAGGTTTCCTGGTCAGGAGGCCTAAGTAAAGAAATTTCAGTAATCAAAATGTTTAATAAGACAAAAGTTCGAATTACCAAAATGTCTAATTGCACAAAAAATCCAGTAAAAAAAATAAATAAAGAATATGGTAATTCTGAGCCTCCAGAAGATATAAAGTAAATTTTTTACAATTTGTATGAAGATGTAAATGATGAAGTGAAGTGGAACCAATAGTGAGTTACATAGAATGAATATGGCACAATAGCACAATTTTAAATTACTCATCTGTAGAGATCGCAATGGACTATCAGTGCCACCAAGAGTGATAACACTGGATAACATTCAAAGCTCAAAAGATGCTCACAGCTCACCTTCTATCCACATGAAAGTTATTGGAAGTATATAATGTAAATAAAGACCAAGAAAACAATAACTGTGAAATCCAGTCAAAAGAAAAAGGCAAGAAGAAACAATGATGGGAAAGTGTCAAGTGAGGAAATTGCACTTTATTTAAGGTCACTATGTTACAGACTAAAACTAGAAAACAGAGAGGTGGAAGAAGAAAATGAAGATGTGTAAAAAATATAAATTTAAATCATATGTTGTTAAATATGTTTAATTTGTTGTAAACTAATACTTAATCCATTTATACACATCATTTTATTTTACTTTATTCACACAAAACATGTTAAGCCCAAACAGATGTTTGTACACATAAGGTATGTAACACCATGTACTACTGGCCTTCCATCATACATTTTTCTGGCACTTCATCAAGCAGTGGACCTAATGTCATTAAAACTTAAAATATTAGACACTACATCGTTGGACATTATTTTCATAGATCTATTATGATATGTCTCAAAAGTTGCCAAGATATTTACTTCAATAAACAAATACATACATTATGAATATATGTCAGTATTTTAAAGTAAGATCTGTGAAAATCTTAGTTAAGCAAGAAAAAACTATAAGTATGGAGGAATAAGTAAATACAAAATAAAAAACGTTAATTATCTAATGTTATTTTTTATAATGCAATGTGAAGTAATTGTTTGTTTTGTCATTTTAAACATATGTCACTGTGTTAGAACACTTTTTTCAAATGAATAACACAAAATTAAGATTATCAAATTTAAGAAGTTATAAGATCTTATTTTGGCTTGATAGGTGAGGCAAGGGAGAAGTTTACACCACTTTAAAAGTGTCAAATTTTAACATTGTATTCACTAAAAAAAAAAACATGTACACACTGATTCAGTAACAGCACTATAAAATCTAAAATTACAAACTTAGAGTAGATGTAGCTAGGAGTATTTGAAACATTTTTTAGAATATGTATGACACCTGGTCAACTCTCTTTTCAATTCAATATTAAATGTAGCTTCAATTTTAAATTTTGAACTTTATAAACTTCCTTAAACTTAAATTCTATTTAATAAGCATAGATTTTTTAATTTAAAGTTCTGAAATTATAATAAAGTCTTCCTAAAATTTGTGTTATTCTAATATGTTTTGGTATGCAATCAATCATGGGCAGCTTAAGGCCCAAGTGACCTAGGTGGCTGACTGGGGCACCACTCTAGGGGGGGGGGCACCAAACTTCAGTCTTAAAGAACAAAAAAGTTTAGTTTTTTCATGTTTTTGACCTTTTATAATCATTTTATCACTATATCTATAAATGATTTTATATTAATTAAGCCATATTATTTACAATGAAATAGGATACTGGAGCTTAACATTTTTTCCATTAACAATTTGCATTTTGGAAAATATTTACAAGCATTTAAAACTGTAATTTTCATATCATTATCGACATCTGATTGGAATTTATTTCACTATACCATTGGTGAATTTTGTTATTATCAATAAATTTTTATTTTAATTATCATTATTATCAGTTCTTATCATTATCAATAAATAAGTTTGTTTAAAATATTAAACATGAAACTTTCACTAGCCTACAGTTAAACCTGTTCACTAATTTTCAATTATTATAAAGAAAAATTAATTTTATACTTTAAGTTTCTATAAAACTACTATACTAAAGTTAAAAATTTTAGTGAAATAATTTATAGGCTTATCAAAGTATAACTATTATCACAAGAGCAATGAGGAAGAGATTCATTACTCTATAAAAAAATAACTGCATAAGTGTATAAGTTTAATAAGTCCATTGTACATTTTATGGTTTATAGCCTAGTACCATTTATTTATCAGTACTCACTTCCTAGCACCATTGAAATATTACGTACCTTAAGCTCTTATTTTGATAAATTTGCGTTGTAATGCACCTGACAAATACCGCAAATTAATATACAGTATATATATAATAACATCAATAATTTTTTTATCGATGTACTAAAATGTAAAAATGAAAACAGGTGTATGAAAAACACGTTCTTTTCAAATAAAATTAAATAAACAAGCTGAGATATATCTCGAAACTGAGATTGTCAATCTGAAAATATAAAATTATAATGTTTTTATTGGCGGGGTAGAATGAAGGAGGAGTACACCAAAAAACCACCTTGGCAGAGTAAAAATTGTACATTGAACTGGCCCTGCAGCCAGTTATGTTTAAACTGTTATCAACCTGTAGTTACTTTATTGTTTAAAACGTCAACCAAAACATTTTAATACACACTCCTCACAAAACCAGTACCAAGAAGCGAGTGAGATAATCTGACAGAGATCTAAATAAAATTCTTTTTTTACATAGTACATCAATATAAACACCTTAATGTAAAGTAATGAACAGAAATAAAAACATAATGAAACATAAGGTCAATTTTATTCCTGTACCTCGGTGCTATTGCGTGTGAAGAATATTTTATATTAGACAAAACAATTAGTGTTAGTGTTATTTATATTGCACGATATATATATTTTTAGTACACGCTCTGAAGAACTTTCAAAAGGACGAGAGTTTGTAATGTTTCATTAATGGTGCATATCATATTTAATTTGCGTAAGTTATAATCCTTTATATTGATAGAAATTTTCAGATAACGTATCATGGTGACGTATATTCTTTATAGAAGATTGTGCATATTATTGTATATTGCACTTAGATAAAATAAATTAACTACACCAAATACACCTAGAAAAAAGGGAATTTATTTAATAGAGAAGAAATAGGCAACACTGAAAAAATAAATAATTTAGGGAGGATACGAAATAATGAAGGTTAAATAGATGAGTATATTGCAAATAGAATAAATATAGTGAAAATTGCATGTTACACTTGAAGATGTATGGTAATCTAGGGAACTAACAATGCAAAGAAAGATTAGGGTAAATAATACTAAAATTATTATTATCTAGAATATTAGGCCGAGATCAAGAAATCTAATGTGGGCTATTAGGTCTAACATGAAGTTTTCAGACATTTCACTGTCCCCACAATGGCCATTGTTAGTGGTGCAGGAACAAAGATATGTAAAACACCAGCATATAACTAACTTGAGATCCTAATACTAGGTTTAGATCTAAACATAGACTCCATCTAAGCACTTTACATGGGCAATTTACACATCTTTCGTCCTGCACCACTGATGATGGTTGTCATAGGCAACAACATCTGGAAATTTCCACATTAGATCTACTATTTTCTGTATACACTAAGTTGGCGTCTGGGCCGGCGACTACCTGGGGCTGGCCCAGGTAATCCCCTGGCATTCACAACCGCCCACAGCTGTTTCAATAATGTGCCACCTTCTAGCAACGCCACTCAGGCATTTAACTTTTTTAACTGACTCACAATTTCAAATTTTCTTGTACATTGAAAAGTTCGGAAAAAAATATGAAAAATGACACCAAACACGACATTAATAGGTTGGAAAACCAAATTACCGTTATAGCATGTTTATAAACAAATGTTCATTTAACGCAACAGTCTACAGTCTGGCTAATGTTTTGTTCCGGGAAGTGTGATTCACAACGTATAGTTTGTTCTATGGGCAAGGAAAGTTGTTCAGTCCGAAGTGAGTGTTAGCCGGTGTAACGTCGTATCTATTGTGTTCAGGAATTAGTGATCAATTTGGCTCCTGGTGACTCAGATGACAGTGACTGGGAAAGTGACGAAGATTCCGATTTGAGAGTGTCACCTCTGGAGTAAGCAGGTATGGTTCATATTTAAATACATACAATTTCATTTGATAAACATTTATTTTTACGAATGTTTTAGTGGATGGTTAGTGAGGATCGGTCAATAATACAACTTTAGTTATTTTGCGTCGACGTTTCGACAATATTTATTGTCATCTTCAGGACCTGTGTATGAAATACAATAGAAATATCAAACATAACGAAACAATTAAATATTTGGGTGAACGTGTTGGTGATGTGAGTGTGTGCGTGCGTATGTATGTATCATTTTTTATGTGAAGACTTATGATAGTTTGTTTACATCTTCATATTATCTTTAATTTGCTCGCTTTCTTAAAGATAATTTGAAGATGTAAACAAACTATCATAAGTCTTCACATAAAAAATGATACATACATACGCACGCACACACTCACATCACCAACACGTTCACCCAAATATTTAATTGTTTCGTTATGTTTGATATTTCTATTGTATTTCATACACAGGTCCTGAAGATGACAATAAATATTGTCGAAACGCCGACGCAAAATAACTAAAGTTGTATTATTGACCGATCCTCACTAACCATCCACTAAAACATTCACTGATTGACGGTCACTAAAAATTTAAGGATTTAATTTATTTTTACCATAATACATTTCAAATGTTAAACGGAAGGCACTGTTGTTTTCGTTTTGTTTGCAGAGTCATGGTGCACGATGGCCGCTTAAAGGGAAACAACTTCTCCGCTTAATGAAAAATACCTTGGCATAAAGAAATATATTTGAACATTTATCTTTCAACCATGTAAATAGCTACAGTATGTAAAATATTATTTGAATTTTCTTTATAAAGTGTACATTAAATGGCTCCAATAAATGAACATTTGTTTATAAACCTGCTGTAACGGTAATTTGGTTTTCCAACCTATTAATGTCGTGTTTGGTGTCATTTTTCATATTTTTTCTGAACTTTTCAATGTACAAGAAAATTTGAAATTGTGAGTCAGTTAAAAAAGTTAAATGCCTGAGTGGCGTTGCTAGTAGGTGACACATTATTGAAACAGCTGTGGGCGGTTGTGAATGCCAGGGGATTACCTGGGCCAGCCCCAGGTAGTCGCTGCCCCAGACGCCAACTTAGTGTGTACAGATAATAGATCCCGGCCTAATAGCCCAGATAATAATAATTGTAATAGTATTGGTAACTCAGGCCATGAATATTTATGTTATTTAAAGATTAGCGTATTTAAAACTAATGTTATAAATG
This sequence comes from Magicicada septendecula, assembly GCA_034769895.1. NCBI lineage: Eukaryota > Metazoa > Arthropoda > Insecta > Hemiptera > Cicadidae > Magicicada > Magicicada septendecula. The sequence goes on along the minus strand of CM068368.1, from coordinate 681,709,917 downwards.
TTCTATTCTGCTCTATGGGTCAGAAACTTGAAGAATAACTGTAGGCTATGTGCATAAGTAAAATCCAAAGTTTATTAACAAGTCCATTAGGAAAATAATTGCAGTGTTTCTTCCCTGACTGAATAACAATGTAAAATTGCAGCAGAGAATGTATCATGAACTATAAGTAGAACTATCCCAAGAAAAATAAAGTGGTGGATTATCCATACCTTAAGGAGGATATTACCAAACAACTCTTAAATAAAGTCAGTAACAAAAACCAAATACAGAGGTACTGAGAAAGAGCTTAGAGAAACATGGACAATAATAAAAAGTGAAGTGAATAACTGAAAAACCTAAACACTAAACCACTCCACTGTGTTCTCCACTAAGCCATGAGGATTAAGTAAAGGTAACGTTTTAAGTTATGGTACTTAAGGTTTATTAAGTAATGGTACTTATTTGACTTAATGGGGTTAATACTATGAAAGATAAATATTAACTGTAACCATAATTTTTTCTTTTCTGGAAATTATTGTTTGAAACCGGTAAACCTAAATTTTTCAATTTTATATAAAGTAATCCATATAATAACATATAAAATAAGAATGTTCTGTCAATAAGGCAGTTCACAACAGTAGAACAGTGACAATTAAGAGTAAAGGAGAAATAGACCCTATATAGAAAATTAAACAATAAAATATGTTATTAATTGATGACTCGTTGGGCACTTGGTGAAACATATTAATACAAAGGTTTTGTAAAATATATAAAAACACTTGGTAAGTTTTACAAATTTGTGAAACTTACCAAGTGTTTTTATATATTTTACAAAACCTTTGTAATAAAATATGTGTTGAAAAATGTATGTTAGGTATTCATTGTTTTAAAACACATGAATGTGTAGTTTTCACCATCAACGCAAATTTTACGTGGCTGGTTAAATGTTTGCTTTTAAAGTTCACCCGTTCTAAGATCAAATAAGTACTAACGCAACGGCTGGAAGCTAGGAGATTGCTCAGCTAATCGCCTGGATAACATAATATTGGTTTCAATTAACGATACAAAGAAGAAAGCAAGCAAGAGACGATAACTGTGTATGTGAAACGTATTGGAGATGTACTGAGCACTGAGCTGGACTCCGGTGCAACTCGCTGGTTACTCGAATATTAAACAAACTGGTCAGACCACGTTATTTGCTCGCTAAGGAATGCTAAGACGTTGCACCTTCTGTCTCTCTCATCTCGACGGCTGCAAAACATTCTGTCTTTGGTCCATCAGATGTTATATACGATTTCATTTATTTATGAACTTAATAAATAAAACTGTACGCTTAATTATAAGTTCGATCGTAACTAAGTTTTCTCCTACGCGCGTTCTTTGTATAGAATCAACTTAAAAGTTTAAGAAAGAAAATTGTATTGTTCTCTTTGACCTCCATGCTATGCAAAATTCGGGAACTTATTCAAAATGTATTGAAATTTTAATTGTTTGGTATGTAGTTATACCTTTGCTAGATAAAAAGCTTACGCGAACTCAAAGGCATGGGATGAGTCATAGAGACGTGTTTGTCGTTTAGCACAAGCAGAATCCAGTCTGAGCAGCTGGATCGTAAAAATTGTAATGTTTTAAAAGTTGAAGTTAAATTCTGTTTCAAATGATTGTAAATGTAACAGTTATTTTTCTGTAAAATAAAAATTTTGATTAACTAAAATATTGCATGTACTAATGAAGAGAGTTTCTGTCGATGGGACGAAGCCTTTCGGGAATGTTTGAACCAAAGGATGTCCGATGGGGGATACAGCGTGGCGAAAAGTGGATTGTAACAGGTGGAAGAGGTGAAATATTTCGAGCACAAGAGAAATGTAAAGAGACGTATTGCTTCCCGGAACAAGAAGCAAGAGTAGCCAGGAACGATAAAACGTTTGCCTTCAGACTAAGAGTTAATTACTTTAATTACTTTCATTTTGTTTGACAGATTATCTCAAAAAACTGAGACCAAATCCTAGAATAAAGGACGTGTTCGTATGTTAAAAAGAGGTTTTGAAAAAGAAACTGATTGGGTTCTAAATCATTTCAGAAACACAGCCTGAAAAAAGAGTAATGAGACTCAGCATGTTCTAATTTAATACAATACAGTCGACTGTAAATGTGGCTTAAATTTAGGAATGTTCTTACCCCTTGTGCAGTCGATGCAATTTCCCACTCCCTAAAAATTTTTTAATAATTACTAAATCCCACTCACGTATCCATCCCTCCGACTGCAAATCTTAAATTCTATTTGTTAGAATAAATCAATAAACAGTTTCTACACTGTGATGGATTTCAGAATACAGAAATTAGTCACTCTTCTCCATTCTCCAGTAACAACTGAACTATGTGACTCAAGTTTTTAAAAATCCAAATGTATAAAAATTTGACCTTTTTTGTGTAACAGATGACGAGCATGCATAACACTATACTCGGAAGCTTCAAAAGCAGTAAGCAGTAACTTCAGATCTTCATTTATAATACCTGCTGTGGAATAGTTTCAGCACACAACCGAAAGTAAATGAGTGAAACTGAACAATAACATTAATCAACATCAAATTATTATCGACACTTGTCGGCATCTTCATCAACAACAAACAGTTAATATTTTAATTTAGTTACATCAACTGCGACTGTCTACTTTTAAAACGTAGCGTTTTCCATTTAAGAGCTATGGAACGAAAGAATTTTTGGCATGGGAATATTCAATGTTTGGAAACTATAAACACATCATTCCCTAGAATATTATAATAATTTTTCTTCAGCAATGCATGCGTGTTTTTTTTTTTTTTTTTGTAGTAAGAAATACGGTGTTATGAGAAATTCCAGCGCATGGGAACATGTACGTACGTATATTAACAAAGTATATAATTTCTCCAATGTGAAAGGAAGAGTCGTCGGAGTGTATAACAAACGATAACACACACGGAGCACAGTTGGATCAACCTGTTTGTTGTGATTAGCGCAAAAACTGCTCCGGATTGTCGCTGTAGGTTCCTGGAAACGTAAGACTCGTTTCGCCAGTGCCAGGCAGGAAACTGTTTTTATTGCACCAGCTAGACTTGTGGAATGATGACCCCGCCGACGTGGGAGCCGCTTCTGTGTCAATGTACCCGACCGACCGCTCTAGCCGCTAATTAATGAAATTTTATGTAAAACTTTTGTCTGCTTTGTAAACACGTACCGGCACACCTCACACTGACCACGTGTGCAGTATGTCATGTATCTGTTATCGATTTGCAGCGATAATAAGAGAGAATAAATAAAATTAAGGAGAAATTCAAGACGTCAGTTTCTGAAGTGACAGACGCCCGTGTGAAAGGTAGATTCCAACAACACCATTCAGCTTTAGTAGTCATGAAATGCAAATGGTTTATTCGTTTACGTCAATCGTTTTAAAACGTTCGTATTTTTTGGCGGCTACCGTGACAAAAACACAACCGTAAACGAAAATGACACGAGTAAACAAAATACAGAAAAACACAGATCAGATGTGTAACATCAGTTTTGCACGTCCTCCTTCAAGATGTTGAGTCACGCAATGACGTAAAAATTTTGACCTGAACACTGCATCAGGGAATCTTTGAGAAGTTTTAAAGAAAAGAAAAACTTCAAAATATGCTTAAGAAACTTATCCTGTATTTCGAATTTAGAATGAAAATGTGGGACTTACAAAATAAACGAAAACGATATAGAGAGCAGTGGCGTAACTACTGGCTAGGATCAGGGATCAATCCCCTCCCCAGGACTATTAAAAATGTTATAGAATTTTCGTAATCACTTAACGTAGATCTATAAGCCAGCTGCGTGTGTTAATATACGGATCATAAATGATTGTAGAAATAAAAGAAATTACAATGTTTGTAAATTAATAAAATGAAGTTAAAAATTTTCTTAATAAAGACAATGACTCAAGATCTCGTTAATAATGTATGTATTTCCAGCCTTAAAGATATTTTATAAAATGTATTTATCAAATTATATGGGATATTATATAGCGACAAGATTTTCTCATACTAGTGCAGTACAGCATCTGTAGGGAGGCTAATTAGTACAGTAAAGCAAGAAAATGAGAACGAAGAGACTACTTGCCTTGGTGTTTCCTGAAAATGTAGCCAACCAGAAAGAGTTTATAAAAACTATTAGAAAATAAAAATAGTTTTCGTATCCACAAATCAGTTGAATTGAAACTGGGGCTTATTCCTCTAGTCGACGTGAGCAAGTTCCCAACAGACTGCAATCCTGTATTCATTTATCATTGCCTGCACTCTTTTGTCACTAATTTTACCTGCTTGCTGCTCGGTCAGGAACCCGTAAACACTCTCTTTATTTCCTCAAACAATACACCATCGGTTTCCCTCAGGTACACGAACAATGTTTATTTTATTTTCTTTGTTTCCGAGCTGCTTGCTACAATGTTTAAACAGTTTCGCAGCGCAGTAGGCCTTCCAGGAAACTCAACAAACTGTTGCATTTCTACAATATCCTAACAGTTTTTTTCGTTACTTTTTTCCGTTACTTTTTAAGTTTCTCCTCTCTAGCTTTTAGAAAAATCTTTAACATTTGCTCTTCCTTCTATGCCACTTGTCATTATCGTCCTTGTGCACACCCCATTCTCCACTGCCTCCAGTCGGCATTCTCGTCCTTGTTCATACCCTCTTCTCCATTGCCTCCAGTCGGCATTCTCGTCCTTGTTCATACCCCCTTCTCCACTGCTCCACTGCCTCCAGTCGGCATTCTCGTCTTTGTTCATACCCCCTTCTCCACTGCCTCCAGTGGGCATTCTCGTCCTCCTCCGACGTCCACGTCTCACATCCATACAATAAGATATTTGAAACATAAGTTTTCCTAACTTCTAAATCGTTATGATTATTTGCAAGCAAATTCCTTCAATATTAAGGAAATACTAATTAACTGTTACTAGTTAATAATGCACCAGGTATTAATGAATTAATGTAATCAAATACAAAGAATCTTTAATAAAAATGTACATTATAATCAACAACTAATCAATTCAGATTAATGATTTGACACAAACTGTACTGAGACGTATAGTCCACTCGTCTGGCTCCCGAAAAATTCGTACAGCCTTCTCGTCTCCGGTAAATGGATCTGTTAAGCAGATCAGATCCAAGGAGTATCTATTAAGTAGTATGATAATGGGTTTCAAAAATACCATGTAGAAGCGATCGACTAGTCGTATTTAAAATTTCCAATTTATGTTCTTCCCGTGGCATCTGTGTAAACGCGTTTCAGCGTTTCGAGTAAGTTAGTGAGTAAACGCTGAACTGAGTCAGACGATTGGATATTGTGTGTATCTCGCTGCACTTAAGGTCGGTTGCGTTTTGACATTTTGCATGTTCGATTTGTTTTACTGCAGTTTATCGTACACACCAGCAATATGAATTCGAGATCTTGTTGTTTACATGGGTAACAACTTTTTGCTGAATATTCTCACGAAAAATGAGCGTATTACTTGCAGTTTTAAATGTCCAAAACAAGGATAAGGTAATATCTATATACAATTTTAATGTTTTTTCTCTAAAGTCAATTTTCAAAATGCCGACCTCTCTTTTCCTTTTGTTAACAACGGTGACATCTATGACAACAGGATAAAATCTCTATTTTTGAGATCGGGAGAGAATCTCTCTTAGATAGCGTTTTGCTTGATTGGTAAGTAGGAGAAACCACGGTGATTACGATTTCCATGCTCTGGCATGTCATATTATATTAACAATTGAAGCACAAAGAGGACGTTTACAGTTGAAATAAAAGGTTATAAGCATACACACACACACACACACACAACGAATGTTCGTATCGGACTTTGAAGTTCGTAATTTAAGCTCGGGGCGGACTGGCCAGATCGGCTGGTCAGCAATCGCCGAGGGCCCCGGGTCCCGAGGAAGCTCAGGGGCCCCCGAGCCATGAAAATTTTATTTCGAGAAAAAACGAGAATTATATATATATTTACCGGTATTAAAAACGTTTTCTCGTCTAAATATTGTTGGAAATAAATCTTCAGGGTTTATTGTGGTCAGATTAGAAGCGATCACTTCTCAGCCTTGTTCATATACAGCCCATTTAATATTTACTAATGGGAAAAGCGAAGTAGGTTACAGTAGAAACATTTATAGTAGGTAAGTATGGTTTTAAAGCTGGTTATGTAAAAGTCTAAATAATCTAATAAACTATCCGGTATGTTTTGTATTAAAACGTTCACTTACGTAAATATTGTATATACCATGTATCTATAAAGAGTAAATAAATAATTTAAAAAAAGTATACGCACACAAATACGTGCGTGCGCCTTTGTGCGTGTAGCTACAGTGGCCCCCTTGACTTGTTCCAGCCGAGGGCCCCCAGGGATGCCAGTCCGCCCCTGTTTAAGCTGTTCGTTACTGTGACTGTTGGATACATTGTAAGACTCGCTAATTTCTTAGAAGTAAATTTCGACAGCTTCGCGTTATACACCAGTACCATCCTCGAAGCGAAGCAACCAGCCTGTGGCTCGGGATTCGTCAGCGCTCACTAGTCACGTTTCTCTAACCGACTGCATTTGTTTTTGTAGGCTCAGTGCATTCCACTGCACTGAAATTCGACCTTCTTCTGTTACATACTAAGATGTACGGATGAGGGTCCGTCGCGAGCTTACTCCCTCCCACCCTCGCCATCATTCTGTCGCTCGCGCTCATTCTGCTCACCTTTCTCTTTTTCTAAAGTATTCACTTAAAAATATAAACTTGATTTTCTGATAGCACAGACTAGTGATAAAGTAGGAACGGTCACATTCAGTCGTGCGGAGACAACGTGTCCAGCCCACAGGTGTTGTGTTATTGCTACGCTCGTACGCGGTCGCTGAAGTCACCTTGCACAAGACGAGTACCTGTATCGTATAGTTACACTAATCTATATGATAATCTTACTTCAGGTACGATCGAAATAAATTACATAATTTAAAGCAAAAACAAATCAGAAAATATTACCTTAGACTTTCAATTACAACCAAGAAACACTATGAGGATTGGTCACACTAAGTTACATAAATCGTAACGTCTCGTAAAAATCAGTCATGTTTACAAAGCGTTGGACACGACACTAAGCCACAAAATCATCGTTACAAGCCTTACAACATAGAATAAAATTGTCTTTTCTCCAGCAGTGACGACCACGATCCCGGTCGTAGCCGATTTCGTCAGTACAACACACGTTGTTAAAAAAAGTATCGACGGCGACGACGATGATAATGAGAGTGTGAGAGGAAAAAAATTTGTTACAGTATCTGTAGTGAGTGAACTGAAGCATGGCTAACAGAACGCAACGGAGAGCTGTATAATTGCTGCGACCAAGCGATGTTGTGAACGCCTCTATTCTTAGGGAAGTCACGGGCTTTCGTGAGCTGCATAGAAATAGCCACCTCTTGGCAGACGAAGAAAAACACCTACCTCGGTACAGCCCAATCCATAATTTTTGTAGTTTTCTATAAGTACGTGAAACAGGATCCTTTTTTTACGCGCGCGTCTTTTAACTTATTGATACGACTCGAATTATATATTTACACAAAAAAATTGAATTTACAGTTGACCTGATGTCTCGTGAAAGACATTATTCTCGAGACGCTGGAACGCGCCATGTGGCGGTTACAAACTTGGCAACTACATCCAATACACACACAAAACACACACACACTGATTGCATATATTAAAACAACATAATCTGGATCGTGACATAGGTACGTGATTCCATTAGATTTTCTAAAAACGTATTAAACTGCAAAGGTGTTTTAGAGAAACACAAAGGTTTAACGGAACATACAATTGACGTTAAAGTTAACAGGCTGGTTTAACTTGTATCATAGTATATTAATTGCGTATGTGTGTGTGTGTGTGTGTGCACGTATACGTACACGTATAAGATTTATATAGCGTAAACGAAGTAAATCCTTGACAGTTACTGATGAACAGCTATTAAAATTAAGAAACCTGAAAGAAAAATTCTTAGAAAAATATATAGGCCAGTACAAAAAACGACTGATTCTTGCAGAATAATGGTGTACGAGTTGAGTCAGATAAAAGGGAATGAAAACATTATAACGTTATTATAGGAATAATAAAGAGGACGTTGTAATAATAATACGAACACGTATAATAACAATGATCTTAAATTAGAATCCCTTTAAAAAATGAGAATGAGAGAAAGGGATCATTGGTGTAGGATGTACGGATGACTTGAGGGCGAGGATTTGCAGAGACAGACCAGAAGACAGAGCCCATTCAGAGTAACTGCCTGCCTATTACTGCTATTTGCTTATCGTATAGTGGGAACGTCTGTGATGAAATCTCGTCACTTTTTCTATAGTGAGAGAATCGTTTTAAAATCGCTTATTACGAAATCCCTTGATAGGCGATTATAAATTTTAAAATAATTTAAATTTATAGAAAGCTCGAGGTCAGTTATTGACGCTGTCTCCTTGGACTCTCGCAGAAGACCAACGTAGCAGCAGACATATGTGGTTTATGACGCTTAATGACAAAACTTACTTTTCGAGAACAGAAAAAATCAAATATCGTTTTTCACCGGTGCGTTTCCTCACACAATCCCCATCGCATAACAATAAATCAGAGTTTTGTTGTAATCATTTCATTATAAGAGTTTTCTGAACAGAAAATCTTTATTACTTTATATAGTGCTTTGTGACTATTACGAGGTTGACGAAACGACGTTAAAATTTGAACAAGTGTTACTTTAATACTAGATGCATATTCAGTCGAAAAACCCCTTTAAAGTTATTTTCCTACGATTTTCAGTAAAACATATTAACGACTGTGGACAAGGACAGTGCAGGGTAATGCGTGTTCCGGTAAATGCGAACTTTGACGTAAATGCCTACTGATAACAACTTGTACGACCACCTGTTAGGGTCATAGGTAAAACTATATATCTTCCAGTACCATATCGCAGCCACACGGGGAACTAGGACCCATCGATGCAAAACACGGTTTATTACGTAATGAACTTTGTCGTTTATGGATGAAAATATAAACTACTTATGTGGAAACCGTTAAGTTAGTTTAAAGAAAATGATTTATAATAAAGAATGTTATATAAGGAAATCTATTTTTTGCGGACAAATCGCCATCTTCGTTCGATCCATTAGTAGCTATTAATCTTACTACCTAACTGTAAATTAAGCCTGTAGTAATATATATTTCCTCGAAGTATAGTTTTTGGGCCAGCAACTGTGTGTCCATATTTCGAGCGCAGCGTGTACAGTACACAATAGCGAGGCGTATTCAGCCTTCCTACAGCCGTCCTTCGCCGGTATACAATGAACTGAAACTGCTTCGCTCGCTGGCTCGCTGCTATTTTTAACATAGCATTCCCTTGCTACAATCTGGTCAAAGCGGAAAAAATTGTTTCAGTGTTACCGAACTCAATCTATATTATTGCTTCGTCCATAACAGACAGACCTGGCTGGTACAATTGGGTTCACTTGTACGCCTGGCCGCTGTGAAAAACACCGTAGACTGGAACCTTCCAGACTGTTCACATGCGACGAAACGTTAATTAACATACCGTCCGCTCCGCTCCGCTCTTTGTTTTCTAAAACCAACCAAACTTAACCGTACCATTTTAAAGGTCGTCGATGGCTGCAGTTGTTATAATAAGATTTATTATAACAAAAAATAAATAAATAAATAAGATTTATTTATATTTAGGCCTACTATTAGGCTATTACTAATGAACTTGATTATATCAACGAATTGAGACTGATTTATCTCAGCCTTGATAACTAAGAGATTCTCCATGTTAACCTACCGTAGCGTAGGCTCCGTGCGTACATAATTTTCCGTTTTTCAGTATTCGTATTTATATTACATTGCATTTTTGTAATTCACTGACATTGTGCCAAATAATCTACTTTGAAAAGTGAGGGATGTGATTGGACAATACGTAATTTTGTTCTTCTATCTAAACATTATTTTGTGTACTCTGTACGACGATTTCGTTTTATTGGAAGATTAGAAATTGGGTTTCTTCACGATATACGGTGGTCTCTCTGTCTCGTCTTATTATACCTGATTGATAAACACTGTGAAAAGAACATATCTATTTCATTAGGTTTAGTCTATTAGGAGAAAGATTAACAAAGAAACAAATCGAAACAATGAATAGTAAAAGCAAACTGAATAATAAACATTGTTATCAAAGTTCATATGTAAAAAGAGTAACAAAACGTATACCAAGGACTGCCAATATGAGATGTTAATAGGCCTAAAGGATATTCGTTGTTACCAGCGCCCTTTGTTTTTCAGATCCTTACCAGAATAGAATACATTTTCTATTAGAACACATCACGCACAATACTTTTCGTACAGTTAGACGGTCGTAATCATATTGTCTTCACACGAATAATGGAGCTTATTCGTGTTTGAGTTGAGGGTTCACAGTTCTGTTTTATCAAGTTGTAATACCACCCGCCTGGATGTCTTTTCCTTAAACATCCGGCCTGTAATATACTGCACTGCTGGTTTCTCATAAAATGGCCACAGTACTTTGCTTCCTTTTCTTCAGCTACCTATACGTATTGATTTCCATTCTCCGGAGTTCCTTATGCTAACACATACGTTCCCCGTTCCTGGTAACATTCTTTGATAACCAATTTTCTCTTACTAAATTCAAATGGCAGTTATCTTCAATGTACAAATAATTGAAAATTTTGTATAATGACAGCAAAGGAATGAAACAAACAGAAAAGTCAAAAGTATTCCGCGGAAAAACAGAGAACAAGTTAATTATTTAAACTTGATTACTAAACTGTAATGGTAACACCAACCTAAATAAAACTGATGCGTTAAAAGGAATGTCTACAAACAGTATTCGTTGCCGATTGAAAAAGGAAAAGAGTTAGACAGCGAAGAGTTTTATGTAATTCAATATGGTCCGATCAGGACCTCTGTTTATGCCACGTGACACACATAAGAGATGTAAAGCTATTACTGTCAACGTATGGCAAATTTCTTCGTCCTAACGCAAATAATATAACATAATTTTACAGCATCTTTTTCTTCTTTTTTTCCATCCCCTTTTGTCGTCAAGCGCCCGAGTTCCCCTTATACCTTCTTCGAGACTTTCCACTTCCAACAAGGTCTTCCCCTTTCTAGTGGCCAGCTTCTCAATATATGTTCAACCGATTCCAGTCTTTGTATTCCTTTCATTTTTCTCCCACTGGCCGTACTTCCATTTAAGGTTCGACATACTTTTATTCATCCGCATTATGTACTCAAAACCTTAAAGTGCCCTCCTTTCCGCTGTCTCCAGAACTGAGCCCTGTTACACTGATTTGTGAAAGCCGCATCCAAATTTGGTCTCGCCTAACCTCTGCCTGGCTATATGTCTATATGTCTCTAACAGGGTGACGTTTTCTCCCCGTACAACTGTCTTGTAGACCCGATTTACAACATTAGTTTCTTAATTCGTATTTTAAATAATGTTAAGGCATTTTCCCTGCCGTAACTCAGAACAACCTACTTCGCGATACAGCAAGTACCAAGAACATTAATTAAAAATTATTCAAACGAAATGAATAATTTTAACAAACGTTACCGAATGAATTTGCAATATTAATAACTAAAGTATGCAGTTAACTAGTTAAATAATTCACTTCCTGATTGCATCACTCGTGTAATCATGTGATTATACGCGCTAATGCAAACTGACAAATTGTGTGGTGACATCACATTGTGTGCAGGACAGCGAATTTCAACTGGCGGCCGCGACCTTATTTTGGAAAATCAGTTTAATAATTACTCTATTTACTTTAATAAATAAATTAGTAATAAAATAGTATTTTAACTGAGAATGGTCTTCCAGCAGATACCTGTGCAAAAGTGTTTCATTGATTAACTGATAAACGTACGGTAGATTTCACTTTCATGGAGAGTATATTTACGATAGTGTTCTTTTATTTCTATCATGTTACAAGACCCATTCCCTTCCATGGCTCGACTAGACAAAATATTCTCGCTTGTCCGATGTTACGTCCTAGTCAGTCGCATCTGTCATTCAGAGTTATGTTTAAGAGTTTCCAACTAGAATCGTGCCACTTACAAGCCGATCTCTTCCTACACCAGGCAGAAAAAAAGATCGGATTTCTTTAAGCTACCTCATGAACGATTTATAAATCTGCGAATTTTGGACTGAAAATCACGATGTTCGGAAGTATATACATACATCTGTGAAAGCGTGTTCTCCACAAAAAAGTTGATCAAGAATCACAGCAGAAGTCGCCTCACAGACGCTTCTCTGCTTCATGTACTGAGATTATTATCTCTTTTTACTTATTTACAATTAAGATCTGCCTGTTTGATTTTTAAGTTACTTAGTACTAGTAACTTAGTAGATTTTTAAGTTAGCCGCGCCGGTAGTTCTAGAGTTCATGTGTGACCCTCATGCCCTTCTAACCTGGAAACCACTGGTAGGATGATTCACGTGGTTGTACCTGTAGTGTGAACTGCTCTGCTCATGTTATTGCATCTTGCGAACCAACCTTACTAAGCTGTTTTGCAGCTGTCTATGTTGTGTTTGCTGACTCGCACTATGTACTGTGCAGTTTCAACGTAACAGTAATGTATAGGCTTAATCAATGTAATGAATAACCAGTGTAGGAACAAAATTATTGAATGGATTTTATATTAACTACGATTCAGTGTAGAACAACAGACGTCATACCTTCAGAATATTATTATAAGATTATTTTGTACATATTACACTATATTATATTCTACGCGTTTTATATCATGTTATATATACATTATATTTTACAGTAGGCCTACAATCTCGTTGTCAAATATTATCCAGATGTTATTACTGGTATTTTCTTTTTGAGTATATTCGTTCACAATGTATTTCATTTGTATTTGTTTCATTCAACTTAATTTCGTATTATATACCTAATCGGTACTAAATTATTATGTAATATACTTATAATATCTTCAAATACATTTATTATGTACATTTTATTATACATATTATGTTACATACGGTATTTATTTTCATTTATTAGTATTTAAATGAGGAAACACATTTTTCGGATCTTTTCGGTTAAGTGGCAGCATGGAGTGAGCAATTACTCTACGTAGCGATCGCCAGTAACAACGCATTTTGCAACCATTCCATGGTCCCGCAGTCGCAAGTGTAGTACTATCGTCGTGTATCATGAATTTCCTTCAGTTAAGAGCACAGATTCCCGACAAAGATTCAGCGATAATGTTTCTAAGAGACAAAAATATTTTACATAACCCAAGAATTTGTACGAACGGCCATCAAATGAAACTGTATGCGACAGGTAAAGACCGTTGGGTATGTTCTAAAAAGGACTGCCGGGAATGCAAACAAGTGCGACAGGATACATTCCTAAATAATTCTCGATTAGATTTCCGCACAATCGTATACTTCATTTACTGTTGGAGTAAGGAGTATACACACCGTGCAATACCGTCAAGATGAGTTGGAAATGAATCACTCCACATGCGTGGATTCGAATTCATACATGCGAGAAGTGTGTGAGCACCATTTATTAAATAGTCCAAAGGTTATTGGTGGACCTAATTTGCATGTAGAAGTGGACGTATGTGACCCTATATTATAAAAAAAATAAATATAAAAAAATATGTCAAAATGAAAATAAAGATACAAACTTTCGCTGGTTATCGCTACGTGTGGAGGGGAAATGCGTTGTTACTGGCGATTGCTACGTAGAGTAATTGCTCACTGCATGCTGCCACTTAACCGAAAAGATCCCATTTTTCATAATAATTATTATTTACTTGTGAAATTGCGTATGTCATATATGCGGTGTATGGTAATGTACGCAATTTTAAAACAAATATCTAATCCTTTGAAATGGTGCTGGATAGTAATTAAACAATGCAGTACGGTAAAAACATAAGCCTAGTAATTTCATTTTCGTTACTAAGCATTCTTACATTAGGCCTGTATATTCTATGGTAGTGAGGTAGTGATCCGGCTTCGCTGCTAAGGAGTCGTGTTGCGAGAAGAGATAATCCAAAACTTACGCAACGTTTCACATTCTCACAGTCCCGAGTCTGAAGCCTTGAGCGTATCGACGCTGTTTCCTTCCCCAAAAAAATCGGAACCACATGCATTCAGTTTTTGGAACAGGATACGTAAAAATAATAATAATCAGGCTGTATTAGTGGAACTGGCCGTTGAAACGAAACGATACGACCGGAAGCCGTTAATTAGACATCTTTCCTTGTATTGGTCGCCATCTGTTGTTCCTCTACGACAGTGATATTATCTGCCCAAACTAAGTCGTATTGTCTGCATCACTAATACGGTAATTTACAAATAACTGACGCGTTTTTACATTTCCCACAAAAATAATTTTTACTTCTCTATTAATAAGTTACGATCGAATAAAAAAAATGGCTGGACAGATAACGTTACAAATGAAGAATATCACTACACCGTTTCTTGTAAGACTAATACTAAAATTGCATCGAAACTTACATACACTATTGTTTTTTATTGATAAGTGTTACAGTTCTTGTCTATAAAGTAGGCAAAATTATTCTATTATACTTACCTTTAGTTTCGTGCTGCTTATGAAATAAATATCCATCTAGTATAATAGAATTTAAAAACTATTAGAGGATCGTTTTGTTTAAAATTCTTTAGATTATTGGAAAATAATTTATTAGAAATGTGTAAAGGGGAATTTGAGAAAACGTAAAAATTAAAGGAAAATACCAAAATCTTATTCGAAGTTATTTAACGCTTTTACTTATAGAAACAGAATTAGAACAGGAGTATATCTGCAGGAAGAAGGTTTTAAACAACTGCGTTTGCAAACAAGACAACGAAGAATTATAAGTGATCCACAAATTATGTGAGGACTGAACGAAAAAATGTCACAGAATAAAAACCCGCTTGGTAGAATCGCATCCAATGCGCGTGGTTAGTATGAGACGGCTAACGGGATTGTTGGACAATAACCGGTCAGGAAATTAGCAACATTGGTAAGCAATGATAGAAACTGCAAGAAATAAATTATCCAAGTTAGAACAGGATACTGAAAAGTGAACTCTAAACAGTAGGCCTATGATATAAGTAACGTGCAAATATAGGCTGCTTAGTGCCTGTAACGACAATCAGTTAAGTTTAATCATAAATTTGGGACATGGTGCCACGACATTGTTGGATCTGATATGAGTTCCATGTTAAATGATAGCTCTAAAATTTTGTTATAAGTCAGAGAGTCGCAAACCGCTACGATATGATATAACCATTGGTTTATCGAACAGTTAGTACATTTTTTAACGTTTATTAATAGTCTACAAATGTTATTAGTATTTTGAACCTGATTACACGAATATTCTATAAATTGTAAGTTGTACATATTTCTTCACTGCTAGAAGTCATTACTGTGTACAGAGTAATTCATATACATTAACCTTAGTTAATAAACAATTGAATAGCAAATTTTTTGTTAACATCAGTACGTTACTTAATAAACTAATCTAGTTACTTTTATTAAATTATGCTTTTGTTTAAATGTTTTATCTGTTACACGACTTGTGTTTATAGCTCTTGTCTGTTAAACAGCATTAATTTTAATTATGCTCTTGTCTGTTTCCTGCTATTAATTTTTGTCATAATTTTCATCCATGAATATGTCAATATTCTCACTCGAGAATATGTATTCTCGAATTTATGTATTCTGATAATAAATAATGTAAATTGAATACAAACGATAAACTTAGTACTATTAAATACATAATTTCACAGCAATGGAATGTTAATTACTGAAAATTATTGTATCAAAAAGGTCATTAAGCAATTCATTCATTGAAGATTTTGTTTAAACCTCATAATTAGATTTAATTTCTAGCCTTTGTACGCTTTGTCTATATTATGAAGATCTTTTTGAAGTTTCTTCAAACTGTACTAAACAGTATTCCGTTAGCAGTTACTAACGTTCAGTTATGCTTTAAAATAATTTATAAGCTAAAAATGACTGCACCTAAACAACAGTGTGTGTGTGTGTGTGTGTGTGTGTGCGCGTGCAGGGGAATTGAATGCGGGGAAAGAGAGAAGCGGCGAAAGGCAGCGCCAACCAGCGACCTTGACAACAGCTTAGCTTCCAATGCCATTCTAAAAACATGAGCGCTGCAGTACGATACTGCTGACGAAATTATAACGTTCCTTATAGTTGTGTTAACTATACACTTACATTGCGGGATCATCGTAGCCCTGTGAAATTAAATCATTTGTGACGCATTGCAACACAAGAGATTGTTCAGTTTTCAGTGTGACTTGCTTTACGTCCTAGGCTATACGTGATTGGGTAATTTTATGAACATAATTTTTCAGGCGTACTTCAGCCAATTGGCCCGCCACTAAAGGATGTTTGAGTAGAAATGGAGTCACTGTTGGCTTCCGAACACTAGGATGGTATCAACTGTGCTTCGGGTGCTCCTTACAGTGTGATGTACTTAATATTTTGATACGATTACGATTGTGATTCTGTAATTAATATCGCTACCGATTGGTTTCACAATAAAAGCCTGGAAATAACGGCATTCATCCGGTTGACAAAGAGTGAACAAATCAAATTGATTTTTATAATGCTATTAACTGAAGTAAAAACTTGTGTAAGAATTGTCTCATCTAATTTATCTGTATACCGTCAGACAGATGTGTACTCAGACGGTTGAATAGCCTCAGTTGTGGAAGAGAATTTTTTTTTAGCAAAAATGGTAGAGAGACGATGCAGTAATGATGCCTATAGTTTTGTTGACTCGTCGATGTTTTCAATAAAATGTTTGTTAGTCTTTGGAGTTTTAGAAAGATTAACGCTTGCCGTTTAGTGAGTTCTGCAGTTAACTTTCATCAAACATTAATACCGACAGCATACCAATCGCTGATATTCGTACGTATGTTACTATGGTGATTGCTGCTTCTGGCTCGACGAGAAATGCCTTAAATTAATTTGTGACTTGTAAAGTTTAAAACAACAAAATCTGTCAAATCTTTTCGTCGTATTTTACTAAATGTCTTGGGTTTTTTAAGATTCGTGCTTGCTTTTTCCAAATTGAACAGAAGTGAACATAGCGATAATAAAGTCTCCAAAGACAATACAATTCTAAAAAAATTCTTTCTAAACACCACCCTTTTTCGTGCTGTCGAAACAAAAACATTGGAGAAAACTGCTAGTGAATTTAACGTGCGATCCAACACTAATCGTAATGTAAGCCCCTATGTCTGCCATTATAAAATGAAAATGCAATAAATTTCAGTGTTGTGTGGAACAGCTGGAGTGACAGCTGTCCGCCGTGAGAAAACTTTACTTGCGCACTCCACTACTATGACTATAGATTCCAATCTACCACGTGTGACACAGAATCTTCCTGCAAAACCATGTGTTTTTGATGTTTATTAACTACGGTAACACACAACACCGTACCACTTATAACCGGGACATAAGTTTTATTTTTTTTTAATTCGGGACAGTTTGCTGAAATGAGACTACGTGAAAGATGTGTGTAAGTAGTGGTGCAATATTATGGTGGAGCCTAATAGCAAATCAAGCTAATTCATCAATCATGAAGAAAAAACATATAGTACTTCTCTTCGAGAGAAGCAATCGTGGTTTTGCATGCCTTACAGATACTTCTTCTTCTTCTTCTTCATGTGGCCCTTCTGACTCTCAGCGTCGGGTTGTAGGGAGCCTCCGTCCATCGTCTCCATCTATCCCTGTCCATCCACATAGCCTTCATTTCTTGTAAACTTTTCCCACGGTCCTATTCCAATCTCTCAACATGTATGACTGATATGTCATCCTTGGGCTTCCTCTTGGTCTCTGACCCTCCGGCTGGACTTCAGGGTACACTACTAGTTTCTTTTTCTTGCTTCATCTGCCCTACTTGCATGCCCCAACCACTTCAACTGCCTTACCTTCAGGAAATCCACTAGTGTCTTTACTCCCAGCCTTACCTTCAGGAATTCCACTAGTGTCTTTACTCCCAATTTCGTTTGATCGTGTCGTTTCCAATGCGATCTCTCCTTGCTTTTCCCATTATTCGCCTGAGAAGTAGTTCTTCTGACATTATTGTACTTGCGCGTTTGTCAAGGATAGTCCAACTTTCTGTCGCATACATTATTGTTGTTAGGTCTACAGATTTAAATATTTGTAGCTTTGCTTTCTTACTTACTTCCCTTCTTTCTATAAGTGTGGTCTCTTACAGATACAAGTATTTAACTAGTTCAGTCATACCAAATTTGGTGTATGTCATACCAAATTGGTCACATTTTGAAAAGGAATTATAGAAGTATAGAATTCAGGGGAAAAAGTATATTTTTCTATTCAGGGAAAAATAGAAGGTAGGATAAGGCGAGGAAGAAGAAGATATTATGCATTGGCAGATTTGAAGATGGGGAGAATAGAGAGCGACACAGGGTAGAACAATGGGGAGAGTAGGCCTATATGAAACGTGTCTTAGGACAGATTCACCATTGATGATGACGACGACGATATGTAAACGGTATTTTATCGTTTACATAAAAGCGGATGGGTATCAAAAGCATTTCTGTATGTAGAAACAGATCGTTCTGTCTTAGTGCACTTTAGTTTTGTTCGTAGATCATTGGAGCGCTGTGCTGTTACAACTCCTGTAGCGTTCTCACTACCAAGAACTCAGTCAAAATTTTGATTTTTTAAATCAGATTTCGTTTTCGTAAGAGTGAATCTTAGACGGATGAAACAAAATTCTAGTCTGTTTCTCGAAAACGAACATCAAATTGCCAATAAAAGTTGGTAAGTTGGACATCAGGTAGATGAAATAGACGCAAGTTTCCATTTTTTCGATTCATCATGACGATTAGATATCGTCTATTCAAAAATAAAAATAAAAAATAAAAATTGAGATTAATTATAAAGCTTGAGTAGTATTGTGAGCACTAGTAGCGAAGAGCCTGATGCCGGAGAGAGGCAGTGATGAGTTCAGGCCGTAGCTTAGCATCAGCAAACAGTCTCAGGTGTTTGTTTGCTTTGTTTTGTGTGGTGTACGGTATGCCACGGATCAACACAATAGAACCTCAGATTTAAGTATCTGAAGAATCTTGACTAGACGTACTATTGATTTACAAATAATATCCCCAACGTTTCTACAGACACCTCGGTCACCTGCCTCACTTTGCATTCATCAAAGCAAACAACTAACAGCCTAAGTCGTTCGCTGCTATTGTTTTAATATCGATGTCACTGCTTAGCAATATTTCGTGATCACTGTGTAAACAACCTCACTGCAGTTTTTTTTTATTTTCTCCTAAATTAAACACGTTGGGAATGTGCCACTAGAATAGAAATGCTTAAGATCCTACAAAACAATAAACTTTGCTCTTCAGAAGTACGTAGGCCTATATTAACCAAATGCACAATCTTCTGTAAACTCAGACTCATATTACAGTTTAATGGAGTAGGCTTAATCACTTGTTGAGCTACGGCATTCAAACAAAGCCACAAGTACGTTAAAGCAGGCACTGAAATCTAATCCATTCTAACCGATTTCAAACTGTGGAATGTGATAAGAAAACCTACAATCTAATCAGACAACAAGAAGTAATCCGTGCGCATGGTATCGTCTAGAACAAATATATTACATCCTCTTACGTTTCAGTATTAATTGCCAAACTAAACACGGTTCTTATTACTGTTTCAATATGCAGTAGTTTAATCCAAGTCGTTTTCTCATACACGGTTCTCTTACACGTTGTTCGGTTCGATAATTAATTTTGTTAGTATTCAAGTATAACTTTCGTTTCGTAAAACACTAATCAATTTTAAAGGTATTTAATAAACAGTTATTGCCTTAAATAAACGAATAAACTGGGTCTGTTGTGTAGAGACAGAGACAGGATGGCCAGTATTAGCAGCGGTAGAGGTGTGGGACGCCGCGCCGCCAGTGGAATTTCGGGCCCGGTTGCCTCGGGCCGTTGCCGATTATAACATACGCTTATCACGTAAACTGGACATCGTCATAAGAATATATGATTGCTAACACCGTCGCTACATTGTTACACAACCTGTCAGACAGCATAAATCATAAAAATGCTTCTGAGTATACTTTCATGTTGACGGAATATTAATACTCCCAATTCCTGGATCATTGATTAGTGATATGCCAGTACTTTTCAGGGAATTAATAACAAATGAAACCGGCTCTTAGATTTTTGAGCGATTTAATTATTACATTGAACCGACTAATAAGAGAATCGATTGTTATATGTCAATAATTTCTATATAAATAAGACCGTGTTTCTGTACAGTTTGGAACAAACATGTACCTCGACTCACGCCTGGTCTCAGACATACAAGATAATTTCCGTTTTTGTTGCAACGATTTATACACCACTCGTGCCAGCCCCGTCTCCGAATCAGACTTCTATGATATATGTTTACCAACAGTATACATTTGCAGTGAATCGTTCGTCTCTATACGTTTCACAAAGATTATTAGGTCAGTGAAGAAAACCCACACAATTTCTTCACTTTTGAGAATTGTTTTTAACCAGCATATTTTGTTCGGTCCCCAGGCAGTCGAAGCTATTAAACGTTTTAAAAGGAGCTTCAACGTAATGAAGTAATTAAGCGAATGTTTACTACACTGTAATGAGCCAAGATAATGCCTCACGTAGCCTACACATTTTATCCCTGCCACTGCGGTATCATTGCAACATTGCATCTGTTTCTGCACTTTCTTTGGCTATTATTAGTAAAATAAATTTGTTATCAGTAGAAAACTGGTAAGTGATAGAGTAGAACCAGAGAAGGAATACAGTATATAGGCCTACTACTTTATTGTTGGTTATTGGGAGAATAAGTTTAGTGTTAATCTGTAGAGCAAAAAAAAAATAAAAAAAATAAAAGGTAGAAGGTAGAGCGCCCTTTTGTACGACCTTTATAGTCATAAAATCAGAGCTCAAATGTCAAATGTATTTGGGAGTTACCTGGCTAATTCAAAGTATGGAAAACAGAGCGTGACTTTTCACAATGCTCCAACTAAATGATTAAGTAAAATAAAGACGCCAAGCACAGACATTAGTGCACGGTTATTCGGCCGGTACGCAGCGGAACACCTCGTGATGGACAAAAAGGTTGATGGTTTGGAAATAGAAACCAAAGCAGGAAAGATGAGGAGGAAATCTTTGGCTCCCGGTCAAAGAAAACAGAGAGTACAGAAGAAGGCAAAACCACGAACTATACACACTTGTGGAAAAGATATCGGACACAACTAGGAAAAGAAGGATTGGTTTCTAGGGTCACACGACATGAATGAGCCCAGATTAGATTGACCAACCGGACCTTTGCCTAGTTTCTATGTAAGAAAACTAAGAAGGGCTGGTTCACCGAGGTGGAAAGGGATATGTAAGAAGTGGGGATCACACATGGAAACATCCAGGAACGTGACTCTCTTAAAATGAATCCTGGAACACACAGGGTTTCCATGAAACGCCCAGGTTGAGATCGGGCAAGACACGGACTGAAGGAAGATAGGAAGCGCACCGAAAACGAATGCAGGAATACTGGGAAAAAGTTAAAGCCCGATGAAGAAAACGGTCGAAATAACGTGGTCCATAGCTGGCACAGAACGCAAAGCGATAACCGCATGTTTCTCACACGTGTGAGCACCACATGTGTTTTCAGTAGCACGTTTTGCTTAAACGGCAGTTCACTTTTACGCTTTATAATAATACTAAAGTAAAAATGTAGGAATCATTGTATGAAATTATAACGTGAACAAATAACCTTCTGGAAAATTTGTTAATGAGAAAATAGTAAGCGGAAGGTCTGTCCGAGTTTATTTGGTGCGCTGCAGTCGTGTAACTTCGAAAGTTATTAAACATTTTTATTATTCACCTGAAACATAAGAAAATGCCAAACTTTTCGTACATATACTAAGCAATAAAGCACTTTATTCCACATAAGTTAACTAACCAATCGTACGTCGTATAGAGAAGAACCTTGAACACTATCTGCACTTTCTAGGTGACTGTAAGCTAGCTACAATTATAGTGCCGAGAACCTTGAACGCTATCTGCACTTTCTAGTTGACTGTAAGCTAGCTACAATTATAGTGCCGAGAACCTTGAACGCTATCTGCACTTTCTAGGTGACAGTAAGCTTGCTACAATTATAGTGCCGAGAACCTTGAACACTATCTGCACTTTCTAGTTGACCGTAAGCTAGCTACAATTATAGTGCCGAGAACCTCGAACACTATCTGCAGTTTCTAGTTGACCGTAAGCTAGCTACAATTATAGTGCCGAGAACCTTGAACACTATCTGCACTTTCTAGTTGACCGTAAGCTAGCTAAAATTATAGTGCCGAGAACCTTGAACACTATCTGCACTTTCTAGTTGACCGTAAGCTAGCTGCAGACCGTAAGCTAGCTAAAATTATAGTGCCGAGAACCTTGAACACTATCTGCACTTTCTAGTTGACCGTAAGCTAGCTAAAATTATAGTGCTGAGAACCTTGAACCCTATCTGCACTTTCTAGTTGACCGTAAGCTAGCTACAATTATAGTGCCGAGAACCTTGAACACTATCTGCACTTTCTAGTTGACTGTAAGCTAGCTACAATTATAGTGCCGAGAACCTTGAACGCTATCTGCACTTTCTAGGTGACTGTAAGCTAGCTACAATTATAGTCCCGAGAACCTTGAACGCTATCTGCACTTTCTAGATGACCGTAAGCTAGCTACAATTATAGTGCCGAGAACCTTGAACACTATCTCCACTTTCTAGTTGACCGTAAGCTAGCTACAATTATAGTGCCGAGAACCTTGAACACTATCTGCACTTTCTAGTTTACTGTAAGCTAGCTACAATTATAGTGCCGAGAACCTTGAACACTATCTGCACTTTCTAGTTTACTGTAAGCTAGCTACAATTATAGTGCCGAGAACCTTGAACACTATCTGCACTTTCTAGTTGACCGTAAGCTAGCTACAATTATAGTGCAGAGAACCTTGAACACTATCTGCACTTTCTAGGTGACCGTAAGCTTGCTACAATTATAGTGCCGAGAACCTTGAACACTATCTGCACTTTCTAGTTGACCGTAAGCTAGCTACAATTATAGTGCCGAGAACCTTGAACACTATCTGCACTTTCTAGGTGACCGTAAGCTTGCTACAATTATAGTGCCGAGAACCTTGAACACTATCTGCACTTTCTAGGTGACTGTAAGCTAGCTACAATTATAGTGCCGAGAACCTTGAACACTATCTGCACTTTCTAGTCAATAATACCGTTGTCCAGATTAGAACAACACTTGTACGGCAATTAAACCCTCACATTTTGTTGCCATAATTACTAGACAAATCCAAACTACAGTTTTTAAGAGGGTATACTGAAGCTCTAAAATAGACTACTGTAGAACACCAGTGAGCGATAATCGAAAGGGGCTGATTTTATTGTAGTTACCGAAAAGATTGCAAACCGGAACTACATCCCAATTTCGTTTCTGAAAAGTTTAAATTTTATTACGTGGAGGCGACTATACTTGCGTTGTTTAACTAAAATTTCACACGGTGCATTAAAAACGTCGTTATGTGAAGTATTTTGTTCATTAGAAGATATTTATTGAAAAGTCGACTTTACAGTACTTTGCACTTTATTCGTTCTTATTGCCGTCACTTTGTGAACAGTCTAAAGCATCGGTATCGTGTCTGACTTATCAATCACGTGAAAAACGAGTCCGTGAGATGAAACCAAAACACGCGATGTTTGTTTCTACAGAAACGAACAGTACAGCGTCTCATTCAGTTTGAGTTTAAACGCTCGGCATTGTCTCACTTCCCTCGGGTCTTACGCCCACACATTCCTAAACACTTCTAGTCTTCGACTTGTGTGTTCCCACAGCTCTCTTGTCGGCCACATCATCAGACGCTATTCTACTCGGATCATTTCAAAAACCCTGTGTTATGTTTTAAGTATGTAACAGACCACGTTAAGCTAATTCCGGAAGTCTCCATGAATTAAGAGGAATTGAAAGCTTCTATTATGCGATACATAATCAGCACACGCAGTTTCTTGCCAACGATAATATCTTTGTACTCAGTATGTTGAGTTGCAAAACTTATCCCTCATAACTGACTTTGAGACAATAACAAAAGCACGTTAATAAGCTTATTTAAACAATATTTTATTGTTTGGACTCTAAACATCAATTTATTACTACAAGAAAAATAGTCAGTTGGGAAAAATGTAATTCATAGCGTAATTTTAATTAAATTAACGTATATATTTTGGGTAAGACAAGTTTGGTTACAACGATCTGGATAACACAGGATGGGGGTTTGATAAGTTATGGTGCTGAGGATCACTGTCCTGCAAGGCTGCGCAGTATCCTGAAGTATATATTTCAGTCTAAAAGAAAAATAATCACATTAACTGGATAATACAAGTTTTGAAAACAAACAAGCCAGAACCATGTCTCCAAAACGTGGATAAGGCAAGTTCCGACGTAACTGATTGTTTAGCGGACGTGAGAGTTTTGCAGTAATTTAGTGGATAAGCCAAAAGTTCAGTCGACAGAGTCATGACTCCGCATCCCTCTATCTTAATGACAAGGATGTCGAGCCTTTTCGCTTAATTTAAATTTCTTGGGAGTGTAATTACTTAAGATCTAAACCCGGACTGCGAGGTCAAATGCAAGATACAAGTTGGCTGTGCTGTCTTTGAGGACTTACTTTTGCGACGACAACACGAATATCAAGTTACGCCAGAGGATGGTCAGCTATTACGTTTGGTTCGTCCTTCTTTATGGACTGAAGGAATAAGTCGTCTGGAGGCCTTTGACATGTGGACATTCAGGAGAATGCACCGGATCTCTTGAGTCGACTGGGTCTCCAACTCTGCGGTCGTTTGAATCGCGAAGAGCGGATACTCAGGGCGTCTGCTAATAGCAGAAAACTCCCTTATCTTGGTCACGTCTTGAGGAGAAATACTGTCTCCCACTCGAAAGTAAAAATCGAGGGTCGTCGTGATATTGGAAGAAAACAGTTCTCCTGGCTAAGAAACAATAAGGGCGAAGGAGACAGAGAAGCCATTGCATCCAGGAGTGATCCCCTACGTTCTGCACGGCATCTAAAGAAGAAGGTAAGACAAGTTTTGCCGAAACTCTTGACTTTGACTCCTCATTTAAATAGAATTAAAGCAAGTTATGTGAGAAAAAATTTTAATTGAATAATTTGTAGAAATATACCGTGAATCTAAAACCACTTCTCACTCACTTTTTCAATTTCTGAATAAGTTTTGCAACTCACGTCTCACTTGTGCGTGTGCCTTCCGTTGCGCGAGTTTGTGTATGCAAAAAGTCTTTATACATTGTATACATACACGTATACAAAAAATGCTTATGCATACGTATACACTGATGTGTGTGTGTGTGTGTGTGTGTGTGTGTGTGTGTGTGTGTGTGTGTGTGTGTGTGTGTGTGTGTGTGTGTGTGTGTGTGTGTGTGTGTGTGTGTGTGTGTTTATATAATGTATGCAAAGAACGCGAAGGAATACATATACATGCAGGACAATACATATTCGTTTAAGATGACTAAAGACGTCTGGGCCAGGGACGGCAAACAATTATTCTTTTTCCTTTGTATCATTAGACGCTTGATCAAGGAATAGATTACCATACAACTTCTGTTATCTCATATACTTATGACAGTTCCGTGTTTAGAAAGACGCATGTGGAAGGTATGACTGTCTAATTTTTTCGAGCAGGTAGATCTCATTTAGCGAACGTAATTTGATGCCCTTCCTGTCAGTAATTTGGAAGTGACATGCACGACAATTCACATCGCAGAAACGAATGCGCTTAGCTACTTTGAAACAGTAATAATATACAGCGAACGATGAACGTTTGTGGGAAGGAGAGAGAGAGAGAGTGAGAGAGCTGATGTAATTGGCAGCCGAGCAAGTACCGCGTTGGCACGTTATGTTGCTGAAGAGTAACATACACAGTTCATTCAGCTGTTTAACATAATGTTTATTCTGTCAAGAATTCAAAATAAGGATGGCAGAGGCATACATTACTGAACTCCCACTCAGACGTGAAGTCAGGTTTGGGGCCTCAATTAACATAATACGTGCTCATCGCGTCCCTCGGAAAGCTTTAAGAATAAAACAAAATTAAAATTACTTTGTCCGTCGGTGTCAATTTCTGGTAGATTATCTGAAAACACTAGTCAGTCTTGTACAAATTTTTGTACTTATAATCACCTCCCGCCAGTAACAGTGAATTATTGTTATGCAGCGAACGTCCAGAAACTGATTTTTAAAACGGATGTGATCCATTAATAGAAACGACCTCAACATAAATTCTTTATGATGTAATAGTAGAATGCGTAAATTGTAAAGAGGGAACATGGAAGCATCTCTTTTGTTCAAGATGCATTTTACTGAATGTGTTCACGACTTTATGACTAGGCCTATCTGTAGCGTGGCTTAAATTTGTACAAATTTGTAGTATATAGTAGCCTATCGCATTCACTTAAACTTTTGTTTGGTCCTTAATTTAAACAAGTCATAGCAGCAGTTGTAGAACACAAGTTTTGAAGGCTAGAATGACAAATACCATGGAAACAATACTTTACATAGGTGTAAATACCGAAAAATACCAAAACATACACATATTTTTGAATAATGACGTCTTTCATTATCAATTATTATTAAACAACATGAGAGCACCTTTCTTTTCCCAGATTTAATCTATTTCTGCAAAAGGCATGGGTGTTCACCATGTATCACGTTAGCATTAACTTCTGGATTGCTTAGATTCAAGACTGCATAAACTTTTCTCCTTTATACAAGAAACTTCTTCATCTACTTACTGTTTCTTCTAGAAGACTTCTTGATTTCCTCGTTTTTTACCCACTCTTATCAATCATGCCACCATAAAACATTTCTTCGTTCTCTGTTTGTATGTCTGGTTCCTTACCACTAACAGGGGCGTATTTACGGAGGGGGGGCGAGCGGGACCGGATCCCCCTAAGTGGGTCGGAAACGTTGACAAGGAAGTTTGTTAATCTCTTAATTAGTAGGTTTTTTTTTACTATTTTTCCAGTTGTGTACGATAATGAATAGTAACTCTTTTTTAAGTATACAGACTTGTAAAACAGTATTTGCGGTACACACAAGTTTGAAATATGAAATATAGGAAAATCAATTCATTAGCACCAGAAAAAAATGAAATTGGCATAAAATCAAGACGAATTAAACTAAAAC
This sequence comes from Magicicada septendecula, assembly GCA_034769895.1. Classification (NCBI taxonomy): domain Eukaryota; kingdom Metazoa; phylum Arthropoda; class Insecta; order Hemiptera; family Cicadidae; genus Magicicada; species Magicicada septendecula. The sequence goes on along the minus strand of CM068368.1, from coordinate 681,682,590 downwards.
ATTTTCAAACAGTGTATACTTTTGTGTATAAAACGGTCTTGGTTTACCTTTTGTTTTTATTAAAACTGTAGTTATCATTTTTAGATGTAAAATGCCAATAAGTAACTTGTAAGCAATGTCTCAATAGCACGTGTTTGTATTCTGTTATTACAGTGTACTTTAACAGGATTGGTTTTAGGGCGTTATCACACGTTATTCACCCATTTTGAAGATTATAATATTGATCTTCTTAAGATGGTTTTTTCTTTTATATGAAGCCGGCACGAACGGATCCCCCGAGGCCAAATTCTAGATACGCCACTGACCACTAATGATTCTTTCGATCGTTCATTTGAACTGAAAATTTTAATTATCTTAGAGCGAGCTTCTAACTTCTTCTTCTTCTTCTTCTTCTTCTTCTTCTTCTTCTTCTTCTTCTTCTTCTTCTTCTTCTTCTTCTTCTTCTTCTTCTTCTTCTTCTTCTTCTTCTTCAGTGGCGCAGCAGACGAATTCTAACTACTAACTACCCTTGGCCTGCTCAACCACTGTCCCTGCTGAACAAGGGAGACGTTTATCCCAAGCTGTTTGAGACAGGACGCTGTCTCTCCTACGCCGTCCTCTAGGTCACACTCCACCAGGAGAACCCTTGTACAGTTTTTGACTGTTCTTTTACCTTCCATTCTCAGGACACGACCTAGCCACTTCAATCTTTGTATCCTAATGAAGAAGTCAATGCTAAGACCTTCACATGCTGCATACAATTCCCTATTTTTCCTCCGCCGCCTTTTTGTAATCATCCTAAGCAATTTTGTTTCAAATCTATCTAGCAGGTACAGTGCCGGCCCGACCTATTAAGAGTCCAGGTTTCACCACCATATACCACTACATCTCTAATCAAATCCTTGTACAACTTGAACTGTGTTGATTAGCTTACTAACCTACTTTTCAAAATTGTATTCGAGATAAAGTATGCTCTGTTCCTGGCTGCTATTCTTCTCCTTACTTCCTCCTTTTCATCAAGGTCTTCACTGAGAGTAGAACCAAGGCATTGGAAACTAGAGACTACTTCAAAACAGTAATCACCAAACATATAATGTTGCTGGTATGGTGCATGCATCTTCCTTATTGACACCATTATTTTGGTCTTACCTTCATTCACTCGAAGCTCTAGTTTGCATGCTTCTTCATCCAGTCTTAGCAGAGGTCTACCAATAATTACAACATCGTCTGCATAAGAAAGTACCTGAGTCATTTTATTAAAGTTAGTCCCACCACTTCAGCAGCATTCACTGTTGCCTGAAGGGCAATATTGAAAAGGAGGGGAGCCAGCAGATCACCTTGTTGAAGACCAACTAGAGAGCTAATAATTTTTTGTAATGAACTACTATAATTAATTATGACTTTATCTTCATACTTGTGTATTGTTGTTGAAGATAGTTGAAATAATATTTTTGAAAAATTGTAATATTTACTTTCCAGATGTGACAACCTAACAAGAGTTCCGGTTTATAAACTTAGGCCTACTTACAAATTGTCACAAAATGGGTACTACGTTCAGAGACGCACCCAGGATTTTTTTTTTCGGGGGGGGGCTTGAAAACTTAGGAACAAGGTGCACAATTTTGGGTTTCCTCATTCTTTTCTCTACAAGCAGGATTTTTCCTGGAGGAACGATAATAAAACCACTTATACGAAGTCAATGTCGCAAGAACAGGTAAAAGTGATCCTTGCTTCACAAAATTTCACTCAGAACATTCCACCTGTAATGCCGAAATCAGCTTTTCATACACATATTACAGGAGTAGAATCATACACACAAAGTTTGTGAGAATCATGAGTAAAAATCGTGTAAGCACAAGCTTACTTATTCTGCATATGCTTACTGAATAATTTTACTTACTTAATCAGTAGACGCTGGTGTTATTGAGATAATACTACAATAATATAGTTATGAAGTAGTCGCGCACGTTGTTGCGCTCATATCTTGATGCCCAATCTATTGGAGAAATACACTCAAATTTGTATTTTTGTTAAGTTTATAAAACTGTCTACGAAAAATGCACTTTTTTAACACGCTTCTTCACGGTTGCACAGATCAGTTCTAGGATTATGATAGGGTGGAAGCGGAATGTCCATAGTTTGCCAAAATGGCGTTTATTTAAATATTTTTGTATGTTGGCTTATTTTATTTACTTATTGAACAGAGCTCAAGTTTTAACAGCAATGGATTAACAGAATCCCATGAATCACTAACCAGTTAATCATGTCTGCTTTTTTGTTAATCATGTTGCAGGTGGATTTATTTATTTATTGAAATTTTCAGCTACTTTTGTCATTGTCTGTCCACGTTTTTGTAACTGACGTTGAACTGTGAAAATAAGTTTCGTCTGCGCATACTATGGACCGCCGTTCTTCTTTGAATTGCCGTAATTTTCTTATATACCGACTCTTAAGTTTGTAATGTCGTGTTTTTCTATTAAAGGATTCGTATTGCTTTTAGAACTTTTCCATAGAAATCCGGTTTGACGAATAATATGGCTCAGACTAGATGATCTACCATTATAATTAATTCGTTCTTTAAAATTGTTAAATTACTCTGAATGTTGGTCTTTGCCCTTCTACGGATTGATATTAGTAAATAATTAGTCGAATAGTACACTTGTCGAAATTGTCTACATTAGTTTTTATTTCCTCTGTTTGAACATTATTTATGGGGAGTGCTGAAAGATTTTATATTACTCATATACTGTACGCTGATGCTTCTTTAATAATTCTAACAACAATACTTAGCTACCCGTTCCTGTAACTTTCTTTCTGATGTTTCCTTACCTTCCGGTTTAGTAAATTTGTACACGTTATAAATTATTTTCCGACTCTGACTATGTGTGACTTCCCTTTGCACTGAAGCCGACAGGCGACACAGGTCAATCCATTTCATTCTCCAAACCAGAAAATATAGCAATAAACTAAACGTTACGATTTTAATGAAAACTGGTGTTTTTTGAAAAGTACGAACACAATTAGGCCTACATATCATGCGTCGTTGGCACGAAAACAGTTTATTCATGTTTGGTAAACTTACCTACTGTGAATTTAGTGTATTATTTAGTAATAGTAAAAATCTTAATTTGTTTGTAAGAATATAGTAATTAACATATTAAGAATATAGTCAGTACTATAGTCTTACTATTTGTAGGCCTACATACGTTTATCACAAAATTTTTCTGTATTTTTGGGGGGGTTCTAACCCCAAAACCCCCCCTGGGTGCGCCAGTGACTATGTTACAGAGTATAATCACAAAATATAATTAATAAAGTGTGTGATCTAAGTGGAGCATGTCTGGGTGTCATAGTTCGAAAATCTTGAATGTCACAACTATAGGGGAATACAATAATTTGCTAACACAGACATTAAAATCTAAATACTGTAGTTGTAAAGCAAAACCTGTAATTATTATTTTATAATTACGTACCATCAATTCTGTAATTTACATAAAATCTGAATCAGCTTTCTGCTTCAATCCAGACTACCCTCACTGATCAGTAACATGTCAAGTACGCATCATTAATTAAATTATTGGTTGTTACACTTGAAACACAGGCATAACAAAATATACAAATATTCACATATAGAAGAACAGATGGATTCATACCAATGTTGACAAGAAATATTCTGGAATCCAGTGAGACACATATATATTCATGCTAATAATTACAGAATCAGGTGTCATGTTCATGAGACAACCACAGGGAATCAGGGCCCTCTAACGCGAGTTGATAGACAGTGGGAGATTACACTGTGTTACATAAAATCAACTGAAAACAGTAATCATGAAAAAATTATGTTCGTTTGGTCATACAAAATTAAAAACCTATTGTAGTTATCCATACTAAACGCAGCAACATGTCAGGACTATAAATGCCAGTTAAACTAATTGAGGTCTATTTCATCAAATATGGAAATCCAGTTGCAGTCTATGTCTAGCTGCTTTTCTTGTATTTTTAAATTATTTTGTGTACTGAATTTTACAATTTAACTTTTCACAAACAAAGCATCCACATTATAAATACTTCTAACTTTATTTATTTCCAAGTATGTAATCTAGCATATTAGCCTTTCATGTCCACTGTTGTAGAAAAACCATCTTTTGAAAGCTAAATTGTAATTGTTCTTGTAATTGTAAATGGTAATTGTAAATCAAACTAACTACTTAAGATGAGTCTAAATTGTAGTTGATTGAAAAATAATTATGTAAAATATAGCTATAAAAACACAAAATTACAATCATTACTGTAATAGGGCCAGTTCTCTAAAAAACCAAAATCACTTGTAAGTTATAGAGCACAGAGAAAGTTCCACAGACTACTACATTATCCACATGATACCCATGCCCATCCCAATGAGAATGTTTTTAAAGGTCAGTAAAGAAAAATTAAAACAGAATAGAGAGCAAACCCTATAAAACATTTGTAAAAGCATACCATGTAACTATGACTTGTTCCATAAAGCTTTAACTGTAAGTAGAAAGTTTTTATTAAATAATGTAAAAAAATTTAAGTAATATCAAATCATAAACTGTTAAATCTGAAATTCGGTAACTTTATCCACACACCCCAAACAGAGTTCTCAAGCTGAACATCTCATTATTTCCATACATATACATACTGTATGTGTATATAGTTCTATATGTATACATCTGTTCCACTTGCTTATATATTATGTTCCTTTCAACTGATCTTCCTGAAAATTGCATTCTGCGAATACTCGAAGTTTTGATTTCACATGTGTCCCTGGTTGTCACAAAATACCTTTGTCGTCCAGTCATTCATGGGCTAAGCATTATTTTCCAAAATCAGTGTTAAGCGCACTCTTCCTTTTAAAACCAATACTCTTTTTTAACATTCAGCGTACACATAGTCCAGGTCAAATAAAAACTTAATTTCTTACTTTCCTGTTGCATTCTAATAGCCCTCAATTTGTAAATGGCAAAATATGAATTTACAAAATGTTGCCTTCAATTCTGGTTCTGCTTGTTCTCATACTGGTTATGATAATCTGTCCACATCAACAGTAATTTTTTTTTTAACAAGCCAGTAATATTATCCAACTTAAGCCTTTCCACAAATGTTTTTTAAGTTCGCTGTTCCTTATATCCTAAGTCTCCTAGATTTAAAATCCAAAACCGTTGCTTTTCACATACAAACGTTTGTAAGAGTCATCCTGATTTAACTTAACCTTTACCTTTTTAATGTTACTGTTTAATATGAATTTTTTCAAGCATCATTTACTTATTAGTCTTGTAAGTAAATATTTTTCATCTTATATCGAAAATGTAAGAAAAACAGCAATATCAGATGAATCTGATGAAAAGTTACCATCCAGCCTCAGCTTATAATTTACCCACGTTTCTCAGTGGTTCATTCCCTTTTCATTGCCTTAAACAAAAATTTTAAAGTGTGGCTGTGACCTTAAATCTACTTGAACGAATATTGTTTGAGACAGTGGCACTTCTAACCTATATACAGCCTCCCTCCCAGGAATGTCACTGTTTTCTTATTAAATTTTGAAGTATGTACTCTCTGTATTGGTTCTTGGAATGTTTTATTGTTTAGTAAGTATAGTTAATCTCGCCTACCAAGATGGCTTCCGACATTACAAACTCTAGAAGTAGAATTCTTAAAGGTCTAGAGAGAAGAATAACATACAGTATCCTGAAAGGTGACTAAAAAGGCAGCTTCTGAAAGAAAGAAATTTTATCATATTTTATCTATATCTATTTAAAAAAATAAACTATTAGAAATAGCTAAATTAAAAAGTAACTAAATAACTTTCTTCACATCTAACCATACCCAAATACTATCGTGGAGAGGGATATCAAACCACATTGTCGTGACGATGAAACTCATGATAACACAAGAGCAGAAAAATCCATAATCGTTCCTATATTCCTGAATACAACTCAGTTACTATTGTATATACAGTACTAAACGTGTCTAAGAGAGACTAACTGGTAGCCACTATAAATAGAAATGTTAACTGTAGTTAAGCAGTTTTATGATTTCCCTGATTTTAGTAAATTATAATATTATTGTTACATATATAATATCATCTTTATTGTTACATTATAAATATCATTAAATTTTTATCCAGCTATTGTCTATCTCAGGTTATACATTCCTAAAAATAGAACAACAATAATTGTCCCTTGGAGAAGTTCTGTTTCTATAAGAAAGCTAGAGTCACTCCAGGAGCCAAAGTCATTGGGGGATCCTTAATATTCAATTTGTCATTACTTATTGTCACATTGCTAAATACTGCGTTCTTGACGAGGCCTTTCGGTGTCTCCACCATCTTCAGGTCTTAAACGACCTAAAGATCTCGTCAAGAACGAAGTATTTAGCAGTGTGGCAATAAGCAGTGACAAAGTTGGTGTTAAGATGGCTGCTAATAAAATTAACAAAACTGGATCCTTAATATTTTTAAGGACTTCTAGACTTCCATAGTACGTACAGACCACCCGTTTAAGATCTAATAAACGGGAAACTTCTCAAGCGGCGAAGAAATTGTCTTAGATTTCTATAGAATTCCTATAGACTGAAACCGTCCTTATAACTTGAACACCAGAAAGGCGATCCAATGTTATCACCAGGACTGATCTGTAGAAGTCAGTTTACTTTAGCTAGCCAACTTTCCAATCTCTGTTCTTAGGGCTAGTTTGATTTTCCTCTCCATACTGAGTGCTGACAGCCACAAGTCAACAACGATGCGTACAGACGAGTCTGTACGGAGCTTACTTCACTGGAAAAGGAGGCGTAAGACATCAACAAAATGAGAAAGGGAAAAGGTGAGACAGAAGGGGTGGAATGGGCCGTTATGCTGTCGTTGACAACTGTCAAGAGTAACAATATAAACATAATTTTTACATATTCAGTCATATCGTTTAAGTAATAATCTTGGATCCTTGCAAATTGTTTTCTCCAACATGCTAGTTACGGTTAGGTGCAAGTTGCAGATATGATGACGTTTGTCAAAAGCTTTTTGTTGAAACATTTTTAAACGTTAATGGTCCAGTGTTATTCTACGTAACTGACTGATCCGTCACATCCGGTTACTGTGCTGATACTACGTGCTGTCGATGTTTATCTAATTAGATTAGTCATTACTGCGCTCACAATGTGTGATTTGTTTCTTTAAATCGTTAACACAATGTCGTCAAGTATAAATTAAGATAACAAACAATAAACAGATTAGATAGAAAAACTATGAGGCATATGCGATTTCAGATGTGTCACGTATGTCAGTGCCTGTATGCGTCACAACATTACTGTACACCAGTCAGAGACAAGACACATATCACGGAAAATATTCAATATAGAAACTACCACGTCAATTAAACATAAAAATATTTGAAATCGAAGGAATCCAGTAAATGTTTTTTAAATTTAATAATGACAGTTAAATGGCCGCGAGGAATGAGAGAGGGGTGCGCTGTAAGGAAGCAACAATAATGCACTTTTAATGAATAGACAAGTGAATAAACAAACTGAAACAAACAAACAAATAATTAAGCAACTGCAAATTTCAAAAGCAAAAAGATCATTAATCACTTTACGAAAATAGACTCAATGAAAGAAGTATCCGAGAATTCTGACACGCGCACGCGCACGCGCGGACTGACTAGACGACACACCGTAGTAGATGTAGGTGAGTCATATGAGCTGGAGCCCACGCCAGCTTTTGAGTTATAGCTGCTATCGCTTATCGTATCTTTGTCTTCACGCAGACGACCTCTTCGTTAAAGTGTCGACACGGACTAAGGAAGTGGGTGATTTGCTTTTAATAGTTTTTTAAATTAAGAAGCGTCTGTAATGAAAGGGTTCTTTCCATTACGAAAAAGGTTAACCTCAGGCAGAAAATAATCTGCAACGTGCAAAATAACCCTAGCAAAGCATCACATGCTTTTTTCCGTTACAACTCACCTATGAATTCAATCTTGTAAGTAATATCTTTTCACACCGTCCTCCATTACACACTCTTCTCGGTCCTCTTATTCCCATCTTCTTCTTTTCTTCTTCTTTTTCTCCACTACTCCCTGCAAGGATTAGAATCAACTGTTCCGCTCAGCAAAGTCAAGTTATCTCTTCCTCGGTCTTCCCGGGGGGGGGGGGGGTCGCTTCCCTTTGGGTTTATAAAAGAGCACTTGCCTGGGCAACCTGTCAGCCATCATTTGGTCTGACTGACGCCACCATATATTCCGATATTCTCCGATCTTTTCGCTCAGTGAAGGAATATTTAGTACCCGATATATATACTCATTATGTGTGACGTCTACCCGTGTGCATCCCTTAAAGAAGAAACCTCATCTCGGAAGCTTGAATCCTGCTCATAGCTTTACCCAGTTCTCAGACTCATACGACACAGTAGGACTGTACTGACTCTATAAAAGTTTAATTGGGTCTCGTTTGTCGTTTTTCTACCTACATTCCTTCGCATCGCATCACAGGCTGAATTAAACTTGGCAAGTTTAGCGTATGTGTCGCTGCTGTTTCCGCAGGCGGTGTCATATCCAGATAGTGCAAGTGGGATATTTATTCAGTTGTTGCAACAAATTTGACCTCACAGAGTCATTTCCTCTTATTTTAACTGTAAAGATTCCCTTGTTTTATTCAAATGAAAGCTTACCAAGAAGGTGGACCGACCTTTGACTATTAATTGCTCTCTAAAATGTCGTGTTTTTCCAGCGTTCAGTGAGATCGTCAATATATAAATTATATTATGTTGAGGTCAAACTACATCCTTGCTTGACGTCCCGAGAGGTCACAATCTCCTTCATGGAAGAGGTTCCAGTGTCAATAATAATAGTAGTATGTTTATATAAATTTTTTATACAACCTATAAGATGTCTTGGAATTCCCTTTGTATCTATATATCTGCTGAAATAAAGGCATTTGCACTTTGTCAAATGCCTTTACGTAGTTTATGAACGCTATGTGAGTTTCCAAATTAAATTCTATTTATCCTTTTCTTCCATAATTTGCCTTAACATAAGTATATCATCTGTGCAAGATTCGACCTCGTCTAAATTCTGATCTTGAAGAATTCTACATGAGATACAGGCCTACTGCAACCTATTGGTTAATATACTACTGTATATTTTGTAGGCAGCATTAAGCAGACGAATCCCTCGATAACTGATCACATTACCTTCTTTGAACAGCTATTCCGTTCCCTTGAGACACAACATTTTAACGAACACGTATTAGTAAAGTTCAGAAAGCTTAGTTTAACTGCAGTACCACCATAATTTAAAAGCTAACACCATCAAATCCAGTAGCTTTCCGGTTTTTGGCTTTCGTCAATATATCTACTTTCCGAGTCCTCGTCGCCAACCAAAAGACGTGTATAGCGTGCTTTACTGCTGTTCATCTCTTGAGCAGTTTTCATATCTGAGTTCTGAAAGGGGGGCGGCCAAGTATTATTAGGATAACACAGTCTAAAAAGTCTCAAGAACAACATGATGGGCAGCTAGTGTTCTGTTGTAGGCCCTAAATGCTGACTAACGGGAAGAACTAAATTAAAAGTATTTTCGGTTTACTGGACGTTCTGGACTCCTGTACTAGCATTCACCACAGTTACAACCTGTCATTGTCGGGGTTCAAGTTGAAGTGGTCGCAAACGAGAATCGCCTCATATCCCTCCAAGGACAGCACAATGACTTTGTAACCCTATGTCAGTATACTAATGAGGAGACGAGATTCGTCACAAGCGTCCTTATTAAGTGGCTAATTACTACTGTAACAAATTCAGATCGATGGCTTTTCTAAGTAGTGTGGCTGTTAATTCTAATCCACCGTAGCCACGTAGGCAATAAGAAATAAGATCGCAATTTGTTTTGTAGTAGTACATATATAACCGATATTTCATTTTATTTTCTTAATTTAGAAAAAAAAACACCATTTATTCTAATTTGACTGCTACCAATTTAATTGTTTTCTTATCTTTCTCTGTTATTTCTAGTGCACTCCTTTCCTTGGTTCTATATGGAGTTAGCTATTTTCGTTTATGTCTTTAATCCATAAGACACTGCAAAAAGAATCTCGCTGATTAAAAAATGTTACTTTTTAGACATAAAAGCAGTTCGTTATTCTAGATAGTACTTCTCATTTGTTTCCCAATACAGTTCGATCTCGTCTAATGTGATTAGTAATTTGTAACTTGCACCCGTCTTGTTTATTATTTATTCATTTATCCAAATATATCACTTCATTCACAGCTCTCGGATTCGTATTTTCAACTGGTGCTTTCTCACACAATCTTACGCTTTTCCTGATAACCTCACTAATCACATTCTCAATTTTAACTTCGTTTTTGCTCATTTTGACTCCATTTTGAAGTAGTTGGAACATGCAAGTAGGGCAGATGAAGCAAGAAAATAAAACAGTCCCTTGAAGTACAGGCGGAGGGTCAGGGACCAAGAGGAAGCCCAAGGATGACATATCAGTCATACATTAAGAGATTGGGACAGGACCGTGGGGAGAATTTACAGGAAACGAAGGCTATGTGCATGGAATAGACGGAGACGATGGACTGAGGCGATATACTTATAACAGGTATTTTGGTACGACATTTTTGTGGAACGGACATAACAGTGACTGAAAAGTTGAAATGCCTGTTCCGATTCAACGATAACTGAAAACTGAAAAGTCGAAATACCCGTTCCGATTACTCGCGGACTCGCGGTTCCGAGTCGCGGGACCCATCTACGCAACTAACGAATAACCAAGTAAACGAGTACTACGAGTATTACGAGTACACGGGTACAAAGCCAATTTTTGGTGCTGAATACTTCATTCTGCGCATGTGCCGATTGCCATACCAGTACGAACGAAGCAAAACAGCGAGGTTCAGAATATCTCTATGCCAAAGAGACGAAGCTGTTTTTTAGTAAATGAAAAAAGTCATGCTGATGTTACATTTATTGTCGTGTGTTATGCAGATAAATAATACAAATTATAATAAAACATTATATATTATATTCTACTAGTCACCAACTTGGTAAATTTTGAAAAAGCGAATTATATTGTGTTATAACCTACAGTGTGGCTGATAAGCAGTATAGTACTTTTTGTTAATGCGATTTCGGAGATGATCTTCACTGCACATCTCACGTAAATTTTTTTTGACATTCTTTGTTGTTCTATTACGTGCACTCTACATTTCATTACCTGAGTTTCGCAACTGATTTATCTAACCAAAATGGAATCAATAATTTAATATTAAATCTATGTCAGTTTGTATGCTCCTAGTGAAAACTTAAATTAGTATTCCCAAAGGGAGATGGGCCTACAAATTCTCTTGTTTCTTATTTTCTTTTAAATAGTAACAGCTTAATAAAGTCACAGTGTAAAGTAACTTTGTTAATACTTTTAGTTTCAATTTATTTCTTAGAACAAATTATATAATACAGGTATATGTATAATACGTATATAATAACAGGTATTTGTAAGTGTTATTTTTTTGGAACTGTTTTCGTACCTGTTATTTTCAAATATTAGTTTAGGACACCTCTACTCCCTACAACCTGACGCTGAGAGCCAGAATGGCTAGATAAAGAAGTTTTTTTTTCCAATTTAGGAGTCTGGGCGCTTCTTCCAACAATGTTAAGAACAGCGACATCGATACACTACCTTCTTGCCATGCTCCCTTGCAATTCGTTTGCAAACATGTGCGGTTTCAATTTGAACTGTTGAATTTTCAAAATATTTCGAACATAATCTGCGTTTATTTTATTTTAATTCAATACGCATCCATGTTAACTTTAACAGTTTAATGCCTATTATTTACATATTATTAGATACAGCACGTTTCACTCGGAGCGGCGGTCCGGTCGTGTGGGCCCTCACATTCCCCAATTCAAATCATGGACGGTTTGCGGTACGGCCAGAGACCTCTCTACTTTGGGCTGCCGAGCTCCATGAGAGCTACTACTGCTTAATTCATTCCCTATGAACCTTCGTTATTCGTTTTCTTAATTAGACATTCCGCCGGGCCGCGTGAACTAGATTACGGTTAGGACAAATTAAAATATCCATGAGTAAAGGAATTTTTGAAAAGTAAAATTCCTTTGGATTCCGATTGGGACGAGAAAGAGATTCGCTAAATGTTTTATCTGGAATATAGTTTTGTATGGCATTGAAATATGGACCATCAAAAAGAAGAAATGTACCCAGAAAGCTTCGAAATGGACCTTTGGCGAAGAATGATTAAGGTGAAATGGACTGTATAATGAGAAACAATGAAATTTTGACGAGAATAGGAGAGGAAAGAAGACCGATGAAAGTAATAAAAAAGAAAAAATATCTTGCTTGGGGCATTTATTGCGTAGAAGCTGTCTACAGCTAACGATCATAGAAGGAAAGGAGAGGGAAAGAGAGAACGGACAAGAAGAAAGATCGGAATGCTTGATGAAATCAGAAACGGGAGGATTTACAGGCAGATGTAAACAGATGCACAGTTCCGAGAAGTGTGGAAAGAGGATCCAGCTGAGACCTGTAGTAAGACAATTTTACGACATTAAAGTGATATTCTCAGAGGTATCCTTATTTTCTCACCTAATCGTCTCGAAAAATCTGTACACGTTCTTCTTTAAGCTAGTTTGATGACTTCACACGATCTGATAGTAATGTGGCATGAAGATGTCTAATGCCTATATCAACATGGGCGTGTGCACACTTCAACATGCTAACGCACATCTTGAGGAGGGAACTTCGCAACAACGTACTCCACTTAGCAAAATACTGCAAGAAATCGTTGGGGTGACTGTTGGAGAAAGCCATTATCGTCTTCGCATAAATAACTGGTGTACGTATGTCTGTCAGAGTTTACCGTTAATGCAAGTGGCACCTGTGGATGCACGACTCCCTGCAATAGCTACTAAACTTGACCGGCCGAGAAGGCATCACGATTATTGGTCACGAAAGAAAACACTAGACGAATCGGTCATGATAACAAGGCAGCATCATCCTTTCGTCACGTAGTCACATTATATAGTTTTCCTTTCTTCGCTAGCTTTCAAACAAATGTTTCTTAATAATATGCACCGCGCTTCTTCGGCTACGGAACGTAATGTTTAGATAAACACATTTTCGGTTAAATCTTTACCTTCGCCCAACCCTCTGACGAAGCTCACAGTGAGATAGAACTAGCTTACTAGAAGGTAAAAATTTAAACAAAACATTTTTGTTTAAAAATTAGTGTTCCGTATAGTGTAGGCATCTATCATTGAGAAACTCGGACACGTCGTGGAGACAAAAATCCGAAAGTTTCTTGTTAGTACACGATATATGGTAATGGAATCTACTTAATATTGTCAACCGTTATATTACAATATACATATGTAGGCCTAATAAAGAGATAATAATCAAGAGTTAATTCTGTATTACAGAGAGAAATATGTGACTTATCACAGATGTGTTTTTCCGACCGAAATCTGTAAAGCATCCGTTCACACCACTTCACCAGTTGAACTACCCTTCCGTCAATCTTCTTCTTCTTCCACTGGCTCTACATCCGTCTATGAGATTTGGCCTACTCAACAATCCTACACCATTTTCTTCTGTTCTCAGCAACAATCTTCCATCCTCTGATCCCCATCCTTCGCTGGTCCTCCTCAACACACTGCATCCACCTTTTCTCGGTCTTCCCCTAGGTCTAAATTCCAAGGGTTTCCATTCTGTGATAGGTCTCGTATTTCTGGTCTTCTCCATTATATAAATATGTACTAGCCATATAATTCCCTGTGACTTGATAAACTTTACTATGTTTTCGCTATTTATTAATGTAGCAAGTTCAAGATTCATGCTGACACGCCAAGTGCCATCTTGTTGCACTACTGGCCCAAAAATTCTCTAACGTATTTTCCTCTCAAATCGTTTAAGATCTTCTCCAATTTTCTTAAGCAGTGATAAGAAATTGTACGTAGGTACAATCATCCACTTGCCCAAAGCTATAACCTGCAACATTAGTGTACGCCTATTTCTTTCATTATGTCTTGATCTTGAAACACACATGTAGTACTTTGTTTTGTCCTGGTTTATTGACAACCCAGTCTTATTTATCTGTGCCCTTTATCTGTTCCGTCAATCACTACCATCTAAAAAAACCCAAACGCTGAGTCACAGAGAAATATTTTAAAATACGCTGAGAGGAGACCAACATCTCAAAATTAATTTAATATAGGTCTATATTCAGGTTAAACTAAGTGAACAGTGACGTAGGACAGGCCCCTACTTCGGGCTCTCACAGGCATGAATATAAAACGTCTATAGAAAATCTAGACAATACGAAAGAAAAACTATATAAATCCGTTTTCTTTTTTTTTGTCGGTAGAGTCGTGTTTAGTTTAAGTGGCACTTGACGTTTCTGACTAATAAAAGCAGTTCTCAGGAAACCAACGGAAAACACACGACAGAATAATGCAAGATGTATAATCTGTCTACGCGTACATATGTTTTTAATTTTTGGTCCCTACTACAAATACGGTAGTCGACGAACAATTAGTATGGGACCTTGTGTATTAATGAATCTGTTAGAGTGAAATCATTAGGTGTTCTCTGTGTGGGCAAAAAAACCGGGACAAAAACGGAACATCTAAAGGTTTTCGAGGAGACGTATAAACCTATACTATTCTTTTCTGGAGTCCTGCCTGACTGAAATGCTGTTTGGAGTTGACGGAGCAGTCCAGTTGCAAAGTTTGAGATGCTAACTTGTGGCTGTTCGGCGTCATGTCTCTCGTGGTTTGAATAACAACAACCAACGCTGTACGACTTTCGCTGTCGATACCGATCGCTTCTTTGAAGTGGCGAACTACAATCACTTAATTGATTTGCTACAGACCCACGTATCCTAACGTGGACATTCCGCCGGCAGCGTGAAATACATTGCGTTTAGAGCACAATTAACTGTTGTCGTTTGCGAAATCACCTGGACGACTAGGGTACAACGGTATCCTAGTACCCTAGTTGTAGCCGACTAGTTGATGACGCTCGCATACAAAACTGAAGCACAAGACGACTCAACGTGTCATTCAATAAAAAAAAACGTCAGCTACACTTCTCAGCAAGCCATGAGGGAAACGACGAGGCAACTGGTCTCAGACAACTACTGCGTACTCTTAGCATGGCGCTAAAGTATCCCGCTAAATATTACTGCTGTCAGTATTAAGTGAAGGTAATGACCCGTGGTAGGATAAATTACTGATAGTTACAAAGAACTCAAGAACATAACTGTGGAGCTAGAAAGTATCGGAAGCCGTTGTCCTAGACGGGCGACATTTATTTGGAAACAGTCCAGGCGTATCAACGATAAAACTGCTGACTGGAATACTTCGCTTCGATATCCCAGAGCAAGCACGTTATACGTATCTTATTCTATAGTGAGCTGATATGTATCCACGTAAATTTCGGTTGTGTTACGAGGTGATTAGAAGATTGCTATTACCTAATGTAGACAGAGGTGGTTTCGTTAGATTTGATTTGGCTGGTACCAAATTTCATTGTGTGGCTTTCGTCGGCGCATATCAAATACGTACAGACAACGGAGGACCCTCAGCTGTGCAGTATCAGAGTAGTTGATGTAGAAACGATGCTGTAGCATACACCTGGCTCAGGTTTCCTGGACAGACGGGATCGTTATGGCACACAGTATAAAGTGTGACCAGAGTGTATATCTGCTCGGCCAGTGCCTCAACGAACGCGATAACCAATTTACCGCATTAGGGACCACAGTTCCCTCTTGTTCTACATACTGGCTGATTAAAGGAAGGAGGAGAGCATAGCTGGTAAGCGACTCCACTGGAAGCAATCTTTGGCCAGATATCGTCAAAAGTCTTCGTGTACAGGTCTAAATCTCGAATCACTAAGAAATAGGTTTGGGACATATAGTGAAGACATGAGAACTTTTGAATACAGAATACAAAAGAAATGAGCCTCCAGGCAATCATTGGCGTTTGTTGCTTCCGGTCGCTGTAACAGGTCGCGTTGTGATAACAACATCGGTAAAGGTTGAACAATGAACAAACAAAACTTGCCTTTGTCTGTAAAGGTACACTGAATTGCTTTTAACCCAAGTTTCATTATGTAAACGTGGAATATTATTTACTTTTTATGTGTGTTCACGGAAAATATTCAAGTACGGTACGTGAAACTAGGAAATAAAACGTTCGGCGTGATGAATGTATTCTGTATGAGTGTATGCTAATAGTTATTAACGTTAAAAACTCGCCAGATTCACACGCTGATTGTTATTATACACTGTACGGCCGATCTATGTGTGATCTGAATACAGACAAGCTCGACTACGCGCGTGTGATCGAGACTATTTATAAAAGCAGAAAAACAGGTTTACACCTAAATCTCGTGCTTATTATTCAAATAGTTTTCTCGTAGATTGTTTAGTGACGCATAGCCGTCAGTGAGTAGACAGTGACGCCACAAACCCATACGCAAGCGTGCGATTGCAAACGTAGAGATGATAATGAAATGTATTGTAAATACGATATTTGAAGGATGCACTTATATATTCTAGTTTGTTGTGAATTATGATGAAAAACATACTTTAAGACAGTGATGTGATGGAAGGAAACAAACAAACAAAAACAGAACAACTTCACATTTCTGCATTACTCTACAACAAACCTATAATTATTCTTAATAAAACTTAGAAAGTTTTTGTATCTATACTTGGTATACGCATTGGCCTACTGCAGAACCGCACTTTAACTATATTGATGTAGGCTCCCCGTATAAAACAATGCTGATACTTGATAACAGTAAACTTTATTTTAATCATTGTTGTTACAGACGCTGCTACCTAGAAAATTCAGTCTCTGTAGTACCATACACAAAGCATACCATACATCCAGACGCAGAATGCCCCCTCCTCGACTTTACATAGGCGACACCCGACTCTCTCGGTCTCCAGGTGTGACGTATTTAGGGCTTCACCTTAATTAACGTCTCACCTAGTGGACGCTTTCCGAGCGAGTAGGTTGCAAAACAAATACATCTATCAACTTTACGGTAACGCCATGACCCGCTGCCTCGAAAACTCATCGTTACCAGGTATATGATGTCGATGCTTAATGCTTACCTAAGCGCTCCCGGTACGGGGCTACTTCTCAAAATCCCATAAGAGGAAGTTCCAGCCTTTCATGGACAAAGCATTACGCTGGGCCACCAAAATATTTCACTCCAACCAGACCAGCCCCTGGTCGACCTTATGGTGGATCTAGAGCCAGAGGGAAAAGCTCTTGGAGGGCTAATTTTAATGAAAATAATTAAATTTTTAACATGAAAATGCCAGAACTTTTCCAGCTAAAGTAGTGTTTAACCTTTTTTATTGACTGAGATTTCTGAAAAGAGTCCCGTAATAGGAGTCTCTTCCTATTAAGGAACCAAAACCACGACCTGTGACCGTACGCAAGGAGTATAAGATGCTCCGGTAGTGATTAGGAAAGAAGCTCATATAAGACGAGATTCTACCTTTTTTAGCTCTATAACGTAATATTATTTATCGAATCAGTATATCCCGACACAATGCCTTGCTGTGATATATACAGATGAGCAGTCGACGTATCCACTGAAGAATGGATAAATAGTATCGCAATATGTGTTTATCATTTTATGGGTTTACATAAAATTTGGTTGATTTGAGAAGTTTCCTCGTGACTTCTACAAGATATTTAGCCTACGTAGAATCCATTAGAAACTTTGTGCAGGGTCTTAAAATAGTGGTAAACAATAAATTGTTGTTACCGGATGTATCATTAGGCCTATAGTAAGGACAAGAGGCAATTTAACGATTTACGTTTGATTGCGAGTCTCATCGTCACCTTCAACTACACCAGTATCCTCCCTGAGCTGCAGAACTCGATCACTATTTTGAACGAAGTACATTTATTATTACATAAATTTCGATATTAGATAATTTTTAATTATGGGGAAAATTACAAAAAAAAAAAATTCCTCTATTTCTTTAGTAATAGTATAAACATTGTGTAACGCACATTCACACAATAAACACTAATAAATTGAAAAATTTATCGCATTTGGGTTACAAATCCTTTTAATCTAATGCCTTGCTGGATTTTCACATTTTTTAAATCTTTTTTTGGGGATTCTGGGCACTCAGAATTTTGCAGTTTCCAAATCTTATCACTACATTCAGATGTTAGTTAAAATTCTCTTTAATTTGATATAGGCTACACCACACGAATTATTCCGGTTTTGTCAAAATTGTCACTTACTTTTTGGGCCTTGACGTCAAAAAATTTTGAAATTTTCAAAAATGAACACTATATTCAGACTGTGGTTAAAATTTCCTTTAATTTTATACTCCACATGGGCTTTTGCGGTTTTCTCACATTTTTGCCTCCCCCCCCCCATTTTCTGGGGGATCGATCTCAAAAAGAGGATAAAGGTTCTGTAGGATAAAAGTATGGACTCGCATGCCACGTTTTACGAAAATTGGTAGGTGCATTCTAAAGTAAAAATAGATTGATAGATAGACGGACAAATGCCAAACGGTAGAGTTGAAACTTCGCTCGTTCAGTCATCTTCATCAACAACAACTACTAGGCTACTACTATTGTTACAACAAAAACACTTTTATCATCACCACAATCACCATCCCTAAACTAAAAAAGAATTCCTTAAGTGAATGATCATTGGAGAATGACTGGCAGAAGGGAGCATTCGCTCATTGGACAGACTGTTGGTAATGATGATGATGATTATTATTATTATTCACACATAAACGAGATAAGCGAATTCTCAATTTAACTCGACAGTTTGTCATTTCTATCTACTGTTTAGAGGATGTCTCACGATAACATTTGAATGCACCAACCGGTTTTCGCAGATCTTAGCACGTAGTCCCAAATATTTACCTCACATACCCCAATTGTTTTCGTCTTTACCCTCCCCCAGAAATAGGGTTGCAAAAGGCAAAAATGTGAGGGAAATTAAAATTGTTTGAATTCACAAAAATTCTCGTGTGCGAAAGAGTTGCACAATCATAATTGCACAAATCCATACCGGGTATCAAATTGAAGATAATTTTAACTAGAATGTAAAAATAATGTTCAGTTTTGGAATTTTCAAAATTTTATGACTCCAATGTCCGAAAAAGGATAAAAATTAGAACAAATTGTGAAAATCTGAGTCGTGTATCAGACTAACGGGAATAGTAGCTCAAATCCGAATGTAGCGTTTTTACTTCGAACATTTTTCAACTTTAGGAGCGCTGCGGGGCAAAAATTGAAGTCAAAATTTAAAAAAAAACTGTAAAACTCCATGGACATCAAATTATAGGGAATTTTATAATAATTTTTGAAAATAAGAACTCGGTATCTTTCAAAATTTGACAAAATTAATATTTGTCAATACTCCTTTCAAATTTTAGACTGCCTTCAAAAACGTTTATAAGGCATGTTTACAACAACAAAAATTTACATATTGTTATCAGTTATGTATATTTGTGAAAAGTATTAGATATGGGTCTATAGATGTCTATGTGTAGACCTATGTTTATGTATGGCCGCCTCCTCGCGGTGCCTCTCAGCTGACGCTAAGAATAGTACGAAGAACTTAACTCATATGTTTAAAACTTTTTAATTAATTAATTTTATTTTATCTAATAATAAATATATTTCGTTCAAAAAATTAGCGAGCTCTTCAGCTCAATGAGCTTACTAGTTATTATTATTATTATTATTATTTACAAATCAACTGCAAGTAAGGAAATTTACGTTTATCCATACAGTGATGATTTGAAAATTTTAGAGAATGCGTCTACATATTGTCACTTCTGTATTTTAACCAATGAACATTTATTAAAGCGTTTATTTCGTAATAACGTTCTCATAAAGAAAAATAGTCGTAAACGAATGTTATTTATTGTCAAACAGCGTTGGGGTTAAATTAATGTTAACATCTGTAGCAAGATGTCACAGTGAACTATTTGTTCCAGATGCGAAATGTTTGGGTAAGCTATATGCATAAATACATATGTATTCCCAGCGCAGGTGTGTTTGTAATTTATTGGATAACGTACCGTTGTTGGACGTCCATCACTTGCCAAGACATCAGCTCACTCCTCTGTGGCAACGTTCCGGAGTGGTTACAGCCCGCCTATTTAGTACAGAAAAGAATAACGTGACACCAGTGGGATCGGGGGAACCCTGAACCCCCAACCCCCGGTGTTAAAGTATTTTCTTATTCAATTTCAAAGTATGTACTTTTTAAAGGACATTGTTATTTTAAAGTACCGTTTATTATTATAGGTTATATAATCACAGATTAGTTTCTTTATGTTTAATTATTATCGCTATTCTCTCCGACTAAGTTCCCTCCCCGCAAAATAAGGTGTAAAATCGCCACTCCATGACACAGAATTTTATCGACCAGAGCGAATAGAATAAGTTTCAAGAAACTAAGATTAACTAGCGGTTCCTGACTACCCCGATGTAAACAACCGCATTAAGAACGCGCTAGTCTCTGAAACCAAGATTTACTAAATTAACTTTTCGGTACCGCTCTTAGCGGTTCGCATTCGTTAGCCAGTAACTTTTCTAAAATTACACGGAAGCAACTCTAGAGTTATAATTAAAATATTATATGTCACTGTGCCATAAAGGTGTGAGTGGTTATATGAACGGGTGGTAGAGAGAGGCTGGTTCTCAGGTAGTGCGATTGCTCGAACAAAGGAGCCATAGGTGCACAGGTATATACTGGCCAACGGTTGTACAGTTGGAAAGGTAACTTTTGTAAAACACCCTCTGTTGAGTACAGGCAATTTCTTCTATAAATATGCATTGTCTGGTTTCGTTACTGGCATGCATTGTGGTTGGTCTACAGAACAGGTAGAAACACGTTTCCTATTCATACATTGTAGACAATGCTTACGCACAGTTAAGCACTTATTATAATATGAATTTTATTTTTAGACAGAAGAAAATGTATTAACCAGAAGGCACCAGTACATTGACCACTGTAAACCTTCTAATTAGTAACTTGGTTACATTGTGGTTATTTTTATAAAGGGCGAAACTATGTTTGAAAACCTTAAATTTATTTTCTCTTTTCGTAAAACGAATTGCAACGTTTTTTTTCTGGAAGGGGATTTTCCAAAAATAAAACGGACTATACTGGTCCAAAGCAACCCGTAATATGCCTATAACTGATTTTGTTTTCAGTTGTTATAAACTTAAAAAAAAATTTAGTGTTACGAAACCTATTGTCTACATCACATTGAATTACGCGCGCGCGCCCACACACGCCCCCCCCCATACACACACACACACTCTAAACGCACTTTTAAACTGTTTATTTTGTCAGCAAGGCAGGTGATTAGTTTTGTAAAATCCATAAAGTAGTGTAGGCCTACATTTAACTTTACTCTAAAACACGTAAACTTTATATTAATTAATTTATGGACTCATTAGTACAGTGTCACGTGACAGACTGAATCACACTGATTTTATTCTCAGATCCTATCCGCTGGCAGTTCGTTAATCTTCCCCCAAAGGGAAGCCATCCTCAGTCTTGCTCGACCAACAATTTCTTACACTCTATGTTCACTATTGTTATCAGACTAAAAGAGATTGCAACTCAAATTACTATGTAGTGTTTTTACTTTGAAAATTTATTAACTTTAGGGGCACGACGGGTAAAAAATCTAAAACTCTGTGCGGCTCTAAATATATAAATTCGTAACTGTCTGACCTTAAAATCTATTAGTTACTTTCTACTACTATCACTTCCTAAGTAATGTACGTCAACTGACCGTCATATTTGTTTCCCCACATTTACTCTCAGATCAAAGTTTATATTTTCCTAGTTCAGCTCATTAATAATCTTCTTCACTAAATAACTACGTTTTCATTAAATAACCCGCAAATCTCTAGATCTGAAAGAGATATTTCGTTTATTTAAATCATTCTTGGTTCTAATTTAATACGCGCTCCAATAATACTGAGACGTCTACGGCGGCAGGTTCTCTTCCTGGCATGTTTCTATCCGCCAAAATCTAAATCTACAACCACCGAAACGGAAATCAATTACACATCACGACCTTCCAAGCATTAACATCAGCACAATTCAAGAGATGTCTATTTCAGCTACAGGTCAATTGGTTAAAAACAAAAATATCAATTACAGCTGAAAACGATGACAGGTGTCAATGGTTAGACATTAGCTGACGAGTGATGTTGGGGAGTTGTTCTGTATTTCATTAAGTAACATGGTAATAAATTCCAAGAAAAGTGCAAATAAGAATGCTCAGGTATTTGTCTATCACGCAAGTGTACAGAATTCGACAACAGGAAAGTCCTTTGCATTCTAAGACTACTCGTGGATCAACGAACCAACTCCAACTTACCATTGGACTATTTTCTTTTAATACTGTGGAAGAATTAACATCGCAGTTAGGAGGATACAGTGATAGTAGTCGGAATTAATTCGTTTCTAAATTAGAAAAGTCTCTAATAATTTGGAACAGGTACACCTTTGAACGTAACATTGAGCTTTCTTTCCGAATCACTGTAGTGAAATAGTTGATGTGCATTACGTGGAAGCTAAACAAAACGAAACGTTGTGAATAAACTCAGTCATTCATCTATGTATGTAACACATTCATCGGGGGCATCACCAACATTGCGAACGTAGGAAGATTACACAGCACACTAGCAAGTTTATGGCACCATGAACCTCCTTTAATTCGAGGGTTAATTAAAGTGATTTTAATTGTGAGTTGGACGCGTAAATTTGTGAAATCTTTTCGTTACTTTATAATAGGCCATACGTAATTCAATCTTCCGGAAAAAAAGTTATTTTTCAAAAGAGAAATTCTTAATAAACCTTTTCTATTATGATAAGACAGGACATTCTCAGAAGCGTGCAGATAAACTCATCTGGGAATGATGTGTTAGAGTAGGAGACTACGTTTGACTGTGTGACAGCATGTTGATATGGACAGCTGCCCATTGTCACTTTTGCAGGATGATGCCCATTCGCTAGTGTTATTTTAACAAGACAGTCTATTAGTTAGTTTGATAACTGATGTTGAATATTCGTGGAATTATCTAATACGTCACCACTTTCTCGAGATCTATTTCTTACAAAATGATATTCAGAAAGTTACACTAAGTTACAAAACTTAGTCTAAGAAAAAACTGCATTCAACCTAAATCGCAGCTGTATAATATTTTACAGCTTTACTAAAATAAAATAATTGTATTTCTTATTTCTTGTCTATTTTATTGGACATTTTCCGTGTAATACGCAGTTCCATAATGTTCACAAACACACAATCCGTATAGAACGCAACACACATTTTTGGAAAAATTTGTTTAATTCAGTATAGAATAACTAGAATCCACGTAACTTGAATAAATAGGTTCTATCGAAAGCAATCGTTTTGAATAGAAACGTTACTGAATATTTTTGACCAAGTTAGCCGTGTAATCTTTTTTAACGCTATTATAAAATGTTTAAGGGAAGCCAGTTCGTGATTTAGTACAGTAAGACAAGTTTTACACTTAAATAAAAATATAAACAGAAATAACACTGTTGGACACCACTATAGAAAAAATTATTCCGATTAGCCAAGCTTCACAGCTCATCATCACATCGAAGAAATGATTTTCCCGATCTGATGATGATTGGTAATCGGAATACAGTACCTTTTTCTACAGTGGTGTGCAGTAGTGTTATTTTTGTTTGTGATTATTACCACTAACACAACTTTATTAATTAAAAAATGTAAGACTGTTTGATATGAAATCATTGTTAACGGTTTTCCAAATACAAACAAATCAAAATTAATTTGTGTACAATTCAAACGATTATTAGCAACGATCTTCAGTACGGATATCCCGCGACCAAAGAATGTGAATACGAAAATTAGCTAGTTACAAAATTTTTGTACATGGACCAGTCCGGGAAGACCAAGTATTACAAACAGAAGTCTATGAATTGTGGATATACTGTATACACTTTTAAGTATTCCATATAGTAGAGATTTTCGTTTCTATAAAAGGGAATTGTATTAAAATTCATTTTTCACAGTAAGAAGATCTTAGTTGAAACTGTCAGTGCAAAATATCTAGCATATTAACATCCCCCGTCCGTATGTTTTCACAGAGACAAATTTATTTAATTTCACAGGTCTTATTTTTATTGTATTAATTTTTGGAAGACTGGACAAAGTTTGGAAGAACACACGCTTGAATTAGTTTTAACAGAATTTTGTTGCAAGCAGCTGTCATAGGTAGAGGTTAGGGAGGGGAAGAATTCTTTGGCCGTAACAGAAGTGAGTAGGTTTACAGAAAGAAAGAAAGAGAGTGAGAGAGTGGCAGCGTGAGGGAGAGAAAAGGAGAACCGGTTTTGCTTTTGCCCCTCCACGAGATACCTGGGCATGATTGGCGGTCGGTTCTTTCTCTTGTACCTATACGCTGGACTGGAGTGGGGACTGTAACTCAACCATAGTTTCTCAACACTCGCCCGTTTCCTTGATTAGTGTCAACGTCTGGTCCTTGTCTTTTGTGCTTTTTAGTGTCGTGCCATTCTTTGCTCGGACTTATTAATTTTGTAACTGGAAACTAAAGAATAGGCGACAAGGTAAGCCGCATAACTCGTACACACTACTGTAAGCACGATGGAGTGAAAGAAGTCTGAATTTCTTCCCCCCGTTAATCAATAGAATCCCGTACTTAATGTGTGTAGGGTTGACTCAGGGTAGTTGGGTTTCGTCATGACGCGAGCACAAGCCGGAGCCGGTTCCGTGCGCCTCGTATTCTCAACAACGCCATTGTTTATGTTCAGGTAAAATGTCGGACGGATTTCTTGTTAACGCCAATAGTTGCTGCGTCCGTGAAGAAGACTGCTTCTGCTCTGCCTCCAGGTAATTTTTGGTTTAACGTAAATCCAGTATTTAGTTCGCCATTTTTTACGTAAGTTCTTCATTGTTATCGTCTCCTACTTTAAGTATCTATTGATTCGATTCCAAAAGAAATAATTCAATCAGGATAACCTCACTGCTTAACTGCACATAATTTAAAGTAAAACACAGTAATAGACTAACATACGTTTATACATAACAATGTAAAATATGTTACATTGGACAAATGCACGCGTAGGCCTGCTCCAAGCGGCAACACCAGCTCCATTATGTAATGCGGTATTATATTTTTGGCCATCACTTTTAGAAGGCCGTTAAGAGTTATATAAAAAAAGAGAGAACCAGCAACTTCTTACAGTGGTTATGTAATTGGAGAACACGTTTCACTGTCAATGTTTCTGTACTGCGAGACCCGTTTTCATGTTTATATAATTACACATGCTGGTTAAAAAGCTAGCTGTTGAAATGTGTTTCAAGGTTTTGTTGTAGACAGTTTTGTGTATACTGAAACTACGATTTTCCCGTTATTTTACTCCTGATTCTGTTTATAACGATCGAAGTTGTGTGTTATAAATATTATACCAATTTACCAACTAAAAATAATGATAATATTATGTGTGCTTCTTATCCGGTAAAGGCATTAATAATAAACAGCGCTGACCTGTATGTCGCTCAGCCGTGAAGAGCTTTTATTATTTTTTCATTTGTATTTTAATTGTTTCTAGCGTGAGTCTCACAGTTACGGGATTAATCAAATAACGTATGATTTTTCAGTATGAGAACAGACGTTTGCCCACTTGCACGTGCTCGTAAGCATGTATATTCCAACCCCAGCGCTTCTGTACACGATATTTTCCAGTACACTGCCACATGTATAGTCACGTGTAATTATGCATCCCCGAACCAGACGCATTTTGTATTTCCGGCCGTGGAGTTTGATGTTCGTTCGTGTAGCCTTAACGATTTGTGAACCTAGCCGTTTCCTCTAACATATGTTACTCTTTGTGTTCTGCTACATCATGTTTTCCTCACTTGAATCGTGAACGCACATGACAAAGCACCATGGATCTGTAGCTCATTGTGCAGTACGTTTTTAGAATATTTTACACAGCACTGGTGAGTTAGTTGTTATATTTTGTCGTGTCTCTTGTTATACATTAAAATTGTGTTTGTTTAGTTAGTATACTTAATTTTAAATTACTATTAAGTTTGTAGGACAATTATATCGAGTACTTTAGAGTGGACTAAAGTGTAATCATGTGCTTGTGTAAACGTTTTTTTGAGTACATCTTGCTATTTTATAATGGTCATTAATAATTGCGTGCGTACGCGCTCCCGCTCGCGTGTGTGTAAATGTATCAGAAACTGTATTATGTGCATTCAATATTCCCTTGAGTTTTGAGACATTTATACATATAGGTAGCCTACATACCTGCGTGTAGTATCTAGATATTTCAAGACTGGCAGAAGTGTATTTAAAACGTTCGTAACACATTTGAAACACCTTAAATGATTTAGCCTTTAATTGGTATACCCTTTAATTTTTACAGAACATTCAGAGAAGTTAACATAATCTGAAGACTAGTACAGTATTACCACTAGTTGATTTTTGTTAGATGTAATTATCGTTTTTTTAGTTTAATAACACGTCAGTATTTATTTAAATGTAATCGATCAATTACATTGACTCGATAAATATAAACAGTACGTAAATATTAAAAAAAAAATATAAGAATTTTGGGAAATTGTGCAGGCCTAAACACGTGTCATGAGTTAATGAAATACGTGTGTCGTAAAATTACCAAACGTTACGGTATTAGCAACGGGTCACAAAGTTACCGATTATTTTACTATTTTTCTACCTTTTTACTTTACTTTTTTACATTTTTGGTATTTTACTTTTCGTAAACTCTGGCGCAAATGTCTGTTTTATAATACTTAGAGCCAGTTGAATTTGTAAGAAAACTGACAGGTTTGCCTACCTGTTGAATAAGCAAAGCTTTGCCTGGCGAATACTATCTATACCGAATTTTGCCCTGCGTAAAACATGGCACGAATACAATGTACTTGTGAACGGGACGATTTTAAAGTTGGATTATGAGCATGTTTTTTTTAAAATTATTTTTGGTTATGTTGCTAATGGTTACGTGACTTCCAGATTCAGACGAACCGTACAAGGTTACGCCATAGTGTTCTTGTTGTGTACCCACTGAAATTAATATTACATTGTGGATGGAATAATTATAGTTATATGTCAGGAGGCAAAACTCATTAGGAGAAGGCGTTAAAATGTTTGTTTTGTCATTGTTCACCTACCTATGTGAGTTTGTGGAAGTTCAGTAATCATCTGGCTGTAAATTTATGAAGGAGTTAATCGTTGTGCTGAAGAGAATAATCGATTTTATGGAATAAATAGTTTATTTCATGCCATCCAAACGAATACCAGACTCGGATGTCTAATTCCAGAAAGAAAAAATTAGGAAAAATGAGTCTCAAACAGAAATAACACTGTTGCACACCAGTATATTTCCGATCTGATGATGAGCTGTGAAGCTTGAAAGCGCTATCGGAAAATTTTTTCTATAGTGGTGTGCAACAGTGTTATTTCTGTTTGTGATTTTACCCAGGGGTGCCCACAGGGGGGGATCATAGCGCAAGTTACGCATTGAGAATCTTGGGGGGGGGGATTTTCGGGTGTATTTTAAAGATTGGGGGGGGGTGATTTTTTCAAGAATAACATTTTAAATCCAACATTGATGGAAATTTTTACCGTGTTTGTGGAACAAACTAAGCTATTAGTAAAAAACTAAAGCAATAAATTGCATATCTTTATGATTGTTTTAACGAACTGGCGGCATAAATGTCTACCAGTACAACTAGTAGTAAATTTTGTTTTGGAATTTGGAAAGCTGACCCTGACAGCCTGCAGCAACATCCTGTCAATGAGACTTGGGGGGGATTTGCGCATTGGGTCTTGGGGGGGGGCACCCCTGATTGTACCCATTAACATAACTTTATTAACTAGAAAAATATATATGAGGACAGTAACTTTAGTTAAAGGACAAACGGTAGGACATGTGAAGCGAACCTGCGGAATCATTAATTTTGTTAAACTGTTCTTTTATTAGTTTATTATATGCTACGTTAATAGTGCTGCCGTGTTTTAACAGTAGAATAACAAAACGATAATGCAGACCATTTCAAGTTATTCGTCCTTCTAACGTGTTAAAAACGTCTTTCAATTTGTCACGGCCACTATAATTTTTTCAGGTAATGTTTTAGTGGATGGTTAGTGAGGATCGGTCAATAATACAAATTTTAGCTATTTTGCGTCGACGTTTCGACAATATTTGTTGTCATCTTCAGGACCTGTGTATGAAATACAATAGAAATATCAAACATAACGAAACAATTAAATATTTGGGTGAACGTGTTGGTGTATGTGAGTGTGTGCGTACGGTATGTATGTATCATTTTATATGTGAAGACTTATGATAGTTTATTTACATCTTCAAATTATCTTTAAGAAAACGAGCAAATTATAGTATGAGAGAACTTAATTTATACAGTATTATAATTTAAATAACTAAATGTAATGATATTTTAATTAATTAAACACAGAGTAATCAACAATTGGATATTAGATTGGTACATAAATTGTTTATATCTACAGCAGTCAACATATAGTAAAGTATTATGTTGACTGCTGTAGATATAAACAATTTATGTACCAATCTAATATCCAATTGTTGATTACTCGTGTGTTTAATTAATTAAAATATCATTACATTTAGTTATTTAAATTATAATACTGTATAAATAAGTTCTCTCATACTATAATTTGCTCGTTTTCTTAAAGATAATTTGAAGATGTAAACAAACTATCATAAGTCTTCACATATAAAATGATACATACATACGTACGCACACACTCACATACACCAACACGTTCACCCAAATATTTAATTGTTTCGTTATGTTTGATATTTCTATTGTATTTCATACACAGGTCCTGAAGATGACAATAAATATTGTCGAAACGTCGACGCAAAATAGCTAAAATTTGTATTATTGACCGATCCTCACTAACCATCCACTAAAACATTCATTGATTGAGGGTCACTAGAATTAAGGATTTTTTCAGATAATAATAACAGCTATTGTATGCTTTACGTTTTCAAACGAAATTACGCTGTTACACATCACTGTAGCATTATATAGTGGTGTGCAACAGCGTGTGATTTCTGTTTGTGATTATAACCACTAACTTAACTTTATTAATTAAACACTACAATTTTCACACAGAATCCAAAAGCACTTAACGTTTTAGTCTTTCATTGTTATAACGGAAATAAAGTTTTACATTTATTTTTGGCAGTTTATTTTAGTTTTGAGTACACATGGAACTTTTAACAGGTAAAAACAGTTTGAGAAAGTTCCAAGAAGGTCACATTATGATGGAGGGACTAGTGCCAGTATTGTTATACTAGGGATTAGGGTCTGCCCTTGTAGTATGTAGGGCGTAGGGACAATAGTTTCCCGCCACAAATTTGGCGCCACATTCCCCCTTCTTGTGCGTGCATTTGCCATCTGTCGCTTCAGTGTACAGTCCCAACAAATAACCTGCCTCACATTGTTCAACGTTCAGTCTGGGTCTGGCTTGGTTGCACGTTGCGTTAATGTGTAGCGAGTGCGTGTTTTAACCGGTGACCGTTTACACTTTGTTTTATTCTTTGTCATCAAGGTAAGATATGATTTCTGTGAATTATATTATTTCTTTTTAAGTGTATTTTCTGAACCTAAAGTGTAAACATTATTAAGTGTCAGGTTATGTAATTGATGTCGTGAGTGCCGGTTATTGTTTGTCGACGCGGTGGTTATTAGTTTTCACTTAGGAACTACGAATTGTACAACATCGTTAATGACAAATCTGTTTGTTATTGATTAGTTAAATCATTTATTAAATTTTAAGTGGCTTGAAGAAGAGAAGTAATACGGTACCATAACTTGGTAAAATGTTTCATGTGTATTTCATTTCACATTACAGAAGTAGCCTACGGCGCGTTTGCACTTAAACATGGAAATAATGTTAAGTGTTACTTATGTTATAACTATGTAATAAACTTGTGTAAAGAATCAGTATAACCTGTACGAACGGACGACGTGTGTGTACAGCATGCCGGATAGACGGAACTTACAATGCGTTCACTGTAAGTGGGGCGAGTGAATTCAAGGTTAGGTGTTGTGATATGCAATGTTGTACCCGTAACGGAGATACAGTATCTTTGTACCCGTACAACGTATGCTACGTCATACGACAGATTTCTTTTGTTAATTTAAACTAACTTGATACTATTTGAATAGAGAATAAAACCAACCGTAAACAATACGTACAGAACATTTCATACAGTAACTTAGAGAGAATGTTAGCCGTTACACCAGTTTTGTTTTCTTTATTCGCTACTGAGAAACTGCTTGTTCTGCTTTGTCCGTATCGGGCACTTTTATTACTTTTCCATGTTTCACCAGATTAACAGTTTTTAAACGAGGCGACGCAGGAATGCGCATGGTGATTACCTTACTCTTTGACTGAGCACGTGTTCTTTGAGGTACGCGAGCGCGGTAGAATAATTGAGCTATGAGGAACGATGCCAATGATGTTTTGACTGCTTATACTGCCGTTACATGGTATGTGACACTACATACAGGACAGGCGTAGGAATATGTTTGCTACTGCTTTGCAAGGTTAATAAGACATCGGCATTAACAGATTTCGAGAGCAGTTTCAAAAAGTCATGCGATTTCCGATCGGTCATGCTTATATACGCGTATAGTATATCCAACGTGAACGCGTGTGTGTGTGTGTGTGACGTTTATTTAATTAAAATGTGTTTGTTGTTTGTACTTGTAATAATCGTAACTGTAGCATACAATCAACAAACTGTAGATTTTAGGCGACACGAGGAGCGGCTGCTGTACCAGACAATCTATTCTTCAGTTTGCTCACCAGCAAACCCTGGTTATAAATGGCGTTGTCAGATCGTCAGCAGCCTAATTACTTGTACATCCACCCCATCGAAAGTAATAATAGGGTTATACTGTAACGTGTAAACGATCATAGACCGCGGTTCACGTTGTTAGTATGTGTTCTTATAAGGATTAAGAATGTTATCGTAAGAGCGAAGCAACGAGGCCCAGGTACACAGTTTATACCCCGACAGTCTGGTCTCGCACATCTGCCTTGTTTGTCATATCCGGAATATTATTCATTACTCATTTCCGGCCGTACTGTGGGGAAGCGTATACAAAGCGCTGCGTAGTGGTTGAAAGAAATAACTTTTTTTTTAAGATTTTACACAAATTTTTTTGTTCCATTGTGTAGTATTTATTTTTATTTTTGTAGACATTGTTGGCAGGTTTCTCCGCGTTTTTATTAGGAACGTCACGGCCGATCACAGATTCGCAGAGCAGTATTTTTAATGACGTTGTGTTTTAGAAACAATAAGACTCGTTATTTTGGTTCTGAAGCCTGTCTAGAGTACCCTTCGTATTTAGATTTTTCTTCTAATTTTTATACAAAAGCTAAGACAAAAGCTTCGATAAACTAGAAACAAATAGGCGTACATTACACTGAGACAAACATTTAAAATAATACATTTCTAATTACTATAGACAAGGCCTACCACTACGCAATATTGGTTATGTATATACAGGTAACCCAACCGGTAGGCCTACCTAAATATCCTGACCTTAATTTATCTTGTTTCCAGGCGTCTAAAATTGAAGCAAGAAGTAGAATTAGCAGAATAACAACGCATAAATGTAACAAAGTTCTCGTTATGTTATTGTGTTACTCATATGGTTTTTGTTTATCAATCCACAAAAATTGTTATTAGCCAATTCAAAAACGAAAACGTCAACTTACAGCCCTTAGCACGTTTAAAACCGCAAGTCGGAGGCAGCTTCTCGTAATTTAATAAAACTTTAGACTACTACTTTAAATTTTCCGACACAAACTATGAATTTGTACCCGACTGCTGATTGTTATAAACATTATTGGAAATGTGTATCGTTCTTGTGAATTTCAATTAACTATTCTATTCGGAACGAAGATGGGCACAAAAATTTAGTTTTCTT
The DNA here is from genome assembly GCA_034769895.1 of Magicicada septendecula. NCBI lineage: Eukaryota > Metazoa > Arthropoda > Insecta > Hemiptera > Cicadidae > Magicicada > Magicicada septendecula. Next base: position 681,650,516 of record CM068368.1, on the reverse strand, counting down.
TTACCTCCTAGTATTATCTGGGCGTGTGTTTAATTAAGGTTATTTGTCGACTTCTGACCACGTAATAACAATATTACATGTTCCAATCTCTTGTATATTATCTGCTAATACTGAATGAGAAATATTCTAAATCTCTTGAACAGCGTTGAAACTATTGGAAACTTAATAGTGTATATAGTGACTTGTAACAGGCCTAAACAACTATTGTGTTGTTATCGCTTAGTTAAAAATAAATTTTTGGTAGCTGTCAAACAGGTTATATAATAATCCCACGGAGTACGTAGAAATCACCATGAAATTAAGTTGTACTGTAGAGCATAATACTTTTTATTGTCGGTGTGTCCGGTTAAGGTTAGGTTTCTGTAGAACAGATTTGGGGTTTAACATTTGTGAATGCGCATGTCCATTAGCGTTCGCCAGGTATCAACGTATTGTGGAATTCATCCTCGCCAACCCCTCTTTTGTTTTAATAGCGTTAACTTTTTTAAGTTTTGTAACTGCAATAAGCAGTGTGTAGCCTAACCTGGAACACCACTTAGATTTAACAAGCCATACTGCGATGTACTTTCAAAATAAAATTTTCTCGTAGTATAAAATATTAAGTAGGCCTAGTTAATTGCCAATAATTGTTTGGAATCCCCCTTAAAAAAAAACAAAAATATAATTTGACCAAAGATTAAAAACAAATTCGTTTCAATGACCAGTTGAATGGCAATTTGGAAAATTTTGGTGTTGTTCGTGGGACATAAATTATTGAATTTTTAGCTGAATCGTTTGTTGTCAAAGCTCACAAATTAAACCTTATAGCGAGTTCGTTGATGCAGTTTGCATGGATAGTGTACGGTGAAGATAGACTGGTAATGGTGACAGTAATCCTGAGGTAGGTTGTTCATCAGATTGAGCCAAAATACAATTTTTTAGAACGAGTTTTGTCCAGAAAACATTTTATTGAAACTGAAACTCAACGTAATTTTATTAGGCCTACACTACTACCATTAACATTAAGTGCATTATTATTATTATTATTATTAGTAGTAGTAGTAGTAGTAGTATTCCTTCGCTTCTCTTAGTTTATCGTCATTAAGTCTCTCTCTCTCTCTCTCTCTCTCTCTCTCTCTCGGCTCACGTGCGAGCACACACAAGATAAATAAACTTGTGATGCTTCTGACGTTAAGGCTTTAGCCTTGAATACTTTGCATTTCTACCAGCAGGGTTTATTATTTGTTTATGTTTAGAAACATAATTATTGGATTATGAAAACAGCCCGTTTGAAAATTGTAGAAAACATGGAGAATCTCGGTTATTGTTGTCTCAGGTTTTCTATTGTTGTCAGACTATTGACTTTTCATATGGGGGAGTATTCAACGGTTTAGAAGTTCAAAGTGACGCTGTACTTAACGCTCACAGTTAAAAGAAAATTACCCACTGATTTTTTCGTAACTAATTTCTTCTTTCAGTTGTCACTTTTTTTTCATTCTCATCACCAGAAGAAAAACGTACTTTACAATATTTAAATTCCGGGACCATCGAAAGATTTCCGGGACGTCCAAAGGTATGTGATACTTGAAAACTAATTTTAATTAATCTTATTCCAAAACTTGAGATTTTGTGCATCTGATTGTAAGACAGCGTCTACTTCCAGTAATTAGCATATCTAAACGTTGTACCGAGCGACTGGTGTTTCAAAAAAAGGCAACCCGGAGATATATTTTGGCTTGTAGAGCTATTTCCGTAGTTAGCGTCGGGAATACACCAATGTTACAAATTGTTTGTATACGGGATTTTAAAAAGTTTTAAGAGGACTTCGTAATTAATTTTATTTTTAAGCACATGGCCGTTTGTTTACGTATAACTTTATGATTAACTGTTCCTGTTCGTATTACCAATTTACTGATATCTAATAAAATGACCGAAATCCGATTTCATAAATCAGACACAAATTGCTCTTAGTTGTACTTTAACAGCAATTTAAAAATATTAATTTTGTCAATATCCAGAAGTTCATAAAACGATCAAGATCTTGGAATAAACTACGTCCTGTGGAACCGTATGTTTACGTTGTAGGATGTTTGTCGCATATGGTTTCAATTGACTGCAAAGTTGTCAGTTTAATAGCAATGTGTGGACGTATTATAAATAGGTCCAGTGACGGCCTCCAGGAAATTTCGTTTTAACGTGTATCGTTTTGTTGCCGCTTTGTTTGCACAGATAAATATATGACTCCGCATTCCGTGCCGAGTAAACAGATATTATATTTCAGCGATATATGTGTCAAATAAGTTGTGTAACTAACAAAAACAGTCAATTCCGTTGTAATTGAATTGTGCTCGTACGCACCGCGCACGTGTACTGTGACGACATGATACAATTCGTGCAGGTCAAATGTTGCAGTTGGGCTAATTGTGCCGTAGGTCAGTATGTTGCTAGTTTGTAGTTACCATTGCAACAATATGAAGGCATGGGGAATACGAAGGTAAAAGTATGAAAACGTACACAGCCGCGTGAAGAATAGTAAGACGTTGTTTGAAACAGTTTATTGTTTATGCAGGGCCTGTCCGAGAACATCTTTCCACACAAGCCCCCCCCCCCCCCCCCCCACAAACAACAGTTGTTCTTTGCGCTCTTGGTAAGACCTTTAAAAGTAAACCTAAATCTACCGATCGTGGAAATGGATTGTTTCTTCTTTTAAAGTACTGCAAAGACTTTCCTCTGTAATAGAAACAAACTTCGGAATGTCATTGCAGTACTAAATATTAAAAGAAGAAACAAGCCATTTTCACTTAAGGTAGATCTTTTGACAGCGATGAGTCACCACATTGTCTTGATGGCAGTGTCGGTGGTTTGATGGGGGGGGGGGGGGGTCACCGGCTGGCGAGGGCGCGTAATTCTGTGTCCAGAAATAGTTTATTCTTCGTCGCAGAGCTTCCGCTCTTCCGCGAAGCGCCCGGTATTTTGCTGTGAGAAGCGATTGTAATTTATTGGTCAAAATGCACTGATATGTTAATAATATTCAATCATAATCTTTTCACTTATGTCATAAACATTATCATTAAAATTTTGTTACTGTAAGTTTGCAAACAATTTTTAATTTTTTTAATTTTACACTTGATACAAACTATCTGTAGAATAATCGTCCTGCCGCTGATTTGTACTCCAGTTTGTAGACATTGCGATAACTTTGTGACCTTGAAGGTTCTATTATTACTTACCAGTTGACGTAAAAAAAATCCCACAGCATTACGAGAACTATGACATACAAAGTTACTTGCTGTACAGCGCAGTGGTGATCCGTACAGGTATTTAAAGTTTTAAATATTTATTGGGAGGAGGGAAATTTATCCGGTTTCCTCCCGGGTGGGTCCGTCTCTGTCTGACGGTATCCCCCACACTTCACGTTACTTTGGAAACGTGCTACCTTAAAGTTCACAGGTGAATTTCATCTGTACTGTGTCGGTGTACAAGTTGTGATTTGCGTTTTTGGTGAATACGCGTCGTTCATACCACTTCGTTGTATATATCTATTGAAGAACGGGATTTAAACATTTTTTTCTTTTTGTAACTATGTGGAGTTAAGCAGTGTGACGGAACGGTCTATAGGATTTTACGCGTGGGGTTTGGAGCCCAAATTCGGCGGAGTACGGCGTCGAGAAGCGGAGAACTGACAACGTTGCAATGCAAATTGCTCCAGCAAGGCACATGACTCACATACGCGCAGTTTAGAGGGACCGTGTTATCATTGGTTGCATTCAGTCACTGATACACTGACCCTGCCCTGTTTCTCACTTTCTTACTGAGTTCTAGTTCATGTTGTGATAAGAGCGCGTAAAACTGAGTTATGAGGCGTCGTTCAATGAACTGATCAGTTATCAGGAAAACGGAGCAATACCTTTGTCGCGGCCTTCGTTAATGACCGTTATATGACGTCACATTAGTACACCCTTTTTATCCCGTAGATACTACTCTTCCATTATGACAACATATCTGCTAATTAAGTTTATAAAGTTTATGTTTTGTCTGGATTATTGCATATAGATGTAGACTTGGTCCGATATAACACGTGATTGTGATGACAATGTAGTAATATTGGTTTCGACAGTTGTTTGGTAATATTCATAAAATATATGTTCCATGTGAATTCGTTTGTACATATACATACATACATATATTGGGATTAAAAATATGCATTTTAAATATCGTACAAATTTTGTTTTGTAAAAATTGTATTTTACAATGTTTTATCATTACAGTTCCACACGTCACGCCGTATGAGGTACTCAGTAACAGTCATTACTCGAATCCCTGCATCCCCAAACATTCTCTTCCAAGTTCGATATTATGCGTAACCAAGTATGCCAGTAACTGTGACACGTATTTGCATAGGATATTATCACTTTTGTTACTATACTCCTTACATTTTCGGAAGGCACCTAGAGATTAGGAGACCCTCGCCCACAACGCGCACTCAGACACACACGCGCGACCAGTTTGACCTGCCTCTAATGGCACTTCGGTGAGTCACCTACTAGGCATTGAACGACAAAACTATGAAAATTTGTATTCTAGATTTTACATAAGTTATGATACATTTTTTGGATTCTGTATTCAGTTTCCTTCAAAATGGGTCCAAACACGAAATAATTACGACATTTATGAGCTTTAAAAAGACGCCAAACATTAAAAAGACAAAAAACTTTTTGGCGTCTTTTTAAAGCTCATAAATGTCGTAATTATTTCGTGTTTGGACCCATCCAAAAAATGTATCATAACTTATGTAAAATCTAGAATACAAATTTTCAGTTTTGTCGTTCAATGCCTAGTAGGTGACTCATCGAAGCGCCATTAGAGGCAGGTCAAACTGGTCGCGCGCGCGTGTGTGAGTGCGCGTTGGTGGGCGAGGGTCTCCTAATCTCTTAGGTGCTTTCCGAAAACGTAAGGAGTATAGACAGGTCGATGGAAAGTGTAGCCTTCCCGTGTTTCTTGTAGATTCGAAAAAAAAAACGATTTCTTGTTCTTGCGAGACGTGTGTATGATGATCTCTGTATGAGTCGAATTTAATCGATTCGGTTCAAAATGAGTTCGAAGTACTTCAGAATATCCGTGTGACGACTCTGGATTACAGGAACCGTTTTGTTTTTATTAAATATATGAGTAAGGTTATTCGTATGTTAGTAAACATAGCGCCTTCGAGAGTATGATGTTAGCGCAATGATAATTACTTTACGTGAAATGGGCGGCGAAAATTGCATATCGCGTGTCATTGCTTTGTAATGATGATGCGCTGTGAAGCTTGGAAACGCTAATCGAATAATTTTTCTGTAGTGGTGTGCAACAGTGTTAATTCTGTTTGTGATTATAACCACCAGCACAACTTTTTTACAAACAGAATTATCACTGTTGCACACCACTATAGAAGAATTATTCCGATTAATTTTTCGGAATAATTTTCTATAGTGGTATGCAACAGTGATAATTCTGTTTGTGATTATAACCACTAACACAACTTTCTTAATTAAACAACTTTATTAATTACAAATTCATTCCTTTTTGTTAACTATGTTCAGTTCTGTTTGCAATGTAATATAATTTACCGTTTTGTTAGTTCCGTTGTTTTTACTACACGTTTTTAGCTTTTACAGTGAGCATGTTTAGTGTATTTGTTGCATCTGCAAGGAGATTATTGAAGGATGAACAACGACTGAAGATGTTATATGCTTTTCACTGCAAAACGAGTAAAACAACAATAGATCAGCGTTTCTCAACCTGTGGGGCCCGAAGGGGCGTTTGGTGGGTCGAAAAGTCGGGCTAGAAAATTTGTATACTGTGTCTTAAAAAACCGATTACATTCAAATTACCAAGATACATACAAAACTGAAACCGTTTTGTACCGTATGTAGTCTAATTAACACTGTACGTTTCTCTTATTCGCGCTCTACCATTGCACTCTCACTGGTGTTTAGTCAGATTGAACTTACCTACAGTGAATTCGATTCAAGATCCAATCTAGTATTTTGAGTACAAACATACTGTTAGTAAACCTAAGAGAGGAACTGTGTGATGTCAGCCTTCATTAAAACTATATTTTTAGATTGAGACTTAACAAGGTTTTGGACATGTTTAAAGTGGTGAGTATGTTGAATTTTCGGATGACGCATTAAAGTTGCTCATGCCGGTCCCCACTCATATATTCGTGTGAAAAAGGATTTTCATCTCTGATTCAAGCAAAAGGCTAGTGCAGAAATACTTATAATTTAAGATTAAGCTAACCACCCTTAAACCCAGCTTATGCGGAAGAGGCAGCCCTAACCGTCACTTTGTCAACTAATGATTAGTTCAGTGAATGTTTTTGTTTTCAACTTCGGCGTCTGTTTAAATAGGGTAATTGAGTGTTTTGAATTGCATATTTACATTTCTTGAATGAAGTATGTATAATTTGTTTAAGCGTACAACAGGGCTTAAAGTATTCTATGTTAGCAAAGTTGTGATTATGAAGTCGGTGCACACCCGTACAAGTAATTCAGCCGGAGCCCATACGTATGAGTCCCATGAAATGTAATATCTTCAGGGTGGGTCCCGGGCAACCACTGCAGTAGATGTTGTTTATAACGAGATATTTGGTGAGATGTAACTGCAGCATTGCAACTGCAGTTTTTACAAGGAGTCGTATAAATAAAATCTGACTACGTTTGGTCGACACGATCGTCGGAACAATACTTTTAGAGTAACAAGTATATCTGGCCATGTCCTTCCCAACGCAGTAATGAAGTAACCTCCCGGATATACCTCTCCACTTGGAGTAGACTTTCATCAATTGCTACCTTTTTGATTATTCAGGATAATTAAGATGGGCGAAGTAACAGACCTTTTTGAATCTCACACGAAAAGAGGCTTAAATTTTTTTAACTTGTAAGTATAGTTGCCACACCTTCTGTTTGGCATTAACGTGGCGATACAAGATACATAACGGCCAGTGTGGGTACCTTACGTGTGTTCATCTTGTATTGAATCTAGAATGGTGTTCATCAATTTGTATTTTATTAACTAAGTGATTTTTTATAAGTAAATCATCGATTTAGCTGCTATTGTTTATAAATATGCCCAACATTAAAAAACATGTTTGAGTTGTCACAAAAATAATTACATGTTTTGATGAACACAGTATTCACCAAGCCAGTAGTCAAATCGATGGTTTACCGTGCTGTTTTGTTGTTAATTGTTTTTGTGTAATTAGTTTTAAACAGGAAACGAGATGACGGCTGGGTAGAGAAAGGGTGTAGCCTAGGGTTGGTAACTCCACACCACCGTTGGCGTGATGTTGAAACTGCCAATGGTTGCGGAGTTCCCCTTCCTCGATGCAAGATTCTACTGCAGCCACCGTCACTCATCATCACACGTATCTTCGGCATAAGTGTGCGTGAAACCATTAGTGCTTTGAACGTAGCAGACCTTTGTTGTTAAATTATGTATACTGTATATATTAGTGTTCTGAAGGTCGCGTATTTTTGCCATTTTTAAACTACAAAACTTGAGGCTCATAGTAAGTAAGTTTATAACAAAACGCGTACCTGTATTGAGTCAGCGAAAAGTGATAAGACGGCAGTGATAAGTGTAAATTGATTGAAGGAAGATTAGTACGAGGGATAGTTGGAAAGTTCGTGGAGCGAAATCTATAGCCTAGCGGTAGAAACTAACATTTTTAGTATAAGTTGTAAGATTCGTATTTTATGGAAACACCTGTTAATTTTCAACTCTATCTTTGAGTTTATTTATTGTTTACAAGCTGATCGAAATTTACGAAATGTCACGCGTAATTTGAATATGGACAAAATCAAACCTAGTCGGTGACGGAATTCTTTGTTATATACGCCAGTGGAAATTCACAATGGAATAGTAAATGTGTTGGGTGATGCTACGCCTTCAGAAACTGGTTTGTAAATGGGAACTCGAGTTTTTAACGTGATCCCCGCATTGGTCGTCCCAAAAGTCCAAGAACTCCAGATATCATTAGAAGAGTTTCATACGGTGTTGGAAGACCAACGTTTTAGAGTGGATGACATTTCTGAGGTCATAGGCATCTCGCATGAGGATGTGTATTTTTAAGTCAAGAACTTTCCACTGACAAAGTTTTGTGCAATATTGATGCCTTATTTGGAGTTGTTGCACTTTTCCGCATCGCTCCGCGAACTTAACTAACCCTCGTATAGCCGCGGCGCTTATAATCACCACATTGTCAATCGCCCTTACTTTAATTTAACCTAGAGGTTACTAGTGTTGTTAGTTGAGAGTCCGTTGTAAGTTTTGTTGAAGAAAGTTGACGAAAAATGTTACGCTATTAAAATTCACAGAAGGTTTTACACATCAATAAATATGGGCGGAATAGAGGCAACTTCAGAATGAATACAATGTTACGGAATCTGGGAGTTTAGGTGGTAGATTAAACGCGGCCTAAAAAGTCTTTGAATACTGTGTAGGGAGTCGTGGTGCGTACAAAGTTTTGTTTGATGAGATCTCGTATTAAGTATTACGGTAAAACGAGGCGGGGAAAACATTGGATGCTCGGTCGTCGCCATAAGCGTACAAACTGATTAAAAGTCCCCGCAGGAGGTAGAGGATAATGTATAGAGCTTTGAAGCATTACGTAGAATTTATGTGCAGACAAGGAACTGGGCCAGTTAGGTATTTGAATGAAAGACACCTTTGGAAGTGATGTGTGTTTAGACGGGTAACATTTCTGAGCTATAGCAGGTAACTTGCTATAAGAAAATTACACAGTTGGGTAGACTGTTTAGACTTTGTGATGAGTCTGGAACAATGTCATTGTATTGAATTAATAATAGCACAGGAATAAAAATATACTGAAAGAGCATTGCGCGAGGATGTAGCGTTTAGCAGAGTAAGCAACCGACTGGCGAGAGCGAGATCACAAGCATGTGGAGAGAACGATCGACGGTGAAGAAAGGTGTGTGACGCCTTGAAGCTGAAGGTCACGTGTTGCGTAATGCACGCACACCATCTCAATACTCTATATCACTGTAGCTCGCTCGATTATCGCGGTGATGACCAACCAGACCAGCGGTAAGACGTTTTTGACGGGTGCCACCACCGACGTGGTCTGTAAAAGTTGGGAATAGATTAAACACGAGAATCGGTCGGCGAGTGCGTGGTGAAGAAGTAAGCATACGCTAAAGGGCTTTTATTGACTAAAGAATTTGGTACATTACGTACAGGAAAAGTGGGAGGGGGATGACTGCCTCGATATTTGGTGGTGTTAATACCATGCAGCTTGAGACATGGACGTCCCTGGGACGTCAGAAGTAAGACATTTCTAGCGATACAGTGGAACTTTACTATAGGGACTGGTTGCGCCGGTGTTAGCTGAGCAGAACAAAGGTAAACGTTAGTAGTAGCGATAATGTCAGAAGGATGTTAATGTATATCATCCTTGAACATTTCTCATCACCTGCCCGACCGACATACACGTCCAAGGCCATTGGGTGTTCACTATACTTAACAGGTTCTGGTACAGTTAATTGTAGCCTGTGTGTGTGCGCGCGCGCGAGCGCGCCGTCATTTGTTCTCCGTGTTGTTGCGTAGCCTTTGTCGTCGTACACACTTGTGTTCCGTTAAATCAATTAGACGTCGAAGCATAGCTCAGTAACTGTGGACATCTAGCATATTGTTCATATTTTTAACACTTATTGTTGTTAATAATGTGATAATTTCCGAAATATTACCATGTATGATATTTATCTCAGCTTTACAGTAAAATCTGTGTATATACGTAAGTTGTATTTGTAATTACATGTATTAGGTTTGGTAATTTCAGGTGGAAATTATTGATTCTGGTAATGTGGTAAATGTTTTTGTAAAGTTGTGCAGACAAGAGATTTGTATGTTTCAGATGATGCGAGTCACGTTGCACGGGGAGAGAGCTTGGTTGTATCGGGGGTTGGTAACTCCACCACCGTTGGCGTGATTGAAACTGGCCAATGGTGATGGAGTTCCTTGACCTCGTTGCATTTTAGCGTCTGGTATTGTAACACCGAGGGAATCTTCAACATGTTATGTTTTTTATTATACGTATTTTGATGACTTGTACTGCTGCTGTTTGGGGAAGTCCTGTATAGGAAACGTTAACTATAGCATGGATGTGTAATTTGTGAGGGACTCTTGGCACAAACGTTATAAACTCGCCAGACTTTTAACTGGTAGATAAGCCGCCTGGGGGGGGGGGGCTTAAATTACATTTTATTTGCGTGAACTAACAATCGAATTTTCGCTCATATACGATGGGGCATCGGTATGGATACAATGATTGTCGACGAAACGTTTGTCGTAAAAGTGTGTTGTTCGTAAAGATGTAGGCTGTGTTGTTACCGCATCCCGTATGAGACGTATGGTATGCGTAGGACGCTATGGTTTGCGTTCTATATACAGGATTTTCCCAGGGCCATGGCTGTATATGAAAATGTGGTGTATTATTGATAATAACGTTGGGCATTTAATGGAATGTCGTTTTTATACTTGCAGTACAAGAATCTAAGTTGTTTGTATATTTGTGTATGTTTTTACCATAAATTATACCGTTCACATCAAATGTGGAACAATTCAGTACATTTTGTGGAACCATCATTCGTTTTATGAAACGTTTTCCTGTACTTTTAGGGCTTGTGTACACTTGGTAGCACGCGTGGGCAAGAGGGACGAATTAGTGTGACTTTATTTCGTTGTTTTTTGTTCTTAGAATAGGGAAGGTCATGGCCAGATATAGACGTTCCTTTAAAGGGTTGTTATTCTACAATTATTTGTTTGTTGCGTTTCTTTTAATGTTTTGAGAAACTCGTCGAACAAAAATTGCGTGTAAAAACGTTTCATGTGCTCAGAAATTAATGGTAAAGCGTCCAGATTTACGCTTCTCGAAGTTAACAATGCGTACTTATAGCTTATGTGCATAGATAGATAGAAGTAATGTTCTTTTGATATGCGAAACTCGTTAAGTAAGGAGAAAAACAGCTGCACTACAAGAAATATTTAAATCAGACGTACAAATACTGTGGATTCCTAAAGCTGGCGCTGTCATTAATATTAAACAGCTGTTTGACAAATATTTAAGAACAAATAGTGTCTAATATTCATTCAAAAATAGCAAGTCCTTAAAAAACGCACTTTTGAAGAATAGCGTTTTGTGCCAAAGATTCTTGTTTCTGAAAGTGTAAAGTGTACTTCCTGCTTAAAATGTGGTAAAAATTATAGAAATAGTTGACATTTTGGGCTCCTGTCGATTACGCTCGGTTTAACCCCCAACCGAAATGTTTTCCACTTCAATGCACACATACCTACCGACTGCGCTTGCGGTCAGTTTCACACGCGCGCGCACATCACCGTTCAATCTGTGGTATTCATTTGTATTCGTGGACCAAGGCTCCACATTCATGATCCGAGTGAATGCCTGTGCTGAAGAAAAGAGCAGGAAAGAACTCCTATGTCTGGTAGTATAAAGAGGAAAGCAAAAGACGATTTCAGGGAACAAAATAATGTGCTGACAAACCAGACGAACAAACATTTCCTGGAGAAATAATAATAAATGCTTTTAGTATTGAACACTCCAGACTGCTAACTCAGCCTAAAGGGGTTAGTGAATGTTCTAATCTCACGTGGGTAATTCCTAGTAGGCGCAGAGGATGGATTCCTAGTCCTGGGGAGAGGATGAGCATGCTTCTCATATAGCGGGAGGGGGGGGAATGTTCTATCAAGGGCTTTGTACAGTGAAATATAGCATGGCCACTATCCAGGGAAACGTGTCTCTAGAATTATATTCATTCACAAGGCAATAAACAAGTTCTTTACGATGACGTCTCCTTTCTTTTCGTCTTTTTTGATATTTTTTCTGTTTTTTGCAAAGATACTTCTCAGATTCGTTCAATCGTTACGTTAAAAAAAATCTATGCAAGATTTATTATATTTTTACACATGCAAGCTTCAGTCGGCTGTAGCGTCCGTCGAAAGGTAAAGAAAAGTTTTTACTGAACAAGTTACTGAACAAGTAACTGTAGGCTACAGTTAATCTGCCAACAAGCAGTCGTGCCAAAATCGCAATCGATGAACCACTGGAATTTCGGTAAGTAGATTGGTCAGTTAGAAAGTGACGGAGAGAAAAGTGTTCCAGACGCGCAGCATTAAACACTGATGATGAGCTTGTTCATGGAGGTGACCGAGGTTCAGTACTAGAGACTGCTGATATTAATTTGAAACGTTTGCACAATTCATTCAATAATTTTTATAAGCTGAAGTACAGTATAAAAGATGAGAAAGGTAAGATTCAGTGATACCTTAAATAAAATCACAAAACAAACAGATTCGTGTGGTTAGGAACTTAAAAAACGTCGTTATTTGCCAGAAGGAGGTGCATTTTTTGGTGAGAAAGCAAACCTGCATTGGTCGTTACGAGCGACACAGCATGCATTAGAAGCATCCCGGTTGTACGGTCAGGAAACCATCGGCCAGTAAGGGAGGACCTATTACGATCTTTCGGGATGCCTTTATTTTGTGCGATTTTTGGAACGAAATTTTACTATCAGCAGTGACGATTGCAGAGATATGATTGAAAATAACGCGAAGCCTGTCACACTGAAAAATAAGACGTGGTTTACGGAGAAAAGGAGCGCTTTTTGTACAGGACAGTGTTAAAACGGGTACTGGAAAGTTGGTACTTCAAACCATTGAAGAAATTGGGAGGTTATGTTTTTTCTGCCTTTTCTTAGTCCAGACCTTAGCCCATCTGACGTCCTTTTGTTTATTCCACTCAAAGAGTTTTTACGTACAGTCAGATTTCACAGCATCGAAGTGAAAACAAATGTGCAAAACTGGCTCAGGCATCGTGAAGAACAAAGAAATTTTACTGTAGGCGTAAAAAGTAGTAGAGCGGATGGGATAAATATTTGATTGTAGCAGGAGGTTTTGTTGAGTAGGAAGTTAAATTGTTAAGTTAATTGCAAAATAATGTATTGCCTTAAAATAATAAGCATTTTTATAATTAATTATCGAATGACCTCGTAGTTCTTATTGTATCGCAGTTTGCATGCTTTGAAGCACGTAGTGTAGCTGTGGCGTAAATTGTTCTACAAATTTTCTTCAGTTTCCAGAATCATATGGTCATTGTTCGGAGAGAGGGAGAATATTCCTGGGATTCATAGGCCAGCTTTCTTGTCGGTCTTAGGTGTACAGAGAAGTTGTTATTGCATCTTCGCGCGCACTACCTCATTGTAGACCGCGTATCCTCTCAATCCGAAATGTATGTGCGGCTGATCATAGCTCTGCTTTGATAGGTTTAGCAAATCAATACGATATACAATGCAGTAGGCCTACACGATAAAGTATGGTATAGTTTGAACATTCTTTATTCCAACGTGAAACAATGGCATATCGAAAGAGGTGTGTTTGTCGGGCGCGTATGTTTGACAAGCAGCATCCAGATACTCCACTCTTTTCCAGTATTTAGTGTGTCTGAGGTTGTCACTCGTGAGCCGAACTACGACCGCCACGGCGCCGTTAGAACTGAAATTTTAACTATTCTTAAAAAGGGAGACGTGGATTTAAGATTCTGATGAGTTTGTTAAGGATAAGACCAAAGTGGTTTCGGTTGGTGTCGGTTGCCCAGTTTGCATAAGACTTGGAGCTGCTTTGACGATCACTCTAGGCTTCAATATCTGTAAAACATATCAAATAGCACTACTGTTTAGGCTTTTTAGAGAATGGAAAGTTTGGAGAAAGGTATATTTAGTTGAAATTTGGTGGAAATCTGAAATTAACTGAACTGTGAAAGATTTATTTAAGCTATGTATCTATAAGAAGTTGATAATTTGACGTTCTCATGAGTTTTGTCACTTATAGTTTATTATTGTCTGGCCACATGTAAGCTATCTATTGTATTGTAAGCACAATATATCCGGAAACAACAGTGTAACATGTGGCTAGTTCGTTGTTTTCTTGTTTAGGTGCATGTATCCTTTGTTTTCAGTGTTATGATATAAAGCAACCGGGCTCGTGTGGCTTATGGTTGCAACTTGTGAGATCCGGAATGTCGACGTGTTTTGCATTCAGATAAGACGATCTATCTGGCGTATGTTTTGGTACACAGCCAAACTAATATAAACATACGAGGGACACTAATGAAAACCTTTTACCTTGTAAATGAAAACGTTGTTTTATCTTTTAATTTATTGTCTTCATCATTTGTCTACGTTAACTACATATGTGCGTGTTCAACCACTCGCGGCCGTCTGACCACCTCTTTTTGGACGCCTCTTCGACCAATACAGAGGCGTGAAGATCACTGAGGGCATCGTCATCGGCTGGGGCGAATACAGCGGATGTGGAAGACACTCAAAGGATAAAATCTTGGCTGGATACAACAGTCGATCAGACCGTTTGGCGTGGAGCATGCCGTGTCTCCATAACTCGGGCGTACTTGCCGTTTAGATGCAGGTACGTCTTGACGAGATTCTTCCCTGCCGTTGTACTGCTCCAAATATATGCTTTTATAGCCGAAGGCATGTAGTGTAATTAATTTTATGGGGTTCTGTAAGATGTCACTGTGTGTGTGGGGGGGCCATTCGGACCTAGGATCCATATTCAATTAAAAAGACGGTTTTCCCCAGCAAAACCGCCAATTTCTGCTTCAGAGGACAGTAAAAGTTCTCTTTGCACAACTAAACATGCCTTTCGGCTAGTTCATTGCACAACTTTCAATTCATCAGTCAGCTGGTGTAGTATCCTCCCAGCACAGATTTATGGACCTGCGCGCTAACACACACACACACACACACACACACACACACACACACACACACACACACACACACACACACACACACACACACACACACACACACACACACACACACACACACACACACACACACACACACACACACACACACACACACACACACACACACACACACACACACACACACACACACACAGTGGTCTTTAATGTATTTTTGTTACTTATACCCTCTTTGATTTTCCCATTTCAGTTCTGATAATCTCTTCCGTTCCTCCGCCTCTGGAGAGTCCAGATGTTGGCGAGACTTTCATTCATGGTATGGTATTTATTTGGTTTCCATCTTTCTGTCTACGATCAGTGTATATGCTCCAATGAGTGAGACATACTGTAGTATGTGGCGTCGCACATACAGCTGGAGAGCGGCCTTGTAGGCAGGGCGAACCTCGTTCGACGCGTGTCCGACGCCTCCTTTATATTCAGTTTGGAAGTGTTTAATTTGTAATTATGAATGTGGAAATCCCGGCAAACAATTCGAGGTCGCTGTCTTGGCTCAATGTTAAATGTTCTGGTTCGTGTCAGTAGCCCCTTGCGTAACACTGTAGATGGCGGTATCTTCCAAACGAAGTCATCTGTAGTTTGTTACGGACGTTTTGACGTACGCGCAACCGGCTTTCTGATACGCGCAATCTAATTACTGTGTGGATACTTGTTTTATGAAAACCTCATAAAATCAGTCTATTCATTTTTAATATTACTCGTAACGCAAGTAATCGAGTGCCGTGTCACGTATTGTTAATCCAGATAACAATAAGTAACACCAAAGTTGGAGACGTTATTCAGAGAACACAGACCAATATGAAATCCGTCTTTAGTTGTTGTCAGCCTTCTTAATTGGAAACTGTGCATTTAGAAAACTTCAGATTCAAAAGTGTATGCCATAAACGAGACCAGTTATGTAAGGTCCGATGACACTCTAAAGTTGGCAAGAGTAGGAATGCAATAATTGATAAGATTTGAATAATTGAAATCCTTAACTGAAGAAGAATGTAGAAGACTGTAGAAAGGAAAGAAGTGGTCTATTTAATAGGGGGCCAAAACACAATCACGGTTATGGCGCCTAAACGAAGAATTAGAGCGGTGGTACATTTGACAAATTGTGTAATGAAAATGAGCGCAATCTTCAGCACAATACATTTTTAAATAACGAAAGTGTTGATTTTGAGGAGCGCAAACAAGTTGTGAAGGATCCAATTTGAGAAGTACTTATTTCTTTCAAAACAATTCTTTACTTTGCCAGGCAGACTTGGGATATTATAGTATAGAAATCCAAACAGATGACCCGCGCAGACTAAAGCAGTTTTGATTGAGATTTGTTGAGAGAACAAAGCTGATACAGCCAGGCATAAAACTATAGTTACTGATCTGTATTTGGAAAAACAACAACAGAAAACGACAGTGATAAATTCTATTAATGTAGAATATAGTAACTATATAACTGTTATAAATAATTTTTTGCTAAGTACGAGAATTGCTTAACCTGGTTATGATTATCGGTGAAGCTTCTTATTTCAGACTTAATTCCAATTTCAGGTAAGTAAGGTCAGTACAATTTCCGTTTGGCTTTGGCCTTTGTTTGGAAAATACTTTTGTCCGTGTTAGAACTGTTAATATATGGATTAGTAATTATACAATGTAACCTTGAAGGAGAGCGAGACGGTTAGGTTTTACACAGTCGTAATGGTAGTAGTAGCCTACACACCAACTTGGGGCCACACGCAGCTGTAGGGGCTCGTCTCGTGTCGCTCTTCACCTGTATGTTTAGAATTAAATTATTTTGAGATTTTGTACATCATCTGACGTCGAGATAGGTATCTGCCGCGTGTATCCATGCATATAGAATAACAACACCCAGCTTTCATCTTAGGCTTTTCTTCCAACACACCATTTGTTATTATGTTAAACTCAGAATTTTACACACCCGTGTGCGCTAAGTGCGGCTAACCAACAGGTATAGTTTTGTTTTTTCATGTGACAGTAATAATACCATGTGGTCATTGAGGGGAGGAAAATATCTGACTGACTACAAATTGTATTTAGATCGTACGACTTAAAAGGAGCTCTGTTGTCATACGAAGGAGGTTAGCTACTTAATAATACTAAAGTACTTGATAATCGTTGTCAATTAGCCAGAATTCGTGTAGTTCACTGCAGCCAGTACGGTGTCATAATACTCAATTACTTAGCTTGTTCTCCTCGTAATTGATATTATTTTTAAAAGCATAAATGTTTCCAGATACGCTGAAGGTCGTCATCATCATCTTCAGGCAAGGTGCTGCCTGTTACGCCTCCAGCCATCTCTATCCACACACCTGTGTCATATAGCTTTTTATTTCCAGACTTGTTTGGCCAGTGTGGAATCTGACATTCTTTCTAAGTTGAAAGAAGTTTATAGTCCTAATAGTTTAATTTTTCATTTAAGTTAAAAATTAATAACTCTTCTCTTATTGCATCGTTTTTAATACGGTCAAGTTTAGAACACATTTTAACTCCTCGTAAGAATGCCATTCCGAGGCCTGTATTTTACTGTCTTCTTTTTTGGTTGTCCATAATTGACACCCATATGACTGTACAGGGATGTAAAATTTTAATTTTGTATCTCCACGTACTTTGTTTTTAAAAATACGGTTGACTGTTCCGCAGATCGTCTAGAACTTACCTAACTTAACAGCAATGTCATAATTGCTATCATGACCAGTATCATTTCTCAAATAGTTAAAGTGGCTCACCTGTTCTAGAATTCAATCTCTAATTATTATTTGTGTTCTTATTGGCTCCTTACCTCGAAATGCCATTACCTTTGTTTTTATAGTGGAGATTTTCATATTTTATTGTTTGCAAATCTGAAGCTTAAAAACAGATTTGTGAAAATCAGATTCTGTATTTTGAAATACAAGCAAGTCGTCAGAAAACGACAGCATATTCAAATAGCTGTCTCGTGATAACTTAATACCAGGTTTCCTTACCAGATCGTCAATATAAATGTTAAAAAAGAGTAAGAGATATACTGCACCCTTGTCCAACACCGTGATTGACAGATATTTGTTAAAGATATATACTACAATTATTTTTGACAGCTATTCTTGTTCCATTATATAGTTCTTGTTCCATAAGCCTTGTATACTTCTTATAAGTTGTTGAGGGTATCCCCGTTCTTCTAATATTTGCCACAACAAATTTGTATCCACTCTATCAAAGGCCTTCTCAAAATCAACGAAACCTGTACGCGTTTCTTTATTGAGCTTGCGATGCTTCTCAGTGGTATTGTCTGAACAAGATCTGCTAGAGGGAGTAGGGATGTAACTGATTACGTTCTGGCAAACAATAAGACAGATTCTAGATGTTCATGGGTACAGACGCACACATGTGTATCATGTACATATGTTGAGATCATTATCTCCTCATTGCTAAGATTGCCATATGTTCGGTATATTTTCCAAAAACTCCTTTATTTTAATATAACAGGTAATAGCAATGGAAACTATTAATATTACTCTCAATTTGTGATGGTTGTGAAACAATGAACTATGTTTATAATTTTTGAGGTACTAATAATGTAAAGAGCAGGTGGTAAACGGTTGGCTTTGACCGTTGTGTCTGATGTGTTACGTCAGCGAAGAACGTCGTTCTCAACCACCGTAGGTGAAGCCCCAGGTTGTAGCTCGGATACAGAACCATTGCGAAACACGTGTATTTGCGTCCCTCTGTCTCGATGTCGTGTGTTGTAATAACACCGCCGGGAAACGAACTGTCCCCCAAATCCTGAAACGCGATATAATTTTGTACATTCAGCTGTTGTGAATTTACATGTGACCATGTAATCGCTTGGCGCGTCGTGTGTGAAGTGTGTATACTTATGACATCTCTTTGTTTTATTTGTGACCGTACAAGATAGCGCACAAAAAGTTTTACAAGGTAGCGTGTGAAATTCTATGAACATTGGTACTGGAAACCGTTTAACCGAACTTTTACCATGACTCATGTATAGGCCTACTTCTCCCCATTGTTAGTAGTCTATTGCCTGATCCGTCTACGTCTTTTGCGACATGCGTGTATCTTCTTTTGCGTCTTTTAAATATTACTCTGAGCCACGTTCAGCGTTTCACAGTCAGAATTTACTCATCTTGCCAGTCATCGGAAAGTCAAAGATGTGCCAGTCAGAGATCGTGATGAGTTAGTCCAGGTAGTCACCCTGTACTTAAACAATGGTTTGTGCTTCTTGTCCGTAGTGCCACTGTACCGTCTCATCTTATCAACGATTTTCTGCTTCCTAACTGTATATGTAAATGTTTGTGATTGAGCTACAGCAAAAATAGGTTGAAGATGTAGGAGTGACAGAATTTTGTATTCGACTGTGTATTTGCCCAGTAGTTTATTATTAGTATTGTGATATATGAAAAATGATCATTGGATTCTGCCGTCAACGTTTTGTGGGTTCTGTATGATTGACTTTTCCTTTCGAGTGAAACGATCCGGAATAGTGGTCCGGAAAAATTAACGTTCAACTCTGAAATATCGTGAAGTGGGAATAGTTGTAGGCTTCGAAAATTATGAATTTGTCGAAAATTATGGAATTTAACAAAAAAGAATTTCTATTTCAGTTATTGTTGTTTAATAATATGCTGTTTTGACATCGAACCCATTAGCAGTCTTCTAACCATTCTTATTGTACAAAATGTTACATAATTTATTAAGGGGACCATGTACCCGCCTATCTTCCCCATGTTAAATTAATCAACTTTATGTACCTTTTTCTCAAAACCTGTTCAAGGTACAAACTTGAGGTTTGGTCAGCATATTCTGGGAAGGCATTTTAACCATCTGAACCAAAAAAATTACGTTTTATTATCTCACATTTATTTAATTAATTTTTTGAAAAATTGTCTAAATATTTTAATTTTTTGAAAGAGTTAATAATTTTTTATAATTTTTCGGTTACTTTCTTCTTCTGTTTTTGAGGTTCAGTAGATACACTGTAATTAGCCCTACAACTTAAAAAAAGAATCGTGTTTCTATCTTTTACAGAAGCTGAGAAAAAGGTACATAAATATGGTAAAAAGTCATTTTTTGAGAAAACTTACTTTATTGTCAATGTTACCATAGTTACACAACAAAGCTACATTTAAAATAGTCCTGCGCCGTACTGTGGGTCTTCCTCATTTTCTTCTGATTTCTTCTTGTTTTCTTGCCTTTTTATTTTACCTTCTACCTTACTTTGCTCTGTCATTTTCTTATCAGCTTCTTTTACTCTCCTCTCATCGATTCGTCTCAACCGTGCCCGACAAGACTCACTTACTTTCAGTCCCAGTTTCCCCATCACAGTACATTTGCTGTAAGCTCCGCTGTTGAAAGCAAGCACTGCATCATACACTTCCACTTTAATTGTATTTATCCCAACATAAATTGTCTTTGGTAACCTTTTCAAATTAGGGCATTGAACGATTCATTCGGGTTTTGTGTTTTACCAAAAAGGCACTTGCTCAGTAAAGTTTCATTGCTTAGGTCCCTGAATATGTTTTATTTTATGAAGCTCAGGTAAAGGCAGTGAATGCTCATGTTTGTATTCCTCACCTGTAATAATGACAGAGTAGCCAACCTAACCTATAACACAAAAATTCCCTTTTGTATGTGAAAAAGAAAACAAATATATTAAAAGTTTCCAAGCCTGAAAATGTAAGCGCTCAACACAAAATTGTGTACTTTTTAATTATTTATTTTTGTAACTTATATTTCTCATAGGTAAACAAATTTTATATCATTTTTTTCAGAATTAACTGTAGTTTCTGAAAATATGAAAAACAGAAAAAGTGAAATTTATAAAAAATTTCGGGTACATGGTCCCCTTAAATTACATAGTTTCAACGCTTGTTTTTGGGAACGCCTTATTCATTTCAATTTTGTGTGTGTGAACAGTTAATTGGGTTGTAACGGGTGGTAAATTCGAATAAAGTTGTTTCGTGTACACTGACATCGCTTTACAATGTGTGTGTGTGTGCGTGCGCGTAAATGTTTGTAATCAAATAATAGCGTCTTCAGACACATTTTTATCTTTGATAGTGAAGACTGGCAGGATTTCACCTTAACCTATTAAAATCCATATGAAAAGAACCCTCGTAAGCTGTACAACCAACCTCGCTCTGATCGGAAAATCCGTTGGACCCAATTCGTGGATAGTAAAAACCGTTTGGTCCAAATATAGTTACTAGTCTAAGTAAGTAGTAATTTGTTTTGTATAATATGCCGTCGTTCTCAGATGACTACGATTTTGAATGGTCATATCTTAGATAGTTAGTTAAGTCGTCTGTTCGTTACCCTTTATGTGAAATTACTTAGCCTTTGAAACATTTCATCACTCAGTTTATTCAAAAATGTTTGTGTACGAAGAAACTCGGTCCTTCTATGTAGTCTTGTGCCTACAAGCTCATCTCAGAAGTCTCGTAGAAGTATCTTGTTCCTCGTCTTCCTTGCCAGCGATCCTCCAGACTATGGTACAGTTATTATATAGTTTGTACAGTACACGGCTATACCCAAAGGTTACGTAAGTTTTCGTGTTTTGAGGTCAGTATATTTTTTTAATATCGACAGACGTTTGTTTTCCATAAAAGTTATTTTTGCTTTTGGTTTCTTATGTTCAAGGCATGCGGTGGATTTTTACATACTGAGATTGTGTGTATTTTTGAAAATCTTTACCCTGCCACAGGTTTTTTTACTTGTAGTTACTTAAGTTGGCGCCTATATTCAGTCAAGGTTGATGACTGCAAACAGTGTCAGCCTCAACATTTTTCGTTACCAAGTTTACTGCCAATCAGTGAATAAATTTGTTTGTGTTAGCTGTGAAGCGTTTCTACAGAGATCATGGGATTATGTAAATTAGAACATGCAGGTTGCCCCCTAGTATTTATATGGGACTGTTTACAAGGTTGCCTTAACTTTCCCTATCAAGTTCGGACCAGATTTTTTTATAGGCCTACTTTGTAATTAGATTTCCGATAACGCGCTGGCCTGTTTTTGTGTGTGTGTGTGTGTTACGCAACTATCTGACAGAGTTGCGTATGCTGGTATTTCTTATCCAAACTATCTTAATGAAAGGTACACAATGTATGTTTTTGTACGGTCGGTAGTGTACAATTTTTTGTAAGCGTTGGAAGATTTTCAAAAGTGTGTTCTGTTGTCTGCAATCTTTCCCTGTTTTTAGGAGGAATTCTTTTGTAAAAGCGACATCATTACATAGCCAGAATCTGTGTGCGATAAGAAATAGCTATCACAATGTAATTTTGTTCCTTGTAACAGTTCAGCAGCTCGGATGAATTGCCTTTGTGCTAGATAAGCATCAAGACTACCGGAGATCGACAAACTGCTGCAGTGTCCATTTGAGAGTTAACCTTGTGGTTATCACTTGCCACGTTGCAAGCCAGCTGAAACAAAGGATCTCTTTTAGTGAGAATGAGTCGCCCGCGCACTTCCCACCCGTTCCCACCAACAGTGGAAATTATCTAGCAATTTTTTATCGGACATTCCAGTCTTTATATTAAAGTACACATTCCCTAATCTCATTCTGTTACTTTATGAAATGTGGTTCGATTGGTGCTTCCGACACATTTTTTTAAATGTCACCCGTTTTTTGTTTTCGAGTATTTCCATTGCTTTTACATTATGTCTTTCTTATCTGCTGGATCTATGTTTTTGTGACATTTTCAAAATTAAAAGATCTATTTCCTAGTGTCTACGTCCCACGACTAACTTCCAAAACTTGGTATACCTCTGTAACTTGTTACAAATACTTTCGTTTCCATTTATCGTATGGTTTTCTATTTGTTTATAATTTTTTCGCATGGTATCTCTACGGAGTTTATCTACCAGTGATTTCGCTTCGTATGTTCTTTTTTTGAGTATTCTCTAAGATATTGATTATTTTTATTTATTCACATCTTGTTTATGTTTAACGTTACAACTATTGCGGAGGTTTCATGCACTCAGCTGGTTTACATTCACATAGAACTAACTTTGGATATTTGGGATACGTGGGTTGTCGCTGTGAATCGTTCATAAAACCCGTCAGCAATGCACTGCACACCCACATGGCGCTGGCGGAACACCGACACGGTGTTCTACAGTAGAATACAAACCACTTGCTCTTGGCTACATTATGTACTTAATACCAGGTACGGAGATTAAAGTATAAATTATGTTGAATGTGAATTGTGAATTGTTACTGTTTCTGTGATAAGCTAAACGAATTTCGGTAATAAAGAAAATAATGTATAATAGATTACAGTCAGGCGGTTGGTGGTTCGTTTGAATAAAAATCGTTGCATATAATTATTATATTAACTGAAAACCACATTTTTATTTTGCAAAACGCTTTCGGGGACCGCTAGGAATCTGCTTTCTCGTGCTTGGCATATTCTTCTCTTCTGTTCCTCACCCCTCTTCATCATGCGCGAGCATTAAATACTATTTTGTAACGTCTACACATTGTTGCAAAATATTTATTCAAACACTGATAACATTTTGATTATATGATCATCGAAAGTAGTACTTGAAAGTGAGTAATTATTGCTAATAAGTTTATAATTTCGGACTTCCGCTACCGGTACAATTTAAATTAACACACGTTTCGACTGTTACACATCAATGGTCGTCCTCAGGTGCGAAAATGAGAATTACATTTAAAAAAACTATCTTAAAATAAAAGACATCGTCATTTGACCTAACAGTCACTAAATGAACGTAACATGAGAATAAATAAATGATATGCTCTGGAATGACCAGATCTAATATATCCAGTTGGGAACTGAACAAACCATTTTGGATTTAGTCCTTGTCGAAGATTGATGATGAATTTATAAAATTTACTTACGAGCCAGAAGTTCATCACTCGGTAGGTTCCACTACACAGTGTTCTGAAATCCACTGTGCTCTTCATCCGGGCGTACAGTTGTAGGACGTGTTGCCTAATAAACTAACTCATCCATAGGTCTCACAGGAGTTGTGGTCGCTTTTTGGTGCACCACTTTATAAATGCATCATTTTTAATCTAATATCCTAGCTCTATATTGTAGATGTTCTACGTTTAGTCCATTGGAATCTGCTGCCGTAAGATTTTTCATTTCTTCCAAGCCGCCAAACGTTACCGTACGCGTATCAAAACAGTGAAGAAGAGAAACGAAATGATGTTTTAAGGAGTAACGGCAGTAAGCACTAGTATAGTGAGACGTGAACGTTGTGGAAACAAGTTATTCAACGAATACAGGCTGCTGAAATGTAATTGCTGATGGGAGTAAGGGGTTCTGGCCTGAGGGTTTGAATTAATACGATGGTGTGAACGTACGTGGGCCCAGTTCAGGATGTGATAGGATTCTTCAGAGCTCGAGAAATGGAAACAAGATATTGTAAAAATGAGCGAAGGAAGCGAGTAATGAATTAGAGATTACGATCTAGAAGAAATAGGTTACCGAATTAACCGGAGAAAAGTATTGCCGTTTAATATTTCGTGTTAAAAATTTATACAAGCACTCAGAATAATAAGAATATATATGAAATCTGCATGGATGGAGCTTAAATTTGATATAATGTAAGTATTGTTTTGTTAAAAAGTAAACATGTTACAATTTTTTGATATACGCCTACTGCAAAAATGGGGGATTACCAGGGAATAACACGGAAAAAACGGCTGTGTTGAAAGTGTAATCATGTAGGAAAACATACGGGTACGACTTCCTCAGCGTAGTTAGTGGTCTTCGTTGTTTCTGCGTGCTTCCTGCAAGTACATGTTACACTGCTTCCTGTTTCACACACTGTTCCCCACTGATGTCGGCTACACCAGTGAGTGAAGCGTTGGCAACGTATAGAACGTTTTCCTACTCACATTCCCTGTTTTACGGGAAACCGGAGAGCCAAAAAATTACAAATTTTAAGTCACAAAAATTAAAAAAGATTATTTTACAGCAAACACCCAGTATATTTATACCAAACACTAGGGTTTGAATACTTAACATTGCAAGCTTGTCCAAGTTTAAAGTGTACACTATATTTGTAATTTTTTTTAATCATGTATTAAGTATTGAATGTACTAGACGTTCTTGAAACGTTGGCTTTATCAATGAAATAAAGCAGTGGCTCCCAAAATGGGGTCCGCGACAATGTTTCAGGGGGTCCGCAGACACTTTTAAGAAAATCTAGGATATACCGTAATATTCTCTGATTTGTAATGCTCCAAAATATAAATCTAAATTTTAAAATCATAAAAACAATTAGTAGAAGATTCCAGTATTTTGGGGGGGGGGTCAAACTAATTGTAATTATATGTAATTATAAAAGTGTTTCAAACTAATGGTTTTAATAATGCCTTTAAATCATGTCTTGTAGCAGATCTGTTTGTTAGCCGACCTCTCTCCTACACTACAGAAAGAAGATTCACTGGCAGAACTTTCAACTGACAGTTCATTAAAATTACTGTTTTCGCAATTACAGCTAGGACTTCTGGTTATAGTAATGACTGACTATCCTGAACCCTAAACTCGGAAAAAGAGCTTTGAAGTGTTTAACTGTGTTTTCCTTTACTTATTTGTGTGAAACCGCAGTCTCTTTGCTCACGTACTTAAAGTCAAAGTTAAGAAATAAACTTGATGTCGAGAGTTACTTAACATTGAAGTTATCAGACATTAAACCCAATATTGCGGAGGTAATTGTGCAAAAGCAGCTTCATTGTTCAATTAAACTATGTTTGATATCGTTAATATTATAATTTTGCAAATTAAAAGAATTTTGATTTTAATACATTTATAATTAAAATATAAGAGTTTCTATTATATTTACTGTTTGTTTTATTTCAGAACTCAGACGGGGTTCGTGAATTTTTAAATTTTTTGGGAGTGGGTCCGCGGACTGAAAAGTTTGGGAACCACTGAAATAAAGAGTAAAAACAATACCAACTCAGTTGAAGGCAGCATCAAAACGTTTTATAAATTATGTGTTTTACATATCAAAATAATGATGCAAATACTTCAGATGACAAGCCAGAAAAATTATGCACTGTTCATAAATCAAATGTGTGCAGTAATCGGTACGGATAGTAAGTGGGATGTTGGTTCAGTTATTACGAAACTCAAAATTACTACGCGTTGATTAAATATAATGTTCGGCTCACATTTAGGCCTATGTACACTTAACGTCCACCAGCACTAAAGCGTCTCTGTTTTGTGAAATACTCCAGTTCGTTTCAAATTTTTTTCATTGTATTTAATTTATTAGTCAGTTTAAATTTATTGAGAATTTTCAATTCAAGATTCTGCCGTCCCACCTCATTTATAGTCCGCCCACAATAAATTCATGGATTTGTTTCAGACCACCCAAGAAACATGCCGTATATAACCAGAGACGCATTGTTTCACGTTCGTCTAGTTATTAACGATGTAAGAATTACAGGTGTAAAATATTATAATTTTGTTTGTCGGCTTGATAATGACGTGACATTCTCGGGTAGTAATTTCAACGTCGTAGAGTAGGCCTACATTTCAGTACAATTTGTTCATCACAAAATTATGGAAAGAATTGCGTTCTTTTATCAAATTAATGAATTGTTTATGTAATTTTGTTTATAATAACAAATTCCTTAAATTATAGAATTTCGTAACGTAATTTTGTCGAAACCTGACTGTAGTGATTTGGGTGAGTAGCACAGATGATGACCCGACAACCGAAACAAGAACGAAAGCAAGGGCCGCCTGCCTAGTTTCTCTAATGACCTGTTACATTATTTAAATTATCCGGCCTCTAAGGCCGTAGTCTTCCAAAATCTTCATGCTGATTGATGTTATTAGCGTGCTCGGGCGTTTTGGGTAAGAAACAGGTCTGTTACATTGTTGAATGTTCAGATTGGCTTAGAAAATGTTAGTAACGCGTTTCTATGCAGGATTAAATCCAAACCGTTGCTATAATGTGACCGCTGTTAGTTAATGGTCCTGCTGACAATATTCATTTTATTGCATGTATGGTTTATATATAAATAGAGATGGAAACAAGATGCTTAGTGAAGAAACCATCAGACGTAAAATGGAATTCGTTTAGAGACAAAAAGAACATAGTAATATTGTGGATGTGTTGTTCAGTCTCGTTCAGTATCCTAATGAGGTTATAAAGTATGGATAACGTTTCAGATATTTTCCAGGAAGAAATTTTGATATTGAAAGTGTCTTTGTAATGTAGTAAAGTAGACATGATGTTAAATAGATGTGTTACGAATGTGGAAGAGTTCTTACAGTTGTTAAGTTGTATTGTTTTTTCTTAATTTGTTTCTAGCCTTGTATTTTGTGTTTGCATTTCTGAAATACCATAAACGTGTCGGTCCAAAGGAATGCGCAAGTAAACAAAGGTACGGTAATCTCGTAAGTAAGAGTGAAGACATAGCCTACAAACGATTATAATTTTACTAGATTTTTGACGAGCGAAGCGACTTCAGTTTTAACTCGACCGTTTTACATTTGTCTGTCTGCTGTCTGTTTCCGGTATGTTTCACCGGTGTTTCAGTGTAGATCGATGGTTTCACCATATCTTTTGAACGCATCAACCGACTTTCGTAAAATATGGCTTACATGTATGTTTTTACCCCGTAGAAGCCTTTTTTTTTTTTTTTTTTTTTTTTTCGAAAATAGGGTGGCGAGAGACAAAAACGTGAGTAGGTCTAAATCGTCAAAAAATCGCAATAGCTCATATGGGGTATCACGTTAAAGAGAATTTTAATTAACCACAACCATAATTTAGTGTTAATTTTCTAAACTTTCAAAATTTTTAAACGTCGTGGCTCAAAAAGTGAGTGAAAAAAATGTTAAAATCGCGAAAATTCATGTGGACTATCAAAGTAAAGAGAATTTTAACTAATATCTGAATGAATGAAGTTTTGGAAATTTCAAAATTTAGGACCCAGGCCCGACAAAAGAGGTAAAAAATTAGAAAAGAATTGTGAAAATCCAGCAGGGCTAAAAGGAATTTTATTGTGAACTCACATCCGAATGTTTCAAATTTTTGGTGATTATTGTATGGTTGTGTGCTCTACAATTGTTATGTTACTAAAGAAACAGTAGAGAAATCGAGTTTTTTAAATAATTTTCCCATAATCGAAAAATTGTCTAATATTAAAATTTATGTAATAATAAATGTAGTTCGTCCAAATTAGTGAGTAATGAGTTCTTCAGCTCAGGGAGGCATAGACTACTGTTTTTGTATTTTAAAAGTCTTACTTCTGTACTGCAATCTTGAATTTGAAATCATATTGATTTAGTATTAATAGACGGTCGTTTGGTTTTGCTCGAATACAGTTTTCGTAAGCGTACGGCGGTAGGCAGTATGGAATACGTATGTGGCACATCACATGTCAAACATACTAGGAACATGTATACCCTAACATGTTCGCCGAATACAGTACGTCGTTCTCGTGTAGTGTGTATCAGGTTACACGGGCGTTACTGTCTCCTCCATTCTATCGCTCATCGTTCAACACGGCGTTTTGATTTGGTGCAATGACAGTTGGGTCACACGATTCGTTCATTTAATTCTGTTTTGTAACCAAGAATTCTTAACGTTTATATAAATCTCACTACTGAATGCTGTCCCAGCCGTTGTGTATGAAGTATGACGGCGTTGTCTTTTTTTTTGTATAGTGAGTAGGGTGCGTGCAGGACAACTGGTGCGAAAGCAAGGGTCGCGGCTGGGGGATCAACTGCGTAGTTACTGCAGGAAACTATCTCGCATGGCTTGTTGCGTTCTTAAATGTTTTGACTTCTACAGACTACCCACGTTAACGCAATCCGATTTAGTTGTTAATTTTTGTTATAAGACACTTGTATGACGTGGTTAAATGTACACCACCTCAGACTAATTCCTACACAGTCTTGTAGTAGTTATTGTGAAGATTACAAGTAGATTGAGAGTTCCACCGGCGTGTTAACAATGGCTTTACCAGGGTGCAACGCATTTCCTTTGCGTGCACACTGGACGGAAGTCGCCAGCTCAAGTGTAAGGGATATATAAGTAGTAGAAACCCGACGTCCGATAGGAGTCGAGAACAAGGCCTTAACGGCGGATATGAGAATCGATTGATGCTAGAATATTCTCCCTCCCGTACATTATTAGTCTCGTAAGGTACTCCATTTCTACCTTTTAAAAGAATCTAGTTGCTGTCTACGGTATTATAGATTTGTTAATTATCTAATAACGAAAAGGAATAATAAATATGTGATCATGTGCAATAAACAAATAGAAACATAGGCTTCATTGAAGTACCATAGTTCATTACGTTAAAGTAGACAAAGAACGTGGTTAGTCAAATTTAGGCTACATTTATTGTTAAAATAAAACTATTAGGCATATTTTCTTTACGATACTACTTACAGCAATATACGACTCTTGCATAGCGGCACTGCGATCTCTAAAGTTCGATTCCGCTTTATGTGCGGTAGCGCTAAGTTATAGTATAGCCAATAACACAGACGAATAGGCCTATACGTTTTGTCGAAAAATCTTTAGGAATGTGTCAATCCACCTCAAATCAAACAATAAAAAATGAAATTCTTCATGGCACTTTTTCCTTAATAAAATTCCGTCATTGCTTTTATCTTTTTGGGACTTAAAAGCAGTTTTTATTTTTCTTTAAAATTAATGATTTTTTTTCCTTAGTAGCCATTTTGTTTTAGCTATTTTTACTTCCATGTTCCATAAGGAAATGGAAGTATGGTCATGCCGAAAAAAATCGTGTTCGAGATAACAGCAGATTCTGATTGTACTACCATCAAAACATGAAAAAAAAAATCATTTTTCGAAAAGTGTCTGTGTGTAGAATTTTTTCTGTGGCAAACGATAACGGCCGCAAATTCAAACAGAAACAAATAATGTTTTGCATACAGCCATGAATTGTAGAGGAACTCAAGGCCTATGGTTTTTGGTGAAGATCGGTTAAGGGAAAGGGGTAGTTTACCTGCAACGTTTTAGGTTTTAACAAAAGTAAAGTGCTTAATTTTGATAAATAAAGTATCCTGAAAAGAAGGTCATAATAATCCACTGTATAAAGGTAGATGAAATATCTGTAAATGAAAAGGGTAGTTGAAGGAGGAAGGGGTTATTTTTTTTTATAAATTAAAATGGTAGTTGATGATGGAGGAGGTAAATTTTTATAAGTTTTATATGTGTACTACGTTATTGACAACAAAGAAGTAGTTTCTATGGAAACATTTCATTTAACTTTAACAAAATTCTATATTTTTTCATTTTAATTAAAATCATGTATGAGAGAAAATATATCGTTCGTGGCAGGCAAGCATATCTCAATTATGTAATGTGTACGTTTCCATTTTATTATTATGATTACCGCAATAAAAAGACAACACACACACACACACACACACACACACACACACACACACACACACACACACACACACACACACACACACACACACACACACACACACACAATTCGCGTTATTTCTGGCCTCACTCATGTTTATTTTCTTACATTTGCACGCTTTTTAAATGGAAAGTGCCGAAACCCACACCAACACAACGCGTCCAAGCCGAAAAAGTGTCCAGCGTGGATAGCGATTTGCTTCCATGATTGACTTCGGAGCGCTTCGTAGGAGGGATGATTATCTGCGTAGTTCGGTTTCTTTATAAGAATAAAGTAAGCATACCTAATTTTTATGGATAAAGTGACTGAAAATAATATTGTATTAAACGACTACCCCATAATAAAAAAAAATCTATAAATAGTGAAATTAGTTTGAGGGTGGGCGATATTTTTTTAGAAATTACCGAACCGAATTCAAGTAAATTATTTTAAACATAAATCTTACAACATGGAAGTAATGTTTGGTTCTCCATACCGATTTTTTCGTACTCTGCGGAAACTGAACAACGTCGGAAGTAAACAATTCATGTACATAAAGAAGACTTCATTATTGTTTCGTGTGAAGACTCCATATTGCTTGTTATATCAATTTGAACCTAGACACTTTTGTCCTTTTTTTTAGCCATAAAGTACAGAAATTTGCTTAAAAGTACCAATTTTCAGTTTGTAGTATCTCAAAAGGAACACAGGATAAAGTCTGAAATTTTCACAGAATACTCTTCTAACAACTAATTAATGAAATACAACATTTCATAGTCCACACTTAAACAATAATGAACAACAAAACCCTTAAAAATTCAAAAAAATAAGGTACTGTGAAATCGAGCTTTCGTGTTAGTAAAACATAAAATTTTATACTTGTTTTGTGTACTGTAGTCAAAATAATTATTTAAGTACATTCATTTTTCAAGCACATGTGTAATCCTTAAAATAAATTATTAAACATTTCAAACATTTTCCGTTTACAAACATAGTATATTGCCTGACAATCCTTATGAAACCAGTGTGTTTATATAGAAGAGATATTTCAATTGATAATTTATCTATTATGTATTAACTGTGACCAAGTAATAGTTGTAAGCTCTGTAGCGGTCAACTTTGTCAAAACCCTATCCAGTCGTACCCACACTTAGTCATATTTTGAATGCTGAATTGAAGTCTTTGGTCCATGGGGGTGAAAAAAAGGAGTATCAGCAAACCATTGTTTTTTGCACATGTATCTTCTACTTTTTCAGTCCATCAATAACCATTATAAACCTAAGTAACATTTATTTTGAAAGTACTTGGCAGCTGGGGATAGTTGAATGCAGTTTGAATACGCATATGATCTAGCATCTTTTGAGCTTTGAGGAACAAACCTCTATGATACGATTCTGTGTTAGAACTTGGTACAAACTTCGTTTCAAATCTTTGGTTTTGTTTTAATTTCATTTCCTTGCATTTCTCCAGATGGTACATAAACGTATGAAATGCCACAGATATTTTCTGAGCAAAATTTGAACGTCTCTCCTCTGTTAAAAGAATTTGATCTGAGTAAGGTCTCTTTACAAACTTTTCTTTTTCAGTGCAGAAAAGTTTGATCGTTTAAATTATTCAGTTTAATTATTTTGGAGGCTGGAGTTACACCTAAATACTCACAGATATAGTAGTAACACCCAAAACTTTCCATTTGAGTCAGCTCCGGAGAAAGTCAACATCACTATCAGTTTGTAAAAGACGTTTTTTGTAACACGTAGGATGTAGTGATTTTTCTTAAATGAAAACTACAGTGATATTTTTAAGTTTGCTTAAGTAGTAAAGTTTCTCTCAAAGCTTGATTACTGTTTTTTAATGAAAGTTTAATGGATCACTATACTTTCATCCAAATATGTGAAGATATTTTGTGATATTGGCAAAAAAGAATCAATCTCAGAAACTTAGTTTTAGTAAAGTTTGTTCATTTTCAGATAGGTCACTTAACTTGAAAAACTTCTTTGAAAGTAGGCTGATTAGACTGATAATCAGTTTTGTGACAAATTTCACTGACAGCCAGTCTAAAGAACACTCCATTTTGATAATAAAATAATAATAATAACATTTAGCACTTAGCTCTTCAACCACACTTCCAATTTACACACCTCTTAAACACTACAACCACACATCAGAAGAGCCAGTTTACAAATGAGCTAGATTTATAGAGTGCCTGTATAGCCACGCTCTTGTGGAAGATTCAGGCTTTACTTTCTGTTATGAATATTGTTTAAAACACACCACTTAAAGTAGGCGGGATACGTATTTCATTTAATTTAGTAGTCTTAAATAACATTTAATAATCAAAAAGTTGTGAATTTGGTTTTATTTTTATTCTATTTGTTCTGGTATTTGAAGATACTAACAGTACTATTTTTAACGAATTTTTCCTGTTTTTAAATTTTACAAACCACCTCATTAATTTTAATGTGATTAAAATTTTTCACTGATAGTAATTTTTAATTTTCCACTTTTCATAAGTCTAGTATTTTAAATTAAAAAAATTTTATTTCTCCACTAGT
The DNA here is from genome assembly GCA_034769895.1 of Magicicada septendecula. Classification (NCBI taxonomy): domain Eukaryota; kingdom Metazoa; phylum Arthropoda; class Insecta; order Hemiptera; family Cicadidae; genus Magicicada; species Magicicada septendecula. Next base: position 681,617,743 of record CM068368.1, on the reverse strand, counting down.
GTATAAGTTTCAGTGATAAAAATATGTATTTCAGTTACCAGTTGTTAAAAGAATATTTTGAAAAATTTAGATTTTTATCTTCTATCTCTTGAAATATTACAAATTTAAAATCGCAGTTTTTAAGCAAATTTAGATATTTTATGGCTCATAAAAAACAAGGACAAAAGCGTCCAGCTTCAAACAATATAACAAGCAGTGCAGTTTGGATTCTACACACAAGAAATAATTAAAAGTGAGTCTTGTTATTTACATGAAAATTTTGCATTTGCGCGGTACAAAATTTTTTCGTGAAGTACAAAAATTGCTGAAAATAACTGATCTTTCAAACAAAATGGCTACCAAGAAAAAAGCCATTTAATTGTAAAAGAAAAATTGTGAAGTTATTGACTACGGTATGGAATTAAAATTATAAGCGTTTTTGGAATGAAATATTATAAAATATTTACGCATGCTTTGCCCAGATATTTGTATTTTATGGAGTAAACAGTTTTAACTTAATTTTTTCTTTTACGTTTAATAAAAATTTATGAAAGCAGACAATACGTGTAGATTAATACGTGTTCATGTGTTAAAGTGTAGACAATTTGTTAAAGAAAATTAATTCTTTACTTGTAGGTGAGCGTTTTAAAGTAAATTTAGCCATTTAGTTCACGTTGGTTTTAGAAAAGAAACATTGTGTATGTATGTTGCTTTATTATTTAAAGATACTAGGGTATAGTAAATAAAGTACGTAAAGTCCCTACTTACTTTACTATTTGGTAGAACTTAACATTTAGTAGAACTACGGTCTCAGTGCCATGTTCTCGTGTGCGGTGAGAACAGAAGGGTGGCTTTCTAGCAGAGAAATGCCCTTCCCGCCATTCAAACCAAGAAACTGCCATTCTCTGCCGCAGTCTAGGTGTTTAGGCGGATTTATAACAGAACCTAGTTGACAGGTTTAACCAGTGGTTGGTTGCTTATTAACAATCGCTATATAATAGTTGGTATAATCAGTCAGCTAATATTGTGATATTTTTGCTGGTAAGAACAGGAACAGGATCTTTTAAAGTATCGGTTATCCATTCAACACGATCTTTCAAATTTCGCTAGAAATCTATAATTTTTTATTTCAGATTATACACAGTTTATATAAACGTATACAGTGATGAAGTTGTACAAAGTTAACACTTCATCATACCGGAAATTTTTCGAGATAATCCCGGTCGAAGGGGAAATATATGGTCAGCGGTCTGGTTCGTAGATAAAATTTCAACCGGCCTAGTACTAACAGTTAACCGATTAGTTAACCTCGTCTACCTGTATAATTGTAGAACGTGAACCCTCGTGTACTCGTGTCTACTTCACATAATCGACATATTAACTAGTTTCGCTGCTCCATCGTCAATATGTTTGTTGAATCTACCACAGCATCTCCTAAAGTTTTATAAATTTATACTTTTTATCCCGTCTATTTTACCTATTATTTTTGTTGTTGTTTATCTTTGCATGATTGTCGCCCGCAAAATTTGGAGCTGTGCCAGCTCATAGATTAATGGATTGTGCAAAGATTGTTCATGGATTATTTCTTGCTCATCCGTTGATAAATGATAATGTAAGCACTGCACAGCATATTAGAGGAGATGCCGCTTTACACTAACGAGGAATTGAAGACGCGGTGAGCTGTTTACGAAACAAGAAAGCAGATGGATTCCAGCGGAAATGTTGAAAGCAGTGGTTAATGTTAATTCACAGCTGCTGTTGAAGATGTGCAGTTGTTGTCTAATGGAGGGAAACGCAGCGCTGAGTACTTACAAACAAAGGCATCGGAGATCCGAACTGTCCCATCAGATTACGGGACCTGGTGCTGGACACTGCCAGAAAACTATTAGGTAGATTAATTAAACTTCGTTCATCATTAGCCATTCAGGCAGTAGGGGATCTTTTCAATAGACAGTAGGCTTTTTGGAAAGGATGGCCTATTGTAAATGTAGATGAAGTGGTGAAAGCGGTTAGAATGACACAGGAAGGGAATCATTACTCCCGAAATATTGTTTCATTTGTAACATTAGACATAAAGAATGCCTTCAACTCTGCCAGGCGGAGTGCCATTCTAGAAGCACTTAAGCATAACAGTTAGTAGGCGTATACCTCAGTAGGCCTACCTACTCCGCATGTACGAAGTTACCTCAAATACAGGGTGTTGCTGTACGATACTTTGGATGAACCACGGACAGGAGCTGCCCAGGGGTCGAGTTTAAGACCAGATTTCCACAACATTTATTATGATGATTTTTTCCGCATAGAAATGCATGAAAAGAACACAATTTTCTGGTGGGAAATGCGGATGATATCGCTTCAATGATTGTTACGTGAGACGTAGCGAGGAGCACAAAGAATATTGAATCATGTGAGAAGACGTACCATCTGCTTGTTGGAGGACCACGGATTGACCCTTGCGACGGAGAAAAGAGAGATAGAGTCATACTGACATGGAAGAGGATCCCGACTGCAGTAAATGTAGATGTTAACACAGAGGCGATACATACTAAAAGCTCTGTAAAGTACTTCGGAAAGTGATAAATGCCGATACCTCGGTAATATTAGTAACTGCCGGGTCTGGACCTATTGATCTGTTGGCACGAGAGAGAAAACTGAACTTTGAGAGAAAATGTAAGTTTAAACAGCTGCTAAAGATGAAGTGACATTACAGACCATACGCAGTTGACAGGAACGCTAGAGGAAGGTGGACCGCAAAACTTGTTAGACATCTGGACAGATGGATCAATCAAGGACATGGTGAGATCAACTATTTACCTACCGCAGTTTAGGTAAGAAAGTCAGTGTGCTATTTAGAAGACTTAGAAACTGATGCCCCTGTTCACTATTGCCAAAGATCAATTAATTCTAGGTAATGTAAATCTACATAATTCTATTTATGTAAAATTGCTGCAGAAATTTTAAAAATTGTGTAATAGTTTTTGGAAATGAAACGACATTCACTGACAGATTGTAATTATTTTAGTATAATTCTGATAAACCATTTCCCCTGTTTTTCCAGTACGCGGGTGTGTTTCCTTTAGTATTGTATATATTATATTCATTATGAAGCATACTTCGGAATCCTCGCGTCTATTGGTTTTCAGAATGTTTTTAAGTGTTCCTTCGAAATCCTTAATATGTTCTACAAAGAAAATGTATGTAGTGTAATGTACTCTTCCTATTAGGATTCTTCCAGCAACTTGCATCGGAGACCAGTAGGTGGTTATAGATAGATCATTCGGTTGCACTGTATCTTTTCAACCCGTTTCTGCAGTCATTTGACCTAGAACTTGTTTCTCTGTAGCATTTCTCCTATCGAAGTTTCCCTCTTAATGCTGTAGTCTTTTAGCGTTATTATCCGACTAATGTCCAAGCCAACGATATTTCCTTTTTATGTGGCCCTTCCCTTAATCTTTATCTTATATACCCTCTTAAGTACTTTATCAAGTTTATCGTTGCTCACTTTATCCTTACATTTCTCCACCATACGTCACGAAAAACGTCTTATCGTTCCGTTTTCCTTCCCGAAGGTCTTTGATTCACAGCATACTCTGACATATTTATAAACAAAGGCTTCCAACATTGTTTTGTTTGGAGTCCATTTTTTTTTAGGTCAGCAGTCTCTTTTCTTCATAAAAGGCTCCCTTTACCTGTCCCATTTAAGAATAGTTCCTCCATCTACTAAGTAACTTCCATGTAATTGAAAGTGTTTACTTGCCTCAAGTTTAGTATTGTACATTTCTCAGTTATCTTCGTCGTTTGTATTACTGTATCACTTCCTGTTTACTCTTCGTTCGTCATGTTGCGCTCGTCCCGCAACACATTGCTCCTGTAGATCACTTTCATGTCAGTTCCAATAGATCACAGCCCTCCCTTACCCCTTTCCATTTCTGGACCTCTAATCCAGTGAGATCTTTACGTTGTATTCTACACTTTAATTCCCAGCTTAAAAGTCGAATGTCAGTAAGAACGTTTAATTAGAGGTTTTTTTTTTGCCGAGTACCATTGAGAATTGTTGTCAGTCCACCAAAAATAAGGATAGTTGGAAAACACACGTACACAACATAATGTATTCATCTACGAGTTCTTTCGAATAGTGTTTTGTCTTTTTAGACTAAACAGGATGTTAATTTCCACGTTTTTGGATGGTATATTGTAGTGTAGAATAGGAGACCTTTTCTTGCACCTTGTGTCGGAGCTTTAAGGCAGCATTAGTTATTTATTAGTTTTTTCCTGATATGCTAACGAAATCCATGTGATACTACCACGATGGTAGTAAATCCTCTAACGAGCCGGCGATAGCATGGAAACGTGCTCAGGGTCCCACGCTCGACAAACTCGGTTATATCTGAAAAACGGTTAGGATTTTCTTTGTCACGAATGTGAGAATTCAGTGTCGAGTGAATAGGAAAACTCAACTGCCAAAATAAATCCGCCCAAAGGAATTTTTCGGAATCCTGCAGTCCTGATCCACTTGCCAGGATGTAGTCGAGCGTGTATTATCCTTCGTGAGCCACTCAGTCATCTGTAGGTTAGCGAAACCAACGAGCTGTAAGTGGGCTGTTTGTGTGATCGCAAGTTCAGAACGACATCTGGTTCGGCCGTAACTAAAAACTTTTGTTACTTGAAGTGGAACAACAAATTGTTTCATAGAAAGTAAGCGCGCGCGCGCCCACACACACACACACACACACACACACACACACACACACACACACACACACACACACACACACACACACACACACACACACACACACACACACACACACACATTATGTAAACGCTCCGGCACAACTAATGAACCGTGAGTGCGAAAGCCAAGAGAACGACCGAACTTCCCCGAGATTCGCTGAAGCCAGCGATTACTGAACTCGTATATTTCGTCGGCGTGTGATAGATTATGGTCGAGTGAAGAGGTAAGGAACATTCGGATGACTTTAGCTTTGGTGTCTTATTCCCTTAAACTTTTGCTTTGGTGTCTGCGCTTGTGTATACATTACCTTTATTTCACCGAAGTCACGAAGATTTTCCAATATCCTTTCATCTCAAAAGATAAATACGCTATTTCAACTTCTCTTTATTTGCTTGATCGTCACCAAATCTCGCGATAACCAGATGCCTAGGGCAGTGTGTTTTAAATATTGAACACTTACCACAGTTGAACAACTACACATTCATATGTCTCGTTTGTATGAAAAATAGTCGTGCTTGTACCTGCGTGCTTCATTCCATTTATCGCTCAACAATTGAGCAACAGATGGTGAGAGTTCTACACGGAAGTGACTTGAAGACTTCACTTCGAGGGTCTGTAGTTACAATTGTCGTCGTGATGACCTTGAACTTCCCGGGGGCGGGAGGCACAATTGAGGTCAGTTGGTGTGAGCGATGGGGTTAATGTGTAATTAGTGAGAGAAGAGATATAGGGGAAGTCCGTGTAATTTGGACCGCTTAAAAATGTCGTATGTGCATCTCGAGGTGTGTAGCTCGAGAAGGTATGATCAGAAGATGGGAAAGAAAGATTCTGAGGAGGATATATGGAGGTCTACTGGATGCCGGAATGTGGTGTATGAGGTCAAATGCCGAATTGTACGAACTACACAAGGAACCGGACATTATCACAGTAATAAAACAAGATAGAATTAGGTGGGCAGGTCACTTACAAAGAATGACAGTGGAAAGGGCAGTGAAAAAAGTATTCATTGGAGGACCAGGAGGAAGAAGAGTAAGAGGGAGGCCAAGAAGAAGATGTGTGAACGATCTAGATGAAGACTTGGAGAAGACTAGGGGGTCAGAAGGTGGCGAAGAGGAGTGGAGGCACGTCGTTGTGGAAGCCAGGGCTATTCATCGCCGTGGAGTAGTAGTAGCTAATCCGTATCGTCTGTTTGTCTTTACAGCTGTTTACTTCGTAATTGTACGAGTTCATAATCTGTGCTTACGCAAAATAAGTACCGCGTTTAGTGAGTTTAATCTCTGTCTATCGTACGGAGTTCTTTCGGTGAGCCTGCAGTTAACACTGTCGCTACTATCAGTAATATTTGTTACACGATGTCTATACCAATGGTAAGTGGTATGCAGTCTAGTAAGTTGTCAAGTTATGCGTTAACGTTCTGAACTTTACACGTAATTGTATCGTGATATTGTTTAAGCTCAGTCATTTCGTGATGCTTCCAGAACGTCATAAAAACTTTACCGTCGGCAGGATAACCTTTTGTTGATGTGAGATCATTGATAATGGTGTTATGAAACTGGACTCAATTTTTAATTGTAATAATCTTTTCAAATAATTTGATGTTGATTTTAGTGGACTAGAATCTTGTAATTAAATTCGTCAGTGGTTTCTATACTTTCACAGATTCTCTTATAAGTACACAATCCTGTGTTTGGCGTCACACTGTAGAATATTATTCCTTCCCGTTTCTCTAAGGAAACACTTCTAAATGCTGTGTCCAATTCGTATTTGGTAAAGTGTTCACCACATTCTGTGTGTCCCTATATAACGTAGTGAGAGTAGATTACAGCACCCTACATACTCAGGTCCTTTGAATTTGTTGTTCCTAATTCGTTTTCCATTTGTACGGTGTCTAATGGCGTGGAATTCGGCCAGTTCGCTCTGTAAAGTTTCATAATGATAGGTTTTTACAACAGTTTTACGCCAGAACTGCTAGCCGGGGGAGGGGGGAAACTTCCATTTCGAGTTGCTCTTCTCCTCGCTAACCTAGTCGCTGCCTTAACAGCCTACTTGAGCGGTTCTACGCTGGACGCAGCACACTGGCCAGGTTATTCCCCTGGTATACGACGTCTCCTCTCGCCCTGTCTCCCCCCTCTCCATAATAGGCCGGGTTAACATAGGACCCCACTGTATGTGTATGTGGGTATGATGTTGAGGTGTGGATGCCAATTGCTTCCCCTTTCAGGCAAAGTAAATTATGTACTACGTATTTGTATTACACTCCCATGTGTGCCCTTTACCTGAAGCGACAAAACTTTAATAACCTAAGACCATATAACGATAGTGAGTTCAACCAGTCAAGTGTTTAGTCAAGTCGTCATTTATTAAAAAAGCGAAGGTTGAAATCGGTTTCGTTTATTTCAGGTACTTATTGTCTAAATTAGTGAACAAAACAATCACAAGCTCAAAATCAAAATGGAAAAGCTCCATCCTTTTCGAAGAAAAATGCCACTGAAGATGTGTATAATTCGAGATCTGCGAAATTCCCTATTTGATTTTGATTTAGACTAGAAGTTTGCAGTCTAATCATTTAAGGATACATAAAAATATGATGTGGCATAACACTTATTCATTATGTTAACTTTTATGAACACATTCATGGTTTTCTGGTATTGCTTAGCGAGGTGTGTAAACGGGTAACTTTTCTTTAAGTCCATAATAATTGAAGTAATCTTAATTCGGATTATACGCAAGGTCTGAAATTTCAATCAAAGAACTTTATAACAAGTGGGATCGATGTTGCACATTGAAAATCTTGTTTTTACTTAATAAGAGATACTAAAATGTAAATAGATATAAACAATGTACAATACATTTATAAGTTACGCTTTCAGATTTCACTGTCCGAAAACGGTATGTTTTTTACACACTGTTGTCTTCAATTTCAATGAAATGTTCGACAGTATTATTTTCTGTCACTCACTAACCGACACATAATTTTCCATAAAATATCATCTTGCGCATCCGTATAATTTGAAATATCACATTTATAACGTTTATGATAGTTTTGACGTCAATTTTGTTCGACTCGTTTATCAGGAACACTCTCAAAGCATCCATATTTTTGGCTTTGGCTCATATATTAGCTTTTAGTAAAACCTTTTTTTGCTGTTCATAACCCAGTCATTCTACGATACAAGACAACATTGTCTTCAGATCGTTTACGTCCTCCATCATTCAGTCCCTGGGCTGCAACAAGGTTTCTAAAGTCCAGGTTACCTTAAGGAGCTCCTGCGGCCTTAAGGTCCTGTCCAAGTAGGACGAATTTTCTCAGTAGCAGGCGTAAAACTGCGTCTTTGCTAAACCAATTTTGCGCGGTAGGCCTACAACCCATGTGTATACGGGTCACATGGTTGTGTACGATACTGGCTGGGTCGAGCTATGAGGGGGTGTCTTTGGCCCTTGCCCCTCCTATGTGAAAACGTACGGGCTACGCGTGTCCAAGAATCGATGCAGAATCCACTTCTCAGCAAGTGAGAAGTGAATAAACGTATATGGATATCGCTTGCATCTTTCTTCTATGCAGAGATCGGCGCTGAGTAATTGGATCGCCGGCAGATTTTCCGAGCTGACGTTAATGGATCATAGCCATGCTGGCAAGTATTGGAACATGAGTGCGCGCTTGCTTGGTAACAGTCTATAGGCTTGGATACGCCTCGAGGTACTCGACGTCCTAGGATATTCTGCCGATTCGCAAACGCAGGTTTTCACCGCTCTTGGAGTATAGAACTCGGTACTGTTGGTCGTGATAATGGTCTCTTTCCAGTTATCGCTCCAATCCACGAAGCAGATCGAACACGTATCGAACTGCGATTACAGTCGTCGGACGACTGCACTGTCGGTGTTGGAGTTGTAAGCCGCCGTACTGTCCATGAAGAGGTCTATCCTAGAGTTCAGACGTCCTGATTACGTCATTGCAGCTGGGAACACCACTGGACGAGCAGTGCCTTTTGTAATCGCACAATGCAACATACTGAACGTCGGGAATCGCGTTAGCCATGCCCTGACGAAACACGGATTGTGTTTGACCCGCCCAAGAGAGTATTCGATGGTGATGGCCTCGACAGGACGACAGCTCTGATTCTGTCGTCACGATAACGCAAATCATTGGGAAATAAGAATTGTTTAGCACAGACCAGATAGATTTCAGAGCAGAGAGGTACATCGCTTTTGATTGGATCTTTAAATTATGGGAGGTCGGAGGTCGAGAGTTACAAAGAAGTTCTGATGAACTGTTGCATCAGAAGTTTCTTTGAAAACTTCAGTTGCGTAGTAAGCTTTACCTGGGAATTGAGGCTGCATTAAGAACGGCCAGGCTTAACGGCGAATCGGATGACAGTGGAATCCTTAGTATCATATTTAACGTTAGGACGGAAGTATCCGGAAAAGGATTCCATTGTTGCGAAAGTCATAGTTTTTCGCCTTTCTTGTCATAGGATTTTGGACTGCGGTCGATGATAGGAACTGGAGGGATCACAGATATAGAGACATTCCCCTGCTCCTCTGTCCAGGTGGTGGTGTCAGTAGTGAAGCGTCTCCGACTTTTTAGAAGATCGTGCGTTTCTTCCCATTGAGAGGGGGACTGAAGTGGGCTCACCCAGTGAGTAGGATGCCTTGCCCTTCGGTTTCGGCGCTGAGGAGGAACTGCGACAACGGTATTGGTGGCAGACGGACGACTGGGTTGAAACCGCCTCCGATGAGCTTGGTTCAAGTTTGTCGGCAAAAAGGCCGGGGAAACGATTAGCCGCCAATAAAAGCTGGTACGTTGGTTAGACGAGTGGACAGCGCGCAGCTCAAAGCGATGACAGATTTCCGCTCCGGTTTGGCCCTGGTTTGACTTGGCCGAGTCTGGACAAGAAGTGAAGGTTAAACTATGTCGACTCCGTGAGCGACAAAACCGAACCGACAAAGCGATTTCTTTGGGAACGTCGGGAATCCGTAACAGGTAACCGGATAGAACCTGGGTTGTGCTAGAACATTCACCGGCGAATGATGCCTGATCATTCAGGGTGAGAAAGATAGTCCGCCACCATCGCAGACGACTATAAGGAGTTGCTCGAGTGGAGAGGGGAGCTAAAGAGCGATTCGTCGCTCGCTGGCTTGTTACCCCTGGAGGACGTGTAGTACTGTAGTTAATGGGCCACTCGCCAGGGAGTAGAGGTAACAGGATTGACCTGCCAGAAGGAGGAGGCAATCTGCCTCCGCCAGGATAACTGTAGGAGGGCCTGACCTGCTCCGGTCAGACTTGGGTCAAGCTGTAAACCGACTTCGTTTGAAATCTCCTAGAGAGGTGTGAATACGTGTTTTACCCCGGTAGATTCCAAATTACGTTACTACTTGTGGGAGCTAACAAGAACCTATTTAGCAAGCCTGAGCACTACTGCGAGATAGATGCGCTACACCGGAGTCTCATGTAAAGACCCGCATTATCTTCCTCTTTGCTGCTAAGGCTGGCAGAAATTTGAAGAGGCGCTGAGACATGGTACAGCAGTATGTAGTGTTGTCTTCTGCAGGTGGTAGCCTATTCAGAGTACAAAGACTAAAGTAAAAGTGAATGCCTTGATGATGGCTCATCTGAGCCAGAGGTGGGCCCTCTTCAAAGCAGAATGTCGTGCCACCGTTTTAGAAAACAACGATAGCTACACAATGTGAGACGACAGACTGAAGAACATCCCAGACATTTAAATCTTGGATAACAAAATCTGTAAAAAAAAAGATAAAGATTATAAAATATGTATGACAGAAGTGAGATCTGATGCTAAGCATTGAATACTATCAATATTAACACATGCTAAGGCTACATATGAGGGACATACTATTAGTTACGTGGTATTTGTGGTTACTGAGCTCTCAAAAAAAGAGTGAAGACGTAATTGGGAAATTCTGTTCTGTGTGCATTATAAATAACAATAAATACTGTGTTTCAAAAGACTTTACGCCGAATTTCATCCTCCTTGTTTTTGACTCTTATAACTGAGTCGCTCGATGTTAGGTAACCTAACATTTTTTTATATAAATACAGGGTGGCGCAGGGAAACGGGAAAATTTGAAGTTGATGTTGGCAGCCCTGTAGATGTAGCAGAAGTGAAACTGTCTGTCTAGCAGTAACGGACATGGAGCAGTGGAGCGGTCCAGAGCGTGCGGTCGCCGTAAGGGCGTTTTACCGACATGGTGACAGTTTGACACCTGCACAACGAGAATTTCGGCGCCACTATCAGATCCCGTCCCGCGGTCAAGTTCCTTCGTTACAAGCAATCGAAACGTGGTTTCGTAATTTTGAAGAGACTGGTTCAGCTTTGAAGAAAAAGCCTAGTAGGGGTATACGGTCTGTACGTGCCCCAGAAAACATTGATGCCGTGCGAGCTGTCATCTTAAGGAGTCCTCGTCGTTCGGTGCGAAAAGTTGCCTCGTCATTGGAGCTCGGACGTCGGAGCGTTCAAAGAATACTCCATGAACTTCAATTTAATCCGTACAAACTTCAGATTGTGCAACAACTGAATCCTAATGATTGTGTATTGCGCCTGCAAATTTGTGAACAATTGTTGGCTAAAATCAATGAGGATGCTAACTTCATTCAAAATCTTTGGATGTCCGATGAAGCCCATTTTCACTTAAGTGGATACGTGAATAAGCAGAACTTCCGTTACTGGGCTCAAGGAAACCCTGCTCAGCTTCACCAGCGTCCATTACGCAGTACTAAAGTTACCGTATGGTGTGCAGTGTCGTGTCATGGGGTGATAGGCCCTTACTTTTTAGAAGATGAACGAGGCACTGCTGTCACTGTGACGTCTGAACGTTATGTCAACATGCTAGAGACATTTTTTGCTCCAAGACTCCATACTTTTTCAAATATTGACATTCAGCACACCTGGTTTCAACAGGATGGAGCCACCTCACACACTGCCAGACAGTCTATGGCAGCAGTGAAACGTTTGTTTGGGGATCGCATAATTTCAAGGAATGCTAACATCGTTTGGCCGCCCCGATCTCCAGACCTTTCAGTCTGTGACTTGTTTTTATGGGGACATCTGAAGAGCATCGTGTACCAGACTAGACCAAGAACCCTTGCTCAGCTCAAGACGCAGATTGAAGAGGAAATCGCCAAAATCCCAGGTGACACATTGCGCCGCGCTATGCAAAACCTACAGAAACGACTTACTGAATGTGTACGGCAAAATGGGCAGCATTTAACTAATGTAATTTTTAAAAAGTGATGCCTAATGTAATTTCCAGTCTTGTAGAACATATTTTGAGCCTCAAATAAAGTTTTGTAACGTTCCTTCATTTTTTCTAATTATTTCAAATTTTCCCGTTTCCCTGCGCCACACTGTTTTGTTTATGAACTGCATTACTAATCGCATTACGCCATTATTAATGCATTAATTGCATTACGCCATTACATTGTCAAATGTTGAGTATACTTTTTTATCAAATACATTTTACGGTGTAAGTACTACCACCTTTATGTTACTGTATTCAGAGTCCCATGGGATTCCGATTGTTTTCGTGTTTAAACGCCGTTTATATCTTCATATTTTTAGTTAAAACGATAATAAAACCTAAGAGTCATGCTTAAACAAATGTGTCACACCAGTAACACCGTTAAAAATCGTATGTGCGCTTAGTCGGAAGCAAAATTAAATTTAGAGACAGCCTTGTCCTACCTGCAGGTACGGAAAAGTATAGTTTTACAACTTGCTAATTAACAGAGGTGTTGACTGAACCGAACCATAGGAATGCGCAACGGTAACGACTTCGTCACACCCTTAACATTCATCTTCCTTCTCTTGTTCATAAGTTGCCAACAACTGTGTAACAAAAAGTATGCCGCAGCCATTTCAGCTATGAACGTCACAGAATGATATGATTTATCGTATATGAAGAGAGTCTTCAAGTTTTTAGCCAAATGAATCGCCAATTTGTCACAGCCGTGCCAATGAAATGAGACGACTGCAAACAACGTCTGGTTTGTGAAGTAAAAAGTTTCAGTATGTGTTCTGTGAATGAACATTTCATTATGAACAGTATAACGAGTCAATCAGAGTCGTTATTAATAATTATACCTGTAGAGTGTCTACTCATCCATCCAGAGGTTCGAATTCGTATTTTCTGCCTCAAACTAGGGTTTGCCAACTCTTCTTGGTAAACCAAAAAATGCAAGGTTTATTTAATGATAAGTGAATACTCAATTTTTTAAAGAAAGATTAAATAAAATCAAACATACAGTTCAATGCTTTGATTATGGTTTTATTAACAGTTATTAATTTGTTTACCTTATTACAATTTCTTCCAAATTATATAGTTCAATTTTGCGCCGGCATGTTTAATTATTAGCGGTTGGCTATTCTGACCAGCCGCTGCATAGCAAGACTCGTGGGCTGGTGTTGATATTTTCGCTTTATTTATATCTCAGGTCGAAGTTCTTGGGACTACAGAAAATATTGTCAAATGGACTAATAAAAGTACAAAATTTTACAAATAACATATAAATGGTGATACACTTATAATTACAGTGGTAAACTATAGCTACTGGAATTAGCGTTTGGAGGTTATCTGAGTTTATTGTTTTTTTACGTTTAAATATATTCACTTAAGAAATCAATGTTAGATTGAGATTATTCTTCAATTTGAGGCGTTCATTTAATCAAAGAAAGTTCAAGTGTCTGTTAAAAAAAAAAAAGATAAATTGTGTTGAAGGTGTACTTTCACTTGTTTTTGTTTTCTTTTGTGTTACTGTTTTCGTTTTTTTTTAGTCAATTCCGTTCTATTTTCTTAGGTATGTAGTTTAGGTATTTATTTTTCATCATTCATCCTTGTTGTTGAAGATTCCGTCATTCATTTATAGGTTTTAGGTATTTACTTCCTTCCAATAGTCCGTAGTCAGTCACTTGGGATTCCTCAGCAATTCATCATGGATTATTTAATTTCTTCTTGTGATTTTTAGTCTGCACTCATCAAGAGCCAATAATGGAATAATGGAATTTATTTACTAGTTACTATGGTTGCTAGTTTCCAAACACTAACCCTCATAGGTTGATAATTTACAACATTGTTATATATGGCTAATATTTTTCTATACAAAATTACTAAAAATCTTTAAATTATTATAACTCCTTTATACTAGCTTTAATACTAAATATAATAACACCATTAGTTTGCTTTTTGGTTACAAATTGTTTTGATATCCCATAAGACTACCTTTTTTCAAATTATAACAGATTCATATATTTTCCATTTGGTTTTCTTTTGTAAATTAACTTTAAACTAACTATTTTCTATCCAGTTTTGTTTCCTACACTATTATTATTAAACCTAACAGGATTATATACCTTATTTCATCAATTGTTATTGTTTTGTCTTAAATTTTACAAATTTCTGGTTTCCAGTTATAGGCCTAACTCCCTAGAGTTCATAATTCACCTCACCTATACTCATTACAACTGTTCATGTCAATTTTGTTAATTTTAAGTGCATCTAATCATAATTACTATAATACCCTAAACTAAATCACAACATTTGATTACCTATAATCATCATATAACATAACATAATTCCTTAAACCTTTTAGGCCATTGCCAGTATCTAATGTTTTACATGTATTTTAACTGGTTCTGTTAAATGTAATGCTAAACATAATAACATTTGGGTTGATTAAAACCAAAACAAAATATAATGAAATGAACAGTAGGTGTGTACCAGTATTCCCTAATAATTTCACTTATAGAATACAGTGTCTAACTCCCTTTGCCTATTTTCAGCATAACAGATTAGGCTTTTACTATTATTTTTAATAGTTGTTAGTATAAATTTATAAACATAACTCATTAAAATAAAACAATGGATTCCTTACTATCCTTATAATATAATACTTCCTTAAAATACTAAACAACAGTTATCAGTATTTTACTTCTAAAAAACACTGTTATATTAAATATAAACATTTTCTTATTTTATAAAACTATGCCAATTTCTACACATAACTATCCCTTATAATTCATATAGTTTATTCATTATATTTGGGGTCCAGTTATTACTTATTGGCTATTATCACATGTTCTTTCTTTATTCTCGATTCTACTTCACTTTATTACATAGTGTTTTTATGTAGTTCATCGATAACACTGGGTCCTATCGTGGTTCATTAGTTATCAACTTTCCTACTTAATTATCACTCTTTTATTTCACTTTCTAACATTGTATTTTGTATCTCATATATTCATTATCTGAGGGTCGTATCAAGGTTCATTAATTATTATCACTCCTTTTAGTTTATTTTATAAAATTATCTTTAGATAGTTTATTCATTAACACTATTTCTTTATATTATCATTATACTTGTTCTTATATTTAATCTTCCTTCTACATTTACTACTGTTTACCTACTATTGATTTCCCTAATTAACTTTGTACTTTTATATTTAATAATTCTTGTTGACAATGGGGTATTTTTATCATAATGTTAATTATATTTTCTGGATCACCTTTTCCAATCTATTGGGTCCTGTCATCGTCACTGGCTTTGTCTACGTCAAACTCAGTTAGTGGTGTTGTTCTATCATTTCTATTTATTAATTTTTTCTATACAGCTTTTTCTTCACTCATTGAAACTTGTAAACCTTGTGCTACTGTAGGTCATATTACAACAGGGAAATAACAGTAACAGTTATTAGTGCCATCAACTTGACAACGATACTGAGGGCACTAACACATCATCGGCCTTAGGCTCTCGGCCGCCCATACCGCTGTTTGACCAACAGCGGTTAGTTTAACTTTTACCTGAAGTTGTACACGTGGCTATTGATCGTTGCAAAGCAATTATGGCGCTCTTGTTTGTCGTTTTATGTCATTTCATTTCAGATTTTTCGAAGTCGGTTTTTTTTTGTTACGAAGTTTTCATTCTTACACATATAGGCTACAACTGTAGGCTGTACCAAGCATCCAATTCTAACAAGATATAGCCTGTCCAGTTTGTGTTTTTAATTTTTATATACAGCAAATATTTTCATAAAATTAATGATAAGAGAGAAAAGCTTATTCATAGGCTTTTTGTATTTGGAGGTCTCTGCCCCCATCCCTTATTGTCTTCTAAATACATTTTCTTAGGACTTCTTCGTTTCTTCCTTGTTATCTTGTCTTCAAGAGTGTTCGAAATAACAATTTCATTATATCTATAAATTAAGTCTTCCTCGATTCTGTTTTTTGTAATAACTTTCTTAACCATTTGACCTTCCTCTAAATATGTTTCATATTCATATTCTCGTATTTTCTTTTCTACTACTTTCCTTAACAATTATATAATTCGTTACCATATCGAACCACATTCATAATTGAGTCAACAACCATGTAACAAATATACCGCAGCTTGTTCAGCTATCTGCTGCATATGAATTTGAGAGATTCTCAAGTTTTTAGCCAACTTATACGGATATTTGTCAAAACGGTAACAGTGGAATGTTACAGTAGTAGCTCAGCTTTGTTACTACTACAAACAAACATTTTCGTCAAATCACCATGGAAAAGTATTGGCTACGTCATATTTAAACTACACAAGATACCGGACATGATACAGTACTAAAACAAGGTAGAATTGGGTGGGCAGGTCACATACAAAGAATGACAGAGGAAAGGGCAGAGAAAAAAGTATTCATTGTATGACCAGGAGGAAGAAGAGCAAGAGGGAGGCCAAGAAGAAGATGGGTGGACGATGTAGATGAAGATTTGAGAAGAGTCTGGGGGCGAAGAGTCGCACAGGATAGAGAGGAGTGGAGGCACGTCGTTGTGGAGACCAGAGCTGTAGCGCCGCGGGTTAAGTAAGTACGTCATATTTAAGATTTGTACGGCCTGTTGCTAAAAGAGATCTGAATTATTGAATACTGGTGCTGATGATTTTAATGTTGGACACTTTAATTGTGCCGTTATGTAGGCCTGCACGTTTACAGTAATTTAGCGCGTTCGAGTTCCAGGTAGTAATCATAGACCGTCCCAGATTTGATTTTCAGCATTAGTTAAGTGGTCAACTCAGTTGCCAGGTTTCGTGTGTGAAGATAGTGCATTCCACGCATTAAGGGCGTTTGAGGTAGGTGTCACCCGAACAATGACGTCGATTTACTGCTACATGGAGTGAACATTTTTCAGTGAAGGACTACACATTATTGTACAGTTTTATTAGTGTTTTACTTATAATGCAAATACTTACGTGTTAACGTATTATCTGAAGTAGTGTCACGTAACATCTTTATACAAAATAACATGATATTGTCACCAAAAAGAGCTGTACCTATAACCGGAAGTGTGTGTATATTATTTAACGAATAAGCTGTGTAGAGGATCAGGTACTGACGGGGAGAGCAAGGACTAAACATTTGTACAGCGGAAAAAGTAATTATATAAAATAAAAATCCTTAATTGTAAACGAGCAAAACATTGTATTCTTAATAAAATACATGACGTTAAACGTAATTAAAATTTTTGTTATATATCATAGAATCACACACACACACACACACACTCTCTCTCTCTCTCTCTCTCTCTCTCTCTCTCTCTCTCTCTCTCTCTCTCTCTCTCTCTCTCTCTCTCTCGATTTTGCTGCCGGATTTCGGTTCCTCCAGTATAAGAAAATTTTTTTAACGTTATTACTATTTTTTAAATTTGTCTCACGCAGTAGTTTTAACAAAGTAAATGATTATTTTTAATGTGAAATTAATAAATAACTTTTAATAAATTTAAAGGCACATGAGTGACAAGGGTTTTCTTCTGCCCAGTAATGATTAGTATAGATGTTAGTAATACAATTCGTGTAAAATTTGCTTCATCAATGAACATGTCACATGTCAGAAACTAAATAAGTGCTGTTCAATTGCAATTTTGTGTAGAAAAGTAAACAAAATACCCGTCTCTGTTCACAGTCAACAATTCCAAAGGCTTGTACTCTTTGAAGACAGTACAGCTTTAATCGTTGGCTTTGTAAAGTCGCAAATACAGTTGTATGATCGACACATTCAAACATAGCAGTTCTCCTTGTACTCACTTCAGGATTTTCCCCAATTCTATTCAATACTCGTCCCTTCTTATAAAAGTCTACGTCGATCAACGTTTCGGGGAAAAGTCTAGTTTTTCTTAGCCGATTATGCAGCCCGACAACCATTTTCTCATTCGGCAGGTTTTTTGCTGTCGACTGCCGCCAGCGAGCCCACTCGATACCGTCCGCCTCATTGACGAAGTTGTTGCGGGAATTGATGAGGCAATCATCTCAGGGGTGGTTATGTCTTCTCGCTCGCGAGAGTGATTACTTTCGGAAACGTTAGCAGAGGACTCGTTATCCGGCCGATAAGGCAGCCTGTAACCGGCTCACTGGACGACTGCGTGGCAGTCTGAAAGTGTCCGACGAGGGTATTGGGAACTCGCCGTGGCCCGAACGGGGGATGCGGACCCGCAAAGTCACCCGTACAGAATACCTAGCGCGGTGACGGGACGGAGGGGACGCCCTCCACTCCCCGCCATCGTTGGACCGTTCGGGGAACTCCTGGGTCCCCCGGAGGAGAAGGCCGAGTACTTGGCGCGTGTTTCGAGGCTCAGTTCGTTCCCAACCTGCTATCTCTTCGATCACGGTGGAACCCGAACCTATTACTTTGGGTATTGGAAACTCGCCGTGGCCCGAACGGGGGATGGGGACCCGCAAAGTCACCCGTACAGAATACCTAGCGCGGTGACGGGACGGAGGCGACGACCTCCACTTCCCGCCATCGTTGGACCGTTCGGGGAACTCCTGGGTCCCCCGGAGGAGAAGGCCGAGTACTTGGCGCGTTTTTCGAGGGTCAGTTCGCTCCCAACCTGCTATCTCTTTCGATCAAGGTGGAGCCCGAACCTATTACTTTGGAAGAGTTCTCAGATCGGCTCGCTGAACTTCAGCCAAGAAAAGCTCCAGGCCCTCGATGGTGTCTCGAACACCGCTCAACTTCTCCCGGAGCCTGGAGTCCAGTTCTTGACTGACCTGTTCAACGCGTGTCTTAAACAGGCCTACATTCCCAAGAAATGGCGAAAGGCGACGGTCATCGTGATCCCGAAGCAGGGAAAGGATGCGTCCCGCCCCGACAACCTTCGGCCCATCAGCCTACTTTTCGCTACGTCCAAGGTTTTTGAGCGTCGTGTACGAAATCATCTGATAAACTTTGACGTGCAGGTCCCCGAACAGTTCGGCTTCCGTGTGGGGCATTCCACCACTCATCAGCTGATGAGAGTGATGGAATACATCACAGACGCCAGGTGTCGGATAAAACAGACCGTTGGCTGTTTCTTGGATGTAAAAAAGCCTTCGACAGCGTATGGCATGATGGGATCTTATTCAAGGGTAGGGAAGTCCAGCTCCGAGACTGCTACGTTCATCTGATTGCTAGCTTTCTGACGGAGAGGACCTTCTGCGTGAGGTTGGCGATTCAGTCTCTTCCGAGAGACGAATCACAGCCGGCGTCCCTCAGTGTAGTGTCCTTGGCCCCCTTCTGTTCTCACTCTACGTCAACGACGTGCCGAGACGGCCAGGAGTCCAGGTGGCCCTCTTTGCGAACGACACGGCTGTATTTACAACCGATCGCAACCAGAACGGGCTGCCTTACGACTGCAGCGCCAGCTCGATTCGCTCGGGGACTGGACTGATAACTGGAGGGTGTCTCTCAACGCGACCAAGAGTGTAGGCGTCCTATTCTCTAAGCGACGGTAGAACCCGCTTAGGCAACTGCGCATCGGCAGGACGTACTTGCGCGGTCCAACGAGGTGAAGTACCTCGGAGTACACCTTGACCGTCGGTTCACCTGGCGTACCCAGTTCTTAAGCGAGCATCCGCTCGTCTGAGCTTACTGTTTCCACTCCTGATCAGCTCAGCCATGACCAGGAAACTGGGCAAGATGATCGTCGGCGCGTATGTGCTACCGGACATTACACACGCTTTCCCGGTCTGGGGTTACTTCGCCAACATGCATAAAAAGAAGTTCTAAAGCGTCCTCGACAGGGGCTTTGGGTAGCAGCCAAAGTCTCCCGCCGATTCTCATCTCGCCTTCTAAGGAGAGGACTTGGCGTCCGTTCCTTAGACGACACCTTCAGGCGACTTGCACGCAAATTTTATGCACGTGCGGCGAGGTTCCCAGACAGTCCTCTGTTGGCTGGGCTGGGCAGGTACCGTACACGTCCAGGTGATTCGTAGAAACGCCCTCGGTGTATACTACGCTAGTGTAGGCTAGGACAACAGCCGAGAAACGGCCTGCTAAAGAGCAAGTCGCCCTACTTGGACAGGGCCACGAGGCAGGAGCTCCTGGAGGAAGCTCGGAACTCGATTCCATTGTGTTACGTCTCTGCGACGCATCAGCCACACAGCCCAGAGTCAGTCAGTCTGACTCTGGACAGACTCCATATGCAGGCGACGGAAATACGCAGTCACCGACGACAGAAGCCTCGTTTCTTCAAAGAGTATGCGTGGAGAGCATTGTAGTACGTGTAGTAGCGTAGGCTACAACTGGCCGCATGAGCTAGGAACTCCATACACTCCGCACAACAAGAGCGGGTCTCAGAAACTGGAGTGTCTTGGTCGGGTCTCACGCCGCGCTGGCTCAGCAACCTGCCACCAATACGATCAGTCACCCCATGGACGTAGGGTAACACAGCGAAGCAAACGTTTTCATGAGACACGATTTTTTGTGGTCACTACCACGAAACCTTTGTCAGTGTTTTGCAGCCTTCTGCACTGAAGATGGGCGTCAAAGGCACGGCCGAATCGTTTGCACCAAACACCGTTGGACCAGACCGCGGCCTGACAGCCCGGCAAGCTGACGTTCTCATAAAAAGATGTCATTGTATTCACAATAAAAGGCTTACCATTTCACTTTATAAGCGGTAATTTGATCAAATTAAATTTTACAGAGCCATTAGTCATAAAAACATTAAGGTAGTCGCCATTTTGAAATTTGAAACCATAACCGAGAAATTTTCGACAACTGTAAAAACTTGCGTGAGGTATTGTTTGCGATTAACCTCGTTTAAAAGTGTATCCACCACACACAGACTTACCGAATTTTGCGAAAAGTTTGTTTAGTCAGTGTATTGGGTAAGTATCCTATGAATACGAAATTTGTATATGAAAGCTGGTTATGAAATTTCTATAAACGTTTTTAATTGTTATCGGAGAAATGCATAAGCAATATGAGTTAACGCGAAATAAGGTGGTGATAAGACTTTGCGCCAATGGCTCGTTAGTTTCCAGACGTGTTCAATATAAAGTTACAAATAATGGCACATCCGCGTATGGTCCAAACCACTTTACGTTGAATACTAGAATTTGCATTACAAATAACTAGAGTACTTACTACAACTGTCACTTTATACTATACATCTATCTCAAGAAATAAAAAACTTCTTCATAGACCGAACATTTTAATACACACACTGACGGCATTAATTAATAAATAAAACGTGATAAAAATTAACTCCACAAATCTGATATTAGGATCGGAGTCACGGGTTGATTGAAACGTTGGTGTAACTTGTAGAAGTGAAGAAAAATATATACAATTTTTTTTATGAAGAAGATAATTGTGTTGCAGACGCAATTTATACAGAAATGTGTAGCACAGCAATTCATTAAAATTTAAATTTCCAAAGTTTATTCATCCCATTTAGTACGAAAATGTATCAAGACAGAACAAAGACATTGCAAAGACAGAAAAGGAAAGAAGTATAGAAGAAAAACGTGGGTAAGAGAGTGCGACAGCTCCCATATGAGCCAGTGCTGAAAATTAAACCTGGGACGGTCTATAGAAGATACATTTCCTAATGCGTTTATAACAGTAGTATTTTTATGGTGTCGTTGAATTAGAAATTTACTAAAATGTGCCCCATGCGTATCATTAAACTCTTTAAATATTGTAGAATTATCATGTGTTATTAGTATATTAAAAGTATTTTGTAATCTCAATTATAAATACAATATAGAATGGCAGCGATGAAAACAGGGTCGTGTACTTTCAAAACGGGTTAACGTATGTGATGTATGTTTCGGGTTTTTAATAAAAAGTGCACTGCGAATAGTGACTTGAATAGGCCTTTCTGTTTATAGAAAATTATACCACTTTTTTATACTTAGCTGGTTATAAAATACTTCAGACTATGAATACTGAAGTTTAAACAACATTGTATTCAAAACCTTAGTGGAATAGGATTTTACAAATTAAACGATCGTATTTTGTTTAAAATGTTACATACTCTACAGACGATATTCACTATTTAAAACTAATGGAGAAGTTTCGGAGCTGCCACTATTAAACGTTCGTTGTAATTGTGATTCAAATATGTTTAAGGATAATACTTTTTTATAATAACTGTTAAAAAAAAAATAGTTGTTAATCATATTATATATAAGCAGCTCTCTCTCTCTCTCTCTCTCTCTCTCTCTCTCTCTCTCTCTCTCTCTCTCTCTCTCTCTCTCTCTCTCTCTCTCTATATATATATATATATATATATATATATATATATATATATATATATCTATCTATCTATCTATCTATCCATCCATAAAGTCGTCCTTTCTCGCTTATTACGGGTGGAACTTAGCAGGTGACGTCTCGAGTAACGCGCGCGCTCGAACAAAGGTTTGTGTGCTGTTAGTTCGAGTTAGATTAACACAGTGTATTTTGTGGTATAAATTTTTAACAGCGCGTGAGAAGCGGCGGTAGGATCGAGTTTTTGTGTGGAGTCTGTCAGTTAACGAAGCATGGCTTAGAGCTACTGGTGCGTGGAGCTCCGACTGTCTGGCTTGGACACCTCAAGCTCAAGGTCACCAGATTACTGGCACCTGCGTTACGTCACTATAGTGAAAGTAAAACATTAGCCTTACCTCCGTCCTGTTCACTGCCGCTGCCTGCTGCTTGTACATTATGCTAACACCACACACAGTCCTTATGACTTTCCGGTATAAGGCAATCGTTTCCTCCTATCCTATATTATTCAGTTATCCACACCCATTTTCGTAGTTTTCTCTGAAGTGGTTGTTTTGTTGCATCGTGGTGTGTTCTTTTAGGCTTGCCGCCGCCTCTCTTCTTTATTGGTCTCGCTTCATACACTCTGAATTATCCTTTGCTCGTTCGTTCTCATGACGTGACTGACCCACCTCAGTTGATTTTATTTTATTAACGCTATTCTTTGTCGTCGTTTTATGGACACGTCGTTTCTGTATTTGCCCGTTATTGATTTATTGTTAATTTTTTTGTAATAAATATAATTTCAGTTGCTTTCGTTTGTCTTCGTAATTTTAGGCGTTTGTTCGTAACTTTGACCCATAATAAATTTTAAATAACCAATATAAGTGAGTAGCATTTTGTTTAATGTACTAGAATGTGTTAAGTTATTATATTTAATTATAGATACGCGTGTTAATAAGAATACTGAAAATCTATCAACTAAACGTTCTGCACGAATACAAAGCTCATGTGGTTTAATTAAGCTCACTAAATTTCAAATAAAAATACCGGTACCAGCCATTAGTAGGGGTTTGGGAAGGATACTTATTTACGGTACATTACCAAAATTTTAGTCGTTCGTGAAAACTAGCCATCGGTGATGTTATAAATTTACGAGTGTCGTAAATAAATTTTAAAGGTGCTCGTAAATAACAACAAAAAACTACGGACTACTAAAAACAACCAAATATACAAAGATACAATGGTTTGACTCCAATAGATCGGGAGGCGTAGAAACAAGCTTAATAACGGAAACCGTCGAACAGTTGGGGCGCACAAACCTCCGCTCGACCGCTCTTCAGCTCCGCTCGGGTCTTACTCTATGACTTTAATCGCATATAACACCTCCGCTCGGGTTCGGCAGGTAAATTCAAGAGGAAAGAGGGGAAACACGTCCCCTCCCAGCATAGTGAAACTAACTTTCAAAGTGCTTGTCAAACTTATTTCAATATTTTAAACTAAAATAGAAAGCATATTTCACGCTTATTAGCGATCATCAGTTGTTAGATATCCGTTGAGCGGAACTACAATATATGTTTTTTATTCTTTTTTTATTCATTTTTATTCTTTTTTTATATTTTTTTGTTTTTAGTAATTGTTATAATATTTTTATAAATAATTATAAAATAAAATCAGTACTGTTTCGTATCATGCACTGTACCACTTAGATATAATTTTAGCAAATTGCAGCCTGGAAATATCTTGTCGCCTATACATGTCTATTGTCCTTTGACGCAGCTGACTTTGTTTTTCACTTCTACTTTCATTCGGCTTTTCCGAACTTTGGATTTTTATGTACGTTTCCATTTGTATACTCTGTAAGGCGTCTATAAAAAACATACAAAGATGGATGACTATGGTAGAATTTTTGATTAAAATGACTATGAAAAGATTCACAGCTATTTGTGGTCCTGTTACTGTCTGCCGATAAAGAAGACCGGATGTGCGGTGGGAATTCCGCTTCTTCGTCCACATACATTTCAACCAAATATTCTGCATAAGTGTCAACTCTACAGTCGTTAGGTTTTATTTCAGCTAATTCCATGGCGAGAAAGTCTCCCACTTCGTCAGGTTGTAAAAAAATCATGCCAAATGTTAATTTTAACCACTTTCCTATTTCGGAATCCCTATTCTTATATTCACAAACCACACCTAAGTTTTGTTTTTCTCTACCAAGATTGTGTTAAGTGAAAACGGTAACCAATTACATGTGACTGAGGTAGAACTTCTTCGAGTCCGATGTATCCCTTTCTCAAAATCAATCATCACATTCCGAGGATTCCAAAGTAAATCTTTTGAATTACACGCATCTTTTATTAAATAAAACACATTTTTGTAAGATTCAGTCGTCTTATTTCCTAAAACACAAAACACGAGTGGTACAAAAAAATGATTATTTCAGAAACCGTGGATTGTAAAAAGTTGTGAAAAAATTTTGTACAAAATTGAAATGTTCCGTCCATATCATAGTACTGACTCGCACAAGAATTTTAAGTTCGTATAACATAACAAATAATAATATGTTTCTGTCTTATCAACTACGTAGGCCTATACGAAATTTTCCCCGCGATTTGTTTTTGGTTCAAGTGTTTGTAAAACATCGAACACTTCGTCCGCACTTTTTGGTAATTGTGGCAAAATTTTCCTCCTAGCACGGTAAATTGTTTGTCTAATAGCGCGCACGTCACTCACATTTGTATGTTGCTGGAATCCGTATTTTCGGCCGCAGAACGGAAAATTTTGGATGGTCTTTCATGCACTTCTGCTTCAGCTTTTCGTTTCGCGGCAGCACTAATAATCTGACGTTGAATATCTTGCTGGCTAACGGCAGGATGATTATGGTTACCATCTCTTCTTCAAACTATTATTTCTTCTGTGGTTCCGATTGAATAAATTTTAGCGTTGCACGTTTTTCTATTACATCTCCAGAGGGTGGGGAATACCTAAGGGATGGTAAAGATGGCCGAGCGGACTTGTTATATCTCGTTTGGGGCCATTAACACAAGGCGAGCGGAGCTGTAGTATGTAATTACAAAATGTTTTACCTGGCCGAGCGGAGATGTAGCGCGCCCAACAGTTAATGTTCTGTTATTACGTGTTGCTACTCCAGGGCAGAGAGGGTATGTTTGCTTTGATATTTGAAGCTTTTGTATTTTTGTTTATATTCTATGATAATATAATTATTTGTTTGTTATAACTTGTAATTAACCTATTATGTTTGTCGTTTTAGGTTTTGTCACGTTATCAGTTTTACTGTTTATGTACGAAGGCTATTTTTTTTTCAACCTCCGGTGAGTCGGGAAACCTGGTTCTGATGTCATAGCAACAATCTGATTGTTGGTTTATGTTTTTTGAGCCTTTGTTCTAACCTATAACACTGGTTTTATAGCTATTTTGTGTATTACTGTAGTAATGACAGTTTAATTATGGCAACTACAATTGAAATTGCCTCCAAGTGTGAGATTCGGTCTGTTATTAGATTTCTTCAAGCTGAAGGTCATAGTGCTACAGAAATTCATCGAAGGTTGTGTAATGTGTATGGAGAAAATGTGATGAGTGATGATTTAGTTCGGAAATGGTGTCGAAAACTTAAAGAAGGGCGAATTATTGATATTCATGATGAAGGAGGGGAAGGAAGAAAGTCCGTGGCTACTGATGATGTTGTTGAAAGGGTAGACAGGATGGTTCGAGAGCGCCGTCGTTTCACAATTACTAAACTTTCTACTGATTTTCCTGAAATTTCTAGGTCTGCTCTTTATGATATTCTTACTCAGAAGCTTGGATATAGGAAACTGTGCTCGGTGGGTTCCCAAACGCACGACCTCACGCAGCCGCACTCACACAAAACCTGCTCCATGAATTTGGTTGGGAAGTCCTTGATCACCCACCTTATAGCCCAGACTTGGCACCAAGTGACTACCATTTGTTCACTGACTTGAAAAAGTGGTTAGGTGGGGACCGGTTTGACTCCAATGATGAGTTAAAGTCCAATGTGGCAGATTGGCTGACCACTCAGGAGCGAACATTCTACAACATGGGGCATAGAAAAGTTGGTGTCTTGCTATGATAAGTGCCTCAACAATGGTAGTGACTATGTAGAAAAGTAGTTTACATATATATGAAACTTTTGTATATAATAAAATTACTGATGTCATTCATGTGCCTGTTTACTGTTCTAGCGGAGGTTAATAGCCCTCGTATTAAGCTTTTTCCTGCCAGAATACGAGTGCCGATATGTTGGTGTTGAAACGTAGTTTGTCGATGTGGGGTTTGTAGTAGTCCGTAGTTTTGTTTTTATTAACAATTCTTAGTTTCCGATTGCATAAAAAATGTTTCTATAAAGTCATCTGCTAGAGTTAACCAGATTTATTGTATAAAGACTACTAATTCAGAACGAATACTACAAACATATAATCGCAAAAAACAGATTCATAGAAACACAATACACAAACACAAAAACAAAAAACAAATAGGCCTAATGAAAGAGTCGATAAGGTGCTCATAATTTTTATTCTTCAAATACTTGTGCACACCTAAAAGTATTAGCTTGAAGTGCCTCTGAATTTTCTTGAGTGAATTTAATGAAGTTATGGCGACTCATTGACATGTTTTCTGAAATACAAAGTTATCTGTTCATCAGTTTTAAGCTAAGACGTCTGCGTTCAAAACATTTTTCATTTCTAATGATAAAAGTCCTTTCAAGGAGCGAAATTGCCTTTTATTGACTAGGAATACAGGCTGAAGTTTGGTTCGCTTTTTACTCACCCAGCTACCTGTTATACGAATATGATTCGAGTACTGGGTCGACTCTGTATTATCTAGGTTCAGCTCAAGACATGTGACCATATCAGCAAATACTGTTTACATTCAACAGCTACGGTGAAGTTCATAAGCCTCGACTGGTCGCGGAGTAGATGATCTCCTTTGTACTCTGAATAGATTTTCTTTATCTGACTCTCCGGTTACTAGTGCGCGTCTCAGCATACCGTCCACTTCCTGTCGCATATCGCCTGCTTCCAAGAATGATTTCTTTCCGTTTTGTCAATTACCATGAGGTTTACCGTCACAATAGTACAACATATTCGCCGTTTATTACAGTGTACGGTTTGTTCGTCTCAGAAATGTCTACTAATTAACGACAAATAGCACTGTAATTTTGTAAACCGTGAAGGCAAGGGTTTAAGCGAGGTACAAGGGTTCGGGAGAGACCACGTAAGGCCTTAAACTGTGTTGGGGCACTCAATCAGTTTGTTTTCATTCAAGGGGGCTTTCGTGAAATGCAACCGCTTTTTCTTAAACTATTTCCTACAATCTTACTTCTGTAGATTATCAAACGTTTTGTTTCGCTATGGTATTATTTATTAATGGTAAGTGTTATATAAATTGACTTACCTTGTTATAATAACGTTTTGTAATAGCTCAATATAAATCACAATCCATAAACAAATTATACTGCAAGGATAACGGAAAATTTTACTCGCTGATAAAGAAACACAAAAGTAAACGTACTTGTGAAAGAGATAATTTAAGAAATTCAGTGGCACAACCTAACCTAAACGTGTTTTATATGGTCGCAAAAATTACCTTTTGTCATCCGAATCTAATCAAACACATTTTTGTTTTGGTTTCTTTGTCGTCACAAAAACACACAGATGGTGCGTTACTTAAGTTCAGAGTTCTCCATACTTATGGGGTATGGGGCCCATAACGCCTCAGCCCATTCGGGGGCGCCGGTTTGGGGTTCGACAGACTTGTAGATGTTGTACTGTTAAATTGGAGTTAGAGTTCAACAGGCAAGGCAACAGGGAACCACTACTGGGAGAGTTTTTCTCTTGATAACCCATGGCATCGCTCATTTCAAAACGTTTCAGAGATTTAAGTCCCCCAATCGGATCTCGATTATGAATAGAGTCTCAAGAAAAAAAGAGTGTGAAAGCCGGTTTAGAATTTAATATCAAGAAAGAAACTCTTGGCGACTGGTCTAATTACGCCTTGGTAGTAGATGGGGAGGAAACAGTAGCGCCCGAATTTGTTTATTTGGAGCCGAAGATCGATACTGACAGCAATGAAATCAGCAGACGCCTGCTTCTCGGAAGGAAAGTTATGAGAAACCTAACACAATAATCTCAAAAGTAAGGATGCTAGATTGACAATTAAGATTCGTATTGTGAAGCCCAGTTCGTAGCGTGGTCAGAGCGCCCGTGATCTGAGCCCCAACGCTGCAATCGTGCTCTGTGCGCCGAGACTGAGAAACCCGTGTTCTGAGCGCCGAGCTTATCTATGCAACATTAGACGCGATAACACCTGGCTATATATCTGTCTATTCGCTTTTCGCCAACTCCGTAACCAACACTATCGGTCCTATGAAAATTTCTACAAATCATTGCTAAAGACATTATCACAGCACTAGTAGGCTCCCGCAAATTTACTTTTCGCAGATATACGTAACTGATAGCAATATATAATATTTTTTTTTAACAGCTTACAAACTTTTGAAAGAGATCCAAAATTTGTAAGGAGTGTTGAGAGATATTAATTCTGTCAAACACAGAATCGCATTTTGTATTCTGAATAAAATTTCTCAGTTGATTGTCTAACTTTTAAAATTTTATTAAAATTTTAAGTTCAATTTTTGGCTCTTGGTGCTCCAAATCAAGAAAATTGTCGTAGTAAAGGTGCATTAGAATTATGGTTAACATTCCATTCAGGCTAAATTCGGGAGGACTTACATTTCTGCAGGCAGACAAATGCCAAACGGTCGACTTTAAGCTGAGGACCTGCTTCTCTCGTCCAATTACATACAAATTAAGGCATGGTTACTCGACTTACTTCTAGGAATGGAAATGGACGTTGAAAGGGAATTTATAAGTTTCTGTCTATTCTGTAGTTCACGCGAATCTAAACATTGCTCTAATATTCTGTACCGGTGCTGGATAGGTTTGAGCGTCTTGTTACAAAGATCATTGTATAGAACACCTCGCTCAAGCTAAACAAATTCTTAAGCGCAGGTGTGTTTAAAATATTTTTTTAATTCTAAAATTAAATATTCAAATAAGCGTTTAAATATTGCTTTCAGTTTTTAGTTTTTTAAATTATTTATTATAAATTTTAAATTTTAGGCAGCTAGTTGTAACGTCGTGTTTTCTTTCTTTCTAATTCTTTTCTGATTTGATAAAGAGAATTTCAGTTAGTCAAGTTCTTTTCTGTCCGCAAGACCTACCTTAAAAGTCGCGATTTTAGCTGTAATTCTCTGCTTCAGTTTTTAACAGTTTTAAGTTTTCCTCTAATAAATATATATTAGAGGGCGTAGAAATGTCTTCTTACTAGGACGCAGAACACTTTCTATCTTTCTCTAAAAACATTCTATAAATAACGCAATACATCTTGATTGTTCAACCACTTACGATACGACATAGGCCAAAACCAACATGCATAATTCGGACACATTTCCACAATCACAAACAGCAGTACTGAAATGTCTAAACAGACTAGACAGCTATGACTGCAACCATCCTGCATGTCGAAAGTATTTCTTCACTTTCTTTATAATTACCGACGAAGCGTACATTTTGAATTTTGCTGCAGAAACATTCGTTATAGTTGACATTATACCAGTTCCTTCAGAACAGTAAATTTTTGAAGATAAGTTTCGTAACATACTGTGAGATAAATAGTCGTTTCAGTGGCTTAACTCTAATATCCTTTATACATTGGGTGTTCAGTTTCAATAAATTTTATAAGTTCCGGCAAGATAATGAAAAGTTTAAATCTTAAAAAAAAATGTTCTGCCCCTTTCCAATCTTATTGTTACTTTTAAAATTGGTGATCAAAATTGTGTTCCGTAAGAGTTTTCGTAAGAGTCGTTGAGGAAGAATTCTTGACTGTTAGCCTAATTCTGCATAGTTCCTAGAGCTTTTCTCAATTTTTTACAACGATCCACTTTGCGGTATTGTGTTTCGGTACTTATTTTACCATATCGAAATCCTCATTATAAACTGATTGGAAATTCTGCCGGAACCTGATGAACACCTTCTTGCGCTGTTTTTTTAATGCATTTGCTACTTCTGGTTCCGTTACATTTGGCGCACAACGACTGCTTCGTGAAGCCACGATGATTCCGTTCCTTGTTCTGATGAGCCCTCGTTAACTTAATGTTTTTTATTTCGTTTACAACTAGAATGCAATATGGTTGTTTGAACTTAGCTGTGTATTAATGGCCCTCACGATGAATCAGAGGTTTCCCTTTAGTTGATGTAATAACCTCCATTTAGATAAAAAACTTCAAAACTCTGACCACAAGTAACAGTACTGTGCGTACAACCAAATGTCAAATTACAACTAATGAAAAAGTGCGAATAACAATACGGAAAGCAGTTAGTCAATAATCTTCAACGCTCTACGACTCCACTCAGGTAGTGTGGTAGAGATCAGTGACCGAACAACTAGGCCTATAACACTACTGACTCGAATAGATTATAAACCATTAGTCTAAATTTACACAAATTCATGTAATGTTATTTACGGTTATGTAAATACACAATATGTGCCCTTAAACACGTATTTTTAAGAACCCGTAGACCAACCTGTGTGTAACGCAAAAATATGTAAGTACTTAGTAATATATGTTTAATTACCTTCAAATAATCTTGGTGCATTTCTACATCGCACTCTTTTTAAAAAGACTTGTCTCATTAATGTATACAGACAGCTTACGATGTTGTATGTGATTTTCAGCTACAATTTTTATTGTCTGTGTCAATTAAAAACACAAAGTGGATCAATTAATGCTGGATTAGTAAAACAGTCTCAACGTTTTGGCAACATTTACTACCATCATTATCATCGTCATCATCATCACCATCACCACTATGTGCGGGGTCGCGTATACGGGCAATACAAAATTAATTAATATGTAGCCTATAATGACCATTAACATGTGTCGGATGTTATAACTACAATATGAATACGCATAATAACAATGGTATGAGTAATTACATTAACCTTTATTATGTAGCAAATACGCACACATTCACAAAATACAGCACTCAGGTGTAGGGCAATTAATCCCTTTTGTATTGAGCGTATTTAAGTAGGCCTACTCGTGATGACAGTAAATTTTGTGTAAACGTCAACTCAAATGTCTGGTAAATAAACGAACCTGACAAAACCTTTAATCGCTTCTTGAGTCATAGTCAATATTAAACTCGACATAACTACTTGTGTTACACGATTGATGTTCGTGTTAAACGATTGAAGACCCATGTAATAATACAAATTATATAATAATAATTAAAGTAACATTAGTATTAAATTATACTATACAATATTTATTGTCATCATCAGGACCTGTGTATGAATACAAAAGAAATATCAAACACAACAGATCAATTATTTGAGTGAACGTGTATATGCGTATGTGCGTTCAGAGGATGTACAATGTAAGCGGATTGATAAGGAAGGCAAAATTCACTAAGCTGCATATCTGAAATCTGCTGACCATTCGATTCATAGATGAGCTTGTTATTCGCTCCTTTCTTTAGTTGCGGTTTGCCATCGTTGTGACACAGTAGTATTAGGCCTAAAGTCGTGGCCGAACGAGTCTCGGCTTTGGAACACGTGTATGCGAATGTAAAAAAGCAGGCCTTTCCGAGCGCGGTCGGAAATTTTGATGTAAATGGAGTCATTACTTCCAAGAAAGTAAAGTCTCTACTTTTTCACGAGGGATATTAGTACAGGGTGAAAAGTTCAAATGAGTATATTACGTTCTGGTTGTGTGCGGAGGAACATCAGCATGTGAAGGGTACATCAGAACAAAAAGCTAATTTTGGAAGTACCAAGCCGAAAATAGAATTTAAAATTTTAATAAAATTGTAAAAGTTTAATTTGGGGTAAAGTTATGAAGAATTTTAGTGAAAATACAAAATCTATATCTGTAGTCTCTGTATATTTTATGTGTAGTAATTTAACAGAATTAGTATGTCTCAACACTCGTTTCAGATCGATTTCAAAACGTTTGACAACCATGTAACAAAAAACTGTATATTTTGTTATCAGTTATGTGTATTTGTGAACAATGTTCGATACACACATATATATATACATATATTACTTTAATATTTATAACTAAATTTACCTCAAGATATACTTTTTTCCTATTAGGAACATGTTTCGAGAGTTCCTGTACTCTCATCTTCAGCCTTCGCCATCTTGTTTCTGGTGAAGTATTTGTGTGTTGGCTTCTGGATGTTATTAAGGTATTAAGGTCTCCAACTAATACTAAAACAAAATTACTTTGAATTTAATAGCAAAATTTATCAACAGAAAGAAGGTTTAGCAATGGGATCACCATTATCAAGCATAATAGCAGAAATATTCCTACAACACATAGACACCAAAATACAAAATATCATAAAAACACATGACCCAGATGGCATATGGATAAGATATGTAGATGATGGACTATATGTATCAAATAACAAAAACACAACATGTTCCTAATAGGAAAAAAGTATATCTTGAGGTAAATTTAGTTATAAATATTAAAGTATTATATACATCAAGAAACGGACTGTAGCAGAAAGTGATTGAAATATATATATATATATATATATTGCGACAATACAAGCATAGGCTGTAATGCGCATATATAATATAAAATAAATATTTAAGTTAATTTCAATAATATATAATAGACGAGCAGGTGTGAGATTGGAAGCTGGCTTTCAAGCAGGAACCAATAGGTAAACATAACGCGATTACCACTGCATGTGTGTATACAAGTAAATAGTGTGTGTGCGTGAAGCCTGTTTGATCCTGAAAGTTTGCGACCTCACCCCAAGTCAATGCTAAATTAAGAATATATTTAATATTAAGCAAACCATAAATGTTAGCGAGAAGGTAAAAACTTCTAAAAATGTGTAAAAATCAGACACAAGTGCAGTGCGAATTTTACGTAATTCGGACAATCAGTGCGATTTTTAAAGCATTATAATTACACTAGTGGTGCGAGCATCATGATAATTGCACATCACATAGGTCATTAAATTAGACAATATTTTATCGCCGTGAAATCTGCGTTAAACAGTGCGATTGGCGAAAAAGTGCAATTATGTGAAATGAGACGAGAGTGGGGGCTATCATGCCATGGTTCAACTGTCGACAGGCTGATTCCTGAATCGACAGCTGCAGTTTTCTTGGTGAATATAAATAGAAGCCCAGGAGAGCTAATCTCTCTCTTCTAACAATCCTCAGTCGCGGCGGTACGCTATGTAACTAATTTGGACAAAGTTAGACGCTAGGCCTAACATCAGTATGATTTTTTTTTAAGCTTAACTGATAAAGTATTACGGCAAATGTTTTGATTTAAAGTATTAATGAAACAATCATTAAAAAAATACCGTAACAAAGAAATCGTCTGACGTCTACAAGCAGTCGACAACTAAGAACATCAACTCCTGACAGAGGACGAGAAAACGACTAACAGAGGAACGAGACGCAGAGGACTAGAGACGGTTCTATCATAACAGCTACAGATCCAGAGCAACATGTCATCATAATCTACAGCAGCCAATGTACCATGAAGGACGAGAGATGAGAGGACGAGCAGTGAGGACAAGAGGACATCCAGGAGGAGCGAACCGATGGAATCACTGGAGGACATGGGACAATTCTGCAGAATTTAAGGTGACGAAAAACCAATATATAATTATCAAAGAGAAAGACATTGAAAGATTAATAAAAAAAAAACAAAAAAAATTAAACATTTTTGTAAGAGTAAATAATAAGTATGTAGATAGAGATAAAACCAATGTAATTTATGTGTAATCAGAATATTCTTTAATGAATGAACAGTCAATGTAACGATAAGTTAAATCCTTGCTTGGAAAATGAACAAGTAATTAATTTATTTAACTTTTTCTTAGTAAAAGCACATAACGTAGAGTCATTGAAAATAATCAATTAATTGTGTTAAAATGATTATAAAGCCGTAAAAAGGTATAAAGAAAATATAGAATAAGGATGTATTAACAATTTAAAAAAAAAGCACACATTTAGACTGAGTAGTCAAGAAATCATAGTATAATGAAGAAAAGTTTTTAATTAAAATTTATAATATAATATCTAGAATATAAGATATATGTTTGTGATGATAACACGGCAAGTAAAGAAACTTTGAAACCATAGATAATGGATATCGTATGTCGAATTAATCATTATTTTTATATTATTATTTTTTTTATGGTTGTTTAAATTAATAAATGGAAACATATTACGATTCCTAAAAAGAGTTACTCTTATTTTAATTACACCTGAACCCCAATTACACATACACGTTATTTGTATTGTTATAATTTTGTCGCCCGTCAACGTGTGGCACGACACGCATACATCTAATAACGTTGTATCGTTGTAGTAAATATATATACAACGATACAACGTTATTAAATGTGTGTCGGGCGCACGCTCATGTGCAACAAAATTATCCAACGGTAAATAACATTTCTAACATCGTGTACGTGTAATTAGGGGTTCAGGTGTAATTATAATAATGGTAGCCTTTTTAGGAAATTCAAAATGTTCCCATTTATTAATTTAAACAAACATATCAGGAAATAATAATATACAAATAATTATTACTTCGTCATACGATACTCATTTTACATGGTTTCAAAATTTCTTTGTTTGCTGTAATCTCATCACCAACGTAAAGCTTATATCATAGATATAATATTATTACTTGTAATAAAAAAACATTTCTTCATTATGTTATACTGTCTGGACTACTCTGTCTGAATGTGTGCTTTCAATATAAAAATATTTAACTAAGTTAACTATTTGTTCATTCTTTGAACAAATCTAATTGATTCTTTCAAATGTACATTAAAATATTTTCAATAAATTATCAATTCAAAAATAATGCTTTCATAATTACTCTACAATTTAAATTTAAATATTTTCAATAAATTCTTAATTCAAAAATTATGCTTTCATAATTACTCTACAATTTAAATTAAAATATTTTCAATAAATTATTAATTCAAAAATTATGCTATAATTTTTTTATACAAGACATTTATATTTATAAGTTATAAATTACACTTTTTTTTGAAATTATTGTCTTTCTTTTGACAATGTGTATCAATCTTTGATTAAGTCTTTTGTTATGAGGAATACATGGCTTTCTTTCACCTTAATTGTAGCGGTTCCTCAGCATACCCTCTCTTGGTCCTGAGTCCTTGATGTTGTGAATCCTGCATAGTCGTGAAGTCCTGGATCCTTTCCTCGTTCTCCGGGTCCTCTCGGAAGTCCTGGATCCTTTCCTCTTCCTCCGGGTCCTCTCGGAAGTCCTGGATGCTTTCCTCTTCCTCCGGGTCCTCTCGGAAGTCCGATGACTCGTCCTTTACGTCTGGAATTTATGCCATGTAGTGCTCTCGTCCTCGGTCTGGAGTAATGCTCTTAGATGTAGATCACTTGTAGACATCTGACGATTTCTTTGTTACGGTAATTTTTAATTACCGTTTTCCATTACTATTTTAAATCGAAATATTTATTGTAATACTTTGTAAGTTATGCTTAACAAAAAGTCTTATTGGTGTTAGACATATTGTCTAACTCTGTCCAAAGTAATTAAAAGTTCGCGTCTCTGACGGACATAGCGTTCCGCCACGAATGAAGACTGTAGCATGACAGATAATGCCCATAGTTCTGAATGGGAAGAAAAATCATAAAATAAAATAAAAACAAATTTAAATCCAAGAAAGCAACATTAAAAATTAATTAAGAACCACCGTAAAGCACAATCATAGTTTGAAGTAAGAATTTCATTAAAACCAGATATACAATCAATGATGAGTAATCAAAATAAACCAAAAGGCTAAAAATAAAGTAAGGAGATACCCAGGTAGGATAGGAGTAAGTAAGGAAGAAACCAGAACAAGACAACATCCACAATAAGAAGGAATGCTTTTATAAGAAACAAGTAGGATAGGAGCAATTGAGGAAGAAACCAGAACAAGACAACATCCACAATAAGAAGGAATGCTTTTATAAGAAACAAGTAGGATAGGAGTAAGTAAGGAAGAAACCAGAACAAGACAACATCCACAATAAGAAGGAATACTTTTATAAGAAACAAGTAGGATAGGAGTAAGTAAGGAAGAAACCAGAACAAGACAACATCCACGATCAGAAGGAATGCTCTTATAAGAAACAAAAACGAAACCCCAAAAGAAAATAAAAATAACCAGTGAAAGTATAACAAAAACCCAAATTTAGAAAACCATGTAAAATAGATATAAACAAAAAGTGTATAAAGTAGAATTAAAAGTGAACCAATGTGAATTAATTATATAATGGAAAAAACAAACCTTCATTATCCTCTATAAATAAATTTCTTGATTTTAATAAGACTATAAAACTGATTAGAAATAAAATCAAAGAATAAAAGGGGACCAGTCAAGTTTTTATATTATATTAAATAAACTTAATGCGTCAATATTGGAGTTCATAAACTGAGTAAATTGTGCAATTATACAACTTTAAAGTTTTTATATTGTGTCAAGGAATAATTTAATAGAGTATTATAATGACAAATAAGATACAAGTGTTTCTAAATAACTGCCACTCTTTATATACAACATTCATTAGAATGACAGTAATAAAACAAGAGCAGGCCAATAAAAAAGTGAAGTGACCAAATAAATACCCAAAAACCAAGCAAACACAGCTAAGACTAAAAATAAAATTAGTTATAAGAAATAGCGTAAATGATGGAAGGACAGATATGTTTTGTTTATAATAAGTTCAGATAAATCAAGATTAAAATGTCTTGAGTTTAAAATACCATTGTTAATTTCAAATATTTGTTATGGATAAATAGTATGAATTATATACTAAATGTTCTATTGTTAAAGCAAGGAAATGTTAATTAATATTATATTAGAATAGAAAGTCAGAAGGGGTATAAACAAGATGTATTATTCAAAAAACTTTGTATGTAAAAACAGATAAAATCTAGGCCAAATGGTAAATCTAAACAACATTATAATTGATGAATTAAGTACAGTAATTTAGTTAAACTGATGAAATTTATATAAGGTAAATCAGTCACAGAGTCATATAACTGGAACTATAATTAAGAAAGATATTGTAAAAAGATAGTAAGAATTATTGGAAAAAATGCAAATGTAATAACAAAAAATTCAAAGTGGGGAGTCACAAATTAATGAATAATATTTAAAAAGATAACCAATTAATTAAATTACAAGAAATTAAGGGAAGATAAACCTTTTATGTCAATCTGAGATTTAGTACAATCATAAATATAACATATAAAATGGCAAACATTTTGAGAAGGACAGGAAGTAAATTTTAAGGCCTACATTTTCAAAATGAAGTAAATATAGCATTTTAGATAAAAAACTTAGTAAAACTATCTTATTTGGTATCAAATCAAGCAGAATGAACTAAAGAAGGAGATTATGCATTTAGTATTTAATAAATTTAAATAATAGCAAAAATATATTCAGTAATATAATGTAAATTTCATACATGTAACGGAAGCAAAAAAGTTTTGAAACAATGTATTGCTAATATTAAATTGGCTAAGACGTTTTTAGATGACGAAGGAAGTTAGAACAGTTGATTATTAGATTTTGGCGAGCACACTTAACGTGATTTTGGCTAAATAATAACCTAATAGCGAAGACAAGTATAGCGTTCATTCGACAAGCCTAGTCTTCTGTGAAAATCGCGAGTTTCGAAAAATTTCATTTAAACTTTAAATTCAGTGGAATTAACACATACAAACATTAAACTAAATTAACACAGAACAGAAACTAAGTGAATTCATAATTTAAACCTTTAAAACCAATAATTCCGAATAAAGAAACGAAAAGTGCAATTGTCGACCTTATTGACAAAAGTGAATTATAACAGTATCCAACACATTTTATCGAAGTGAATCACAAACACTGAACCAGGGCCACTCCACTAACACCAGAAGGAATAATCACAACTGCAGGAACGAGAAACCATTGGAAAAGCAACATTTATTCGAAGCAGATTCTTCGAGGTGCATTCGTCTAAACACATCTGACTACGGAGCGGCCATCTTTGAGTTCCCACAATTCCAAGCGCCACGGCCAGTATACCTTCGAATGGTTCGAACAATTTCTTTATTAACCATTATATATTGAATGATATGTTTGTATTTTAATTAATAAGCTTGTAATTTGTAATGTTATACTTTCTATACTATGCCCTTTTCTCTGACTATATATAAAATAACTGTTCAAAGAACCCGAGAATAAATAATTTGTACAATCTAATGATTTGCCCTGAGAGAGTCGATTCATCAATCGATATAAAATCGATTACTTTACTAATTGTTAATAAAAATCATATAATATTATTATTTTGAAACCTGTTTATTCCTAAATTATAAATAGAATAATATAACACATTAGTTGAGACATAACGACCAGAATTTAACAACTTTAAAGGAAGATAAACTTCAAATAAGGAAAGATCACCAATCGATTGTTCCTGGAGACAATCCTATTAACATAATAAAAGAATTCTAAATACACCAAAGGATATAATTCGACAAAAACAATTAATAAGAAGTTCAAAATACAACGAAACAGTTTAAAAAAAACACAATACAACAAGAATCTTTTGCTTCCATATTCCTTAAGGAAATGGAAGTATGGTGATGGCAAAAAAAATCGTGTTCGAGATTATTGCAGATTCTGATTGTACTACACTCAAAACATGAAAAAAGTCGTTTTACTTCCATGTTCCTTAAGGAAATGGAAGTATGGTGATGGCAAAAAAAATCGTGTTCGAGATTATTGCAGAATATGATTGTACTACACTCAAAACATGAAAAAAGTCATTTTTCGAAAAGTGTCTGTGTGTGTGTGTCTGTCTGTAGATTTTTTTCTATGGCAAACGATAACAGCCGCAAATTCAAACAGAATCAAATAATTTTTTGCATACAGCCCTGATTTGTAGAGTAATCGCGACCTATTGTTTTTGGTGAAGATCGATTGAGGGGAAGGGGTAGTTTACCTGCAACGGTTTTTTTTTATCAAGGGTAATTTTGTTTGTTTGGCATACGATAACAGCCGCAAATTAAAACAGAATCAAATAATGTTTCGCATACAGCCCTGAATTGTAGGGTTCTCAAGATCTGTTGATTTTGGTAAAGATCGGTTAAGGGAAAGGGGTAGTTTACCTGCAACGTTTTATGTTTTAACAATGGTATTTTATATGGCAAACGATAACAGCCGCAAATTCAAACATAATCAAATACGTTTTTGCATACAGCCCTGATTTCTTGAGTACTAAAGACCTATTGTTTTTGGTGAAGATCGTTTAAGGGAAAGGGGTAGTTTACCAGCCACGTTTTTTGTTTTATCAAGGGTATTTTGTATGGCAAACGATAACAGCCGCAAATTCAAACAAAATCATATAATATTTTGCATACAGCCCTGAATTGCAGAGTTCTCAAGACCTATCGTTTTTGGTGAAGATCGGTTAAGGGAAAGGGGTAGTTTACCAACAACGGTTTTTTATCAAGGGTAATTTTTTACTTTTTCTATGGTAAACGATAACAGCCGCAAATTCAAACAGAATCAAATAAGTTTTTGCACACAGCACTGATTTGTAGAGTACTCAAGACCTATTGTTTTTAGTGAAGATCGGTTAAGGCAAAGGGGTAGTTTACCTGCAACGTTTTATGTTTTAAGAAGGGTATTTTCTATGGCAAACGATAACAACCGCAAATTCTAACAGAATCAAATGATTATTTGCATACAGCCCTAAATTGTAGAGTTCTCAAGACCTATTGTTTTTGGTGAAGATCGGTTAACGGAAAGGGGTAGTTTACCTGCAACGTTTTATGTTTTAACAAGGGTATTTTATATGGCAAACGATAACAGCTGCAAATTCTAACATAATCAAATGATTATTTGCATACAGCCCTAAATTGTAGAGATCTCAAGACCTATTGTTTTTGGTGAAGATCGATTAACGGAAAGGGGTAGTTTACCTGCAACGTTTTATGTTTTAACAATGGTATTTTTTCTGTGACGAACGATAACTGCCGTAAATTCAAAGAGAATCAACTAATGTTTTGCATACAGCCCTGAATTGTAGAGTTCTCAAGACCTATTGTTATTGGTGAAGATCGGTTAATGGAATAGGGTAGTTTACCAGCAACGTTTTATGTTTTGTCAAGGGTGTTTTCTATGGCAAACGATAACAGCCGCAAATTCAAACAGAATCAAATAATTGTTTGCATACAAGCCTGAATTTTAGGGTACCCAAGACCAGTCGTTTTTGGTGAAGATCGGTTAAGGGAAAGGGGTAGTTTAGTAGCAACGGTTTTTTTCAAGGGTAATTTTTTTCCATAGTAGACGATAACAGCCGCAAATTCAAACAGAATCAAATGATGTTTTGCATACAGCTTTGTATTGTAGAGTTCTCAATACCTATTGGTGTTGGTGAAGATCGGTTAAGGGAAAGGGGTAGTTTACCAGCAACATTTTATGTTTTAACAAGGGTACTTTTTTATATGACGAACGATAACTGCCGTAAATTCAAACAGAATCAACTAGGTTTTTGCATACCTTTTTGAACTAAAGAGAACTCAAGGTCTGTTGATTTTGTTGAAGATCGGTTAAGGGAAGGGGTAGTTTATCAGCAACGTTTTATGTTTTAAAAAGGGTAATTTTTTTATGACGAACGATAACTGCCGAAAATTAAATGAGAATAAAATAATTTTTTGCACTCTTTCCTGAGTTGCAGAGAGCTCAAGGTCTATTGATTTTGGTGAAGATCAGTTAAGGGAAAGGGGTAGTTTACCTGCAACATTTTATGTTGTAACAAGAGAAATGTTTCCATGACGAACGATAACTGCCTCACATTCAAACAGAATCAAATATTTTTTTGCATGCTTCCCTGAATTGTAGAGGACGGAAGGTCTGTTGATTTTGGAGAAGATCGGTTAAGAGAAAGGGGTAGTTTACCTGAAACATTTTATGATTTAACAAGAGCAAAGTACTTAATTTTTATAAATAAAGTATCCTGATAAGAAGCTCATAGTAATCCACTGTAGGAAACGTAGATGAAATATCTATAAATGAAGAGGTTATGTGAACGGGGTGGGGGTAATTTTCTATTATTAAAAATTATAGTTGAAGGTGGAGGGGAGAATTTTTTATATGTGTACTACGTTATCGGCACCAAAGAAGTAGTTTTTTGTTAAAATTGCTTCCCGGGCTCTTGAGCCGTAGTTCAATGTTTTCTGCAAAACCAAACTTTTCGGCAGTGCCATCGACTGCCATCATCGGTGAAAATCGAGGTGGTATGCGAAAACGTGAGGTGGTATACGTTAGTGACCACAGTACTGTGGTTAATGCTGAAGCAATAAGTAGAAAGACGTAGTTTCTATGGAAATATTTCATTTCGAATATGATTTTAAATATAAATCTTAGAACATGGAAGTCATGTATGGTTCTCCATACCGATATTTTCGAAAAGTGTCGTGTCTGTCTGTGTGTAGATTTTTTTCTATGGCAAACGATAACTGCCGCAAATTCAAACAGAATCAAATAATTTTTTGCATACAGTCCTGATTTGTAGAGTACTCACGACCTATTGTTTTTGGTGAAGATCGGTTGAGGGAAAGGGGTAGTTTACCAGCAACGGTTTTTTTTTATCAAGGGAATTTTTTTTTTTGGCAAACGTTAACAGCAGCAAATTCAAACAGAATCAAATAATGTTTCGCATACAGCCCTGATTTGTAGAGTTCTCAAGACCTATTGTTTTTGGTGAAGATCGGTCAAGGGAAAGGGGTAGTTTACCGGTAACGTTTTATGTTTTAACAAGGGTATTTCCCAATGGCAAACGATAACAGCCGCAAATTCAAACAGAATCAAAAGATTATTTGCATACAGCCCTAACTTGTAGAGTTCTCAAGACCTTTTGTTTTTGGTGAAGATCGGTTAAGGGCAAGGGGTAGTTTACCTGCAACATTTTTTTATCAAGCCTATTTTTTATGGCAAACGATAA
Source organism: Magicicada septendecula (assembly GCA_034769895.1). Classification (NCBI taxonomy): domain Eukaryota; kingdom Metazoa; phylum Arthropoda; class Insecta; order Hemiptera; family Cicadidae; genus Magicicada; species Magicicada septendecula. The sequence goes on along the minus strand of CM068368.1, from coordinate 681,575,416 downwards.
CAGCCGCAAATTCAAACAGAATCAAATAATTTTTTGCATACGTCCCTGAATTGTAGAGATCTCAAAGACTTTTGATTTTGGTGAAGATCGGTTAAGGGGAAGGGGTAGTTTACCAGCAACCTTTTACGTTTTAACAAGAGTAAAGTACTTGAAAATTCATTTAAACTTTTTCAAACAATGGTAATTGTTAAAAATAAAATAATTTTGTTGCCAGGGAATAAAATTATAATTTTTTCATTTTAATGTAAATCATGTATGAGTTAATAGTATAATGGATTAATTTACACTCAAAATGTACAAACAGAAAATTTTGTTACAAACATCAATATCGTTCGTGGCAGGCAAGCATATCTCAGTTATGTAATGTTTACGTTTCCATTTTATTATTATGACTACCGCAATAAAAAGGCAGGGAAGACACACACACACACACACACACACACACACACACACACACACACACACACACACACACACACACACACACACACACACACACACACACACAATTCGCGTTATTTCTGGCCTTACTCATGTTTATTTTCTTACATTTGCAAGCTTTTTAAATGGTAAGTGCCGAAACCCATACCAACATAACGCGTGCAAGCCGAAAAAAGTGTCCAGCGTGGATAGCGATTTGCTTCCTGTGGATCGCTGGGCAGTGTAACTGCACGTGTTTACAGAGGAACGATTCATAAACAGACTTTTCGTCTTTAGGGAATGAACCCTCTGCAAGATGCTGAGGGTCCATGAGTGACTTCGGAGCGCTCCTTCTTTTTCGCGTGTTTGTTCTGTGAAACATACACTGTAGATTCGCAGCTTTACTCTAAGCAACGCTCAATAGGAAATGTTGAAAATTTTTGTCCACGGTGTACCCTCATACACACTAAACCTGCTCTGATGTTTTAATTACGGACATCATAATATTAAAACTTTGGAAACTTGAGCACTACTTAATGGAGATCAATCATTAACTTATACAAGCCATTAATTTTATGCATATTTTTTATATATATGTGTACAACGTTATCGGCAACAAAGAAGTAGCTTTTGTTAAAATTCCTTCTCGGGATATTTGGCCGCAGTCCAATGTTTTCTACAAAACCAGACGTTTCGGCAATGCCATCGACTTCCATCATCAGTGAAAATCGAGTGCGATAACGTGAGGTGGTATACGTTAGTGACCACAGTACTGTGGTTAAGGCTGAAGCAGTAAGTAGAAAGAAGTAGTTTCTATGGTAATATTTCATTTCGAAAATGATTTTAAATATAAATCTTAGAATATGGAAGTCATGTATGGTTCTCCATACCGATATTTTCAATTTGTTCACAATATATATCTATGGAAACATACATAAACTGAAAACTGAAAAGTTATGACTAAATTATTATACTTAAAATTATTCAAGTATTATGGTAATTATTATACTTAAATTATTCAAGTATTATGGTTACAAATTTAAAAATCCAATGCAGAACTTCCAAAATTATAGTATTTATTTTATGATTGTGTGCTCGAAAATTGTAGTGTTACTAATAAAATAGCTGGGGTTTCGTAATTTTTCTAATATAAAAAATTGCCTTATTAACATATATCTAACTTAACAATAAATGTGCAGTATTTCGTTGAAAACAGAGTTCTGCAGCTGCGAGAGCTTACTAGTGGTGTGATAATGTTCATATACAATGAATTTTGTACAAATTTTCGTAGGACCAGTAGTGTTGGCTACGGTGTTGGACAACAACGGTCGGACAGAGATATGCAGCCAGGTGTTACCGCGTCTAATGATGTATAGATAAGCTCGGCGCACAGAACACGGGCTTATCAGTATCGGCGCTCAGAGCACGATTTCATCGTTGGCGCTCAGAGCACGGGCGCTCTGAGCACGTAGCCCAGCCGTCCAGTTGCTATGTATGGTTCCGAGAGCTGGTCATTAACGGAGACTGAAAGTGGAAGAATTGACCCCTTTGAACTATGGTGGTGGAGAATTCTGAGAGTTCAATGGAGTGCGAAGAGAACTAACCAGTCAATTCTGGAACAATTAAATCTCGACTGTCCATTGGAGGTTTTTTTAACTAAAACTGCAATTCTTTATTGTAAATAACAGCAGTTCTCATTGTTTAAGAATTAAACTTCTTTTAAGTTTTTTGTTGTTGTTTAGTTAATTTCAGGCCAAACATCTGCGTGCTCATGTAGAACAACTCGTTTCAAGTTACATAATACCGAGCTGATGAATTAAAATTATATAAACGGCTGTACATAAATATCCGTTTTATCATGGCCATGGTCGTATATTAAACGTGGTTAACTTCAGACGAAGCTGTTTGCCTTTAAAGGTTGAAAACAGCTGCTTGCTCGCCCGCACCAACACGGCCCCGTTATCAGCTACAGTTCGTGTCAAGTTCTGTTGGATTACAGATTGTAATGGAGGAAGGGGGTTGGAACACTTGCTCGGAATGGACGTGTGTTATCAACGAGATGATAAAAACGCGCGCGCGTACACACACACACACAAAACAGGTATATACCAAATAAACAAGTACTTTGTCTACTTCATTCTTCCAGTCCTATTTACTTAATGTATAGAGAAAATTCGATTCTTACTGGCCGAACAAGGGGTATATTCTGATATTTTCCACAAATGTGTATATAATGCTAAAGTCTATTCTAGGTGTGCGTGCTTCTTTATCTGCTACATTCTAGTGTGAATGCCTGTATTATCAGTTTGAATTATAATAGCTCAAATTTTATTAAGGCAAAAAGTGGAGAAAGATATGTACTAGATTTGTATTTTAATTATTTATTATTTTATTGTGATTTTTAAGGAGATATTTAGCTACGGTCTATCGTTTCCAGAGAACATTTTATAGTCCCCGGAAACCTTTTTTGCGTCTTTTTTTGTGTTTTGTTGTCTGTACAATATTTACAGTTTATATCAATTTTTCAGGGCGTCTCAGTAGACCAGTGGGTATGGCACCTGGCTACTAATCTAGAGGTCCTGGGTTCAATTCCCGGGCCCACACCATAAAATCAAGGTGCGTTTCTCAGCCTGCAGGTCGACTCAGCCTGTTGAAAATGAGTACCTGGGATAACATCCTGGGGATAATAATGGGCGGCTGAAGTGCTGGCCACACTGCCTTTGTATGCCGCACGGCTCACATTAGACAGCCTACCCTGCCTACTCCTAAACTACTTCGGTGGTATACATGGGAGTTATTATTATTATGAATTTTTCAGAGGTAGTTTTATACTGCAATTTGTGAATAAAAGCTAAGTTGGAAGTTCCCCAAAACTCAGATTTTTAGGAAACGTAAAAGTCTAAAAACGCCAAGTCTAAAAAAAAGCTTTAGAAATGAATTGATTGTGTTCACAACAAAGGTTCTTCTTTTCTTCAAGGTTGAGGGATATTCTGACAAATGTGTGACCGTAGTACTCAGCATCATTTCGGAGAGCGTTGATCAGTAAGTAAAGTGAAAGAGAATTAATGAAAAATATTGGAAGGTACATCAATAAGCAACAATTTCACGATATCACAACATGTAAAGATTTTTTTTGTAAATTAAATGGTGTGACGATAGAAGCAGGCTAGAAGTTAACGTATTGTTTATGATTCTTCAAGTTTCCAGTTTTCAAATAGATTGGTAGTACTTATAAGAACGTTTCTGCTTAAAAAAAGCAAATGCTTAAAAAACGCTGGTACACTTGATAAGCCCTAATCATACCAGACCCCTTCAATATCGGAACCTTCAAAATTAGACTAATAAGTTTGTTTATTTGTGTGTGTGGGGGGGATAATATTCTTAATAACAACAAAATAATAGCAGCAATGAAATAATAATATTAACAGATAACGATGCGTTTAGTGTTAATAGAAATAGTTCTAATAAAATAATGCATAAGCCCACAATTATAATTTAGTATATATAATTGTACCGTATTATGTTGATAAATGACAGTGAAAATACAAAATATGTGTGATTTAAGAGCATAGAATTTGGTGAGACTAACTAAAAGTAGTGCAAATGTAGGTCTGTATTATTGTCAAATGATTAGTTGAATGTCTTCAATGTGAACTGTTTTCTTAATTAAATGTTAGACGAAATAAGGGATTTATTATTGGGCTTATGTAGACAGGTTGCCCACGTAACAGTTTTTAAAACTCATCGTTGACTTTTGTGCAGATGTGACTGCATGATACCATACATTTCGTGGAATCATTATGAATTTCCTAGAACGTTTGATTCTCCGAGGAAATGTCGCAACTTCTGTACGAGTGGATACAGTGAAGTATCCGTTCCTACGTTGTCATCCTGGCATGATATACTCAGGCTCTCTGTGACTGGACACGAACAGTACACTTACTAGCCCAAGTGTGTACGTGAATATCGCAGTAGGGTTTCTCGACGTGTTAGGGAAACTAATGTTTCTATAACACTAGGGGCTTTTTTCGTTAGTCCCCCAGACATTTATTATAAAGTAGAGCGTCAGTTGACCCAACTAATTGGGACCAAGAACAGTTCGGGTATATACGAAAATTCAGATATTCGATAACACAAAAGTTTGTATTACAATATATGACAGTTTGGGGTAGCCTGTATAAGCCTACAGTATGTAAAATAACTTCTTCTTTGGTGCACTGTCTACGGTAAGTTACAACTGGATGTTCTCCTTCTATCTCGGTCCTCTGCATTTGTCTTCATCTGAGTATAGCTCCTTCCACTTTTCCCTCCATTATCCTTAGCTGTAGACAGTTTCTTACGCAATATATGCCAAGGTGTTCTTCTTTTTCGTAGTACTTTCAGCAGTTTTCTTTCCCGTCATATTCTCGTCAATACGTCATCATTCCTCACTCTATCAATCCATTTCACCGTAACCATCATTCCCCACAACCGCATTTCGAAACTCTAGGTACATCCTAGTTCGAGACCTGTTACATCCCTGTAGAGTGAGAATGACTGCGTCATGGCAAGGAATATAAGAAAAAATCGTAATATTTTAAAAATAGTATTGTATATTTGATGTGTAGAATCAGACTTTTTACTATTTCTTCGAAGAGGAATTGTGTAGTATAGCCTACTCAGTTTTTCAAAACGCTTAAGTGTATAAAATCTATACAATGAAAAACTGTTTTTGGTACATATTTTGTTGTAAACGCCTTAAATGACGAGAAATGTTATTGGACTTGACTCGTTAATAAACTTTCTTTTAAACGGAGACGTACAGCCTAATTTTATCTTAACAATAGATTGAGAAAAAGCTAATAAACGTGACCGAAATTTCGAAAAGGTAATTGTTAAAATTTAGTAATTATTGCAAAAAGTATTTTAAAGCGTCTTTGGAAACTACATTACCTGAAAGTGAACTGTCGTTGCTGTTTGATCTCGCGGAGATTTTTTTTAACACATTTGTACTGTGGGAAACGCGTATTTGAAAGTCCTCTGTTTGCTCAAACGCTAGATACGTAATATCATAAAATATTTAGATTTTTGCGATAACTTAGAACTGATACATCGTAAAAATATATTTTTCTTAGAGTGTCTTAATTAAAATTAAGATATATTCTTTCATTTGTTTTTTTTTTTTAAGTACGGTAATTTCAACGGACTCGCAGACAACTGCACTGATAAAAAAATTTTATCCATCCAAAATTTCCTATTTCTGAGGGTCGTGTATACATTTATCAAAACAAAAAAAATGTAATGAACTACACTTCTCAAAAAGCTGGTTGATTTTGCTTTGAATTTATTTTTTAATTTCTCTAATTAAAACTCGACTATTAAAATTAAATTGAATTAAAACTCGACGGCACTTGTGAGGGTGCAAAGATCTAGTTACCAGTGAGAGATCAAAACTGCTGTGGATGTTGAATACAGTGAAATAGACCTTTATATAGTATATATGTGTGCTTAGCGTATTTACTTCCCGGGGGGAAAAAGTTAATTGTAGTCCATGTAAATTAAAGGTGATTCTGGAAAAAAAAAACCTCATTAAGTTTCACTGCAGAAATACGCTGATAGTGACGTACTTGTACACGTACTAAAAGTTCAGCAAAAACATCTTGAGAGAGAACACCCTCAGAATAGGTTTTGAATGGGGCTGACGCCTTAAACCAGTTTATCAAAATTCATCAAGAATGTGAATTTAATATTAAGGTTATTTATGGTAATATGAGAAGTATTAAGTTCCATTTGGAGAAACATTGAAGGACATAAAATTATTTTAATGTCGTGGTGTCCCCACAAACCCGTTTGCCATAAATGGATGCGGATGCTTCCATAAATTATCATGGAATTTTCTGCGTAAGTGAATGGTAGGAGAGGACTCTGTATCTGCAATAGAAGGCACTGCCAAACACGACGCATTCTGAAAGTTAGAATTATGTCTCCTGATACTTCCCTTATTGAGAAGTTTAAAATAAATATTAATTAATTTTTTCCGTGATAGCAGTGAAATATCATTTTACTACTAAGGCTCCCTTTGTATCTTTTTACGCTTGGCTCAAAATTTGGGACCTTGCCTCCTGTAGCCTTATTTCGATGTGTTTAAACACTATAATAGACAAAATGTCTAGCTCAGTGGTTCCCAAAGTCGGGTCCGCGGACATTTTTAAGAATAAAAATAGAATGCACCGTAATTTTCTCCGATTTTTGTGCTCTAAAATCTAAATGTTAGAATCTTAAAACAATTAGTAGAAGAGTCCAGTATTTTTTTCTTTTTTTGACTGAGGGATGGAGTAAAGCTCTATTTATTTGATTCCAACTTCAACCTTAAAGACAGGATTCGTGACTTTAACTGGATTTTGAAGCTATATGTTTTGGAGCCTTGCTGATATGTTCAGTCATCTGAATGGAGTCACTTTAAGCCTGCAGGGATCAGTATATTCCAGGTTCGAGATAAAACCGAGAGGATGATAAAAAAATTAAAGCTGTGGATTCAGAGTTAGATTTTGAAATCTTTGAGCAATTCCATTTTATGGCAGATTTCGTCTAGATGTCAGGAGAAAATATTCCAAAGGAGATCCTCAACGTTTTAAGTCTTATTTGGAGCAATTGCACTTGCAGCTAAGCGAATATTTTCCAGCGACAGATGATGGTGACATGTGGATAAGGAATCCATTTGCTGATGGGCTGTCAACTAACCCCTCTCTCTTACACTACAAGAAGAAGATTCACTGACAGAACCTTCAACTGACAGTTCATTAAAATTACAGTTTTCGCAAGTACAGCTAGCTGGCTTCTGTTTATATGTAATGAGTGACTATCCTGAACCCGCAAAAAAAGCTTTGAAGTGTTTAACTGTGTGTCCCTTTACTTATCTGCGTGAAACCTCATTCTCTCAGCTCACGTACTTGGAGTCAAAGTTAAGAAATAAAGTTGATGTCGAGAGTGACTTAATATTGAATGTATCAGACAATATTGCAGAGATAATTGTTCAAAAGCAGCTTCATTGTTCACATTAAAGTATGACTAATATCATTAATATTATAATTTTGCAAGTTAACAGAATTTTTATTTTAATATATTTTAATTAAAACAAGACTAATATAATACCATGTTTACTGTTTGTTTTATTACTGAAAAGTTTGGGAACTACTGATCTAGCTTATTCATTGTTCCGATTAAGTAATACAGTCCACTAACTCAAGCGTTTACAATCCACATTTTTTTCGTTTACACTCAGCATAATAAACCCATACCATATTGGCATCGAAACGAAGGCCTTCGGCCGTCTATCGATTTGCGAACTACTAAAAACATCTCTCGTGTGTCACAAACATCGAAGCATGAGGTTGAAACGTTTGGCTCTTTAAAGACCCGTCACATCTAAGAGGATAGAGACACATGTTAAGCGATTAAAATATAAGTGAGAGGCATGTACAAGAGAAATATATGATCCTAACTTTTAAATTATTGTTCGTGAGGGCGATAATTTTAAATATCATGCTTCTTATATTTCTTGTGGACTAAATGAAGACACACTTAAGTCTTTACGTATTTTCGATTACAACCAGCCATTGGGATTACTCGAATATTTTGGTGTCATTTGTAGAGTCGTAAATATAATGAAAGTGCCCATTAAGACGTTGAGATTTCTTCAAAATACGTGAAATCGGAGAATTATGATGTGCCACAGAAACCGATTATTTTAGCGCGAAGAGGCGTGAGAAACCTGACAGTTTGTTGAACGGAAATAAGTTCTAAACAGGTTAAATTACTTTTCTTCCACAGTTTATTTTCGGCCGGAAGTAGAATGTAGAACCTGGTAGTATGGAACCAGCGTTGTTATATCTTGGTACTCCTCCAACATACTGTAAAGGCAATGGGGTTTAATTTCTTTTTTCTTTTTGAAGTGAAAAACTATTTGTTCAAGATCACTCGCAGAGTATGTAAGCTAAATATTTTAAAGTCAGCCGTGTCTTGGGGAGTCCCCTAAACAGTCAAGTTAGTATTATTACTGAGAGCTCATGCCACGTCAGGTCAGGAAGCTGTAATTATAGTTATGATGGAGTATGAACTCGCGGTAATCTTTATTGAGAGATTTGCTAAAACAGAAACGTTTTCTGTAGCCTGCAGCTTGGGATAGTTCCTTTTGTAACTAACGAATTTGGGCAAGTGACTAACACGTAGGGTATAATGTGGTAAGATGTAGTTCGGTCTTTTCGATGGCGTATACTTTCTACTGAAAGATACATAATTTTAGCCGGTCAGAACTTATCAGCAGCTGTACCGACAAATACTTGTGGAGGCCTATTGCAGTATCGATGAATTTTTCATTTCGGGAAGTCTCTCAGTTTCCCATTCAAAGGCAGGATATTTTAAATCAGACGTTGGTACACTTAATCTTGAATCAGCTGTGAGCAACACAAGAACTTGAACTGTCACACCCAATTTTTTTAACGAAAAACATGTCCAAAACTCATTTTCGCTTTATGTTGTTCCCGTAATTGCCAACAGTTCCAAGAAGCGTTCGTAATATTTAGAAAGAGAACTGCACTTCGTTCTCAGAAGGCAAAGCAGACTTGTTACATAAAATTGTCAGATGTAAGTACGTATTAATATTCCAGAGGCATGATTTGGTCATATTCTTGTCTGACACTACCGGTTCTTGAGGCGCGTTATTACATTGAACTGTCAATGAGATTGAAATCTGCGTACATTACGTAATATTAAATGACGTATGTCACAACTACTAATGTCATAAAACGGAGGAACGTTTAATGTGATACGTGTATTGTATACGGATTTGGAATTCAGTTGTTTAAACTTCCTACCGGAAAATACATAATGCGTTGATTGTCAATTCCAATTATGCGTGTATCATTTTTGTGTGTAAGTGAAGTGTGATACCTCCTAAAAAGTACTAGAGAGTTGTCCTTTCTACCCAAATGTTCACACCATCTTCTTTCGTTACTCCTTAGCTGTTCCAACAATGGGTCGACCCCTAGTTCGTCTTTACATCCGCATTCTTCTTTCTATCGAGAATGGTACACCTCAAAGTACTCCGCACAAACATCATCTCCGCTGCCTGAATCTTTGTTTTGTCTCTTTCTGTCATAACTTTGGTTTCATCTCCACACATCAAAACTGATACATTAAAAAACCGTATCCTTGTTTCCTTCTTTGTCTTATTTTTAAGGTATCTGTGAATTGTTCCACAGATATCCCTAAATTTGTTTAATTTTTCATCCAGATCAATTTCGGTCACATATGTAACGTAACGTCCCAAGCAACTGAAATGCTGGACTTGTTCCATAATCTTTCCATCTATAACTACCTTAGTTCTTACCGGTTGCTTCCCTCTTAATCCCATTGTTTTAGTCTTGTCTGCTAATATTTGAAAGCCATATTCATCTGCTATTCGATTTAGTATGTACATTGATTTTTGTAGTATATCCTCGCTGTCCTGAATTATTACCATATCATCTGCTGCTTGTAATTTTATGGACTTTTTTTCTACAGAAGACGGCCTCCGGAGGTGTGACCGAAATGTCTAAAGAAAATGAAAACCAAAACATTCGACGACGGTAAATTAGAGAGGTAAAATTCCAGGAGCCCGGTAATTAGTGTTCGCAATAATGTTGACTCTGGTCGTGATAATCTGTGTAATAGATTAAGATACTCTCTTCGGAAGGGGATAAAGTGCAAGCCCACAGACCTCTGGTTGACGAGAAGAAGGGATAACTGTGATAGAGACAAATAAATAAAGGAAAAACTTATGGCGTACGTCGGTGATACCCGTGAATATAATAACAAACGGGTTAATACAGTCAGAAGTGTAGAATAATGTAAATGTGACGGTGTTATTTAGTTTTACTCTGCTTATAAAATATAGCTACTGTTGCCGGTGAAACTTCCAGATGAGTCATGTTCCGTTGGGAGTGTGACACACATGTTAAATAAATTTTCCGAATGAAAATCATGAGTACAGTTCGTCGCGATACACCGGTATTCCCCATTACTGTTTGTAAGCTGTTTACGTACAGATAACCGATTTAGAATTAGCCAGTGGTGAAACAACAAATAGATATAGATATAACTCTACACTGAAATTTACTTTCGATGAGCGTTCCCTGTTTGAAAATTACGGTTCACAACAATTGCAGAATAGCAATTGAAGCATTTTATAAAGTATAGAAGTAAGATGCAATTCAGTACAAAATGCGTAAACATTGTTACGGTATTACTAAGAACACTGGTGCACAACCTTTTAACATCCGAGGGCCACTAAAAACTTTTAAATGATCATAGCGGGCCGCAAGGCGATCTTCACCAAAAAGCAATAGGTCTTGAGTCCTCTACAATTCAGGGATGCATGCAAAACATTATTTGATTCTGTTTGAATGTGCGGGAGTTATCGTTCGTCATAGAAACAATTACTCTTGTTAAAACATTAAAAGTGGCCGGTAAACTACCCCTTTCTCTTAACCGATCTTCACCAAAATCAATAGGCCTTGAGTCCTCTACAACTCAGGCACATATGTAAAAAATTATTTGATTCTGTTTGAATTTACGGCAGTTATCGTTCTTCATGAAAAACGTTCTCTTGTTACAACATAAAATGTTGCAGGTAAACTACCCCTTTCCCTTAACCGATCTTCAACAAAATTAACAGACCTTGAATTATCTACAATTGACGAACGTATGCAAAAAAATATTTGATTATGTTTGAAAGTGTGGCAGTTATCGTCATCATAGAAATAATTACCGTTGTTAAAACATAAAATGTTGCCTGTAAACTACCCCTTTCCCTTAACCGATCTTCACCAAAATCAACAGACATTGAGGTCTCTATAGCTCAGGAAGGTATGCAAAACATTATTTGATTCTGAGTGAATTTACGGCAATTATAATTCGTCATAGAAAAAATTACCCATGTTAAAACATAAAACGTTGCTGGTAAACTACCCATTTCCCTAAACGATCTTCACAAAATAAAACAGGTCTTGAGAACTATACAATTCAGGGCTATATGCAAAACATTATTTGATTCTCTTTGAATTTGCGGCTGTTTTCGTTTGCCATAGAAAATACCCTTGTTAAAACATAAAACGTTGCAGGTAAACTACCACTTTCCCTTAACCGATCTTCACCAAAAACAATAGGTCTTGAGAACTCTACAATTCAGGGCTGTATGCAAAAAATTATTTGATTCTGTTTGAATGCGCGGGAGTTGTCGTTCGTCATAGAAACAATTACTCTTGTTAAAACATTAAAAGTGGCCGGTAAACTACCACTTTCCCTTAACCGATCTTCACCAAAAAAAATAGGCCTTGAAAACTCTACAATTCAGGCCTGTATGCGAAACATTATTTGATTCTGTTTGAATTTGCGGCTGTTACCGTTTGCCGTAGAAAAAAATTACCCTTGATAAAAAAAAAGTTGCAGGTAAACTACCCCTTTCTCTTAACCGATCTTCACCAAAAACAATAGGTGTTGAGAACTCTACAATTCAGGCTGTATGCAAAAAATTATTTGATTCTGTTTGAATTTACGGCTGTTATCGTTTGCCATAGAAAAAAATCTACAGACACACAGACAGACACACACATACACACTTTTCGAAAAATGACTTTTTTCCATGTTTTGAGGGTAGTATAATCAGGATCTGCATTTATCTCGAACACGATTTTTTTTGCCATCACCATACTTCCATTTCCTTATGGAACATGGAAGTAATACAGCCATCAGATTCCAAAATCGAAATTTTGATTTGTAAAGAAACACTTTTAAAACAATCTTTTAAAAAACCCGTAATTTTAAAAATCAGTTTTACTTTTTTTAGTTTACTTTTAAAAGACACACAATTGCAATAAAATTATTAATTTGGAAGAAAGCACAAAACTATTATTTGTTAAATTGGAAACTAATTTAGAGCCTAATGAGAGACTTGACACTGTTTGTTTTTCACTAGTCTGTCTATATCGGGTTCAATGTTGGACACAGCAATTCACAAGTTTCCCTCCAAATGTTCATCAGTCAGACGGGAACTTTGGTTTTATCTGTTTCATCAAAGAAAAAGACTGCTCGCATAAGTAGGTACTTCCAAATAATGTTGCCGTTTTTAGAGCATGATTGTTCAATGCTATCATTTCCTCAGGTAAGTAATTTTTATAAAAATCCAGTAGAGAAACCTCAGAAAATGTTGTCTTCAATTCAGAGTTCGATTGAAAATCAATTAGCTCCATCTGGAAATCAATGGGCACTATCTCAACATCAGTAGTGAATGGTAGAGCAAACGCATCAAACAATTTCTCATATCTTGAAATCGACGTTTAAACTCATTTTGAAGATTCTCTATAAGTGAGGCATATTTAGTGAAGTTAATGGGTTGTTCAGAACTTGCTGCAAAACTGTTCATTGTAGAAAAATGTGTCAGTAGCCCAGACGTCAACTGTGACTGCCATAAAATCAGTTTAACCTCAAACGATTTTATTAAGTAAAACAGATTGTGTATCATGTTATTTTTTCCTTGAAGTTTGGTATTTAGCTCATGAAGACGTTGGGTTATGTCAACTAAGAAAGATAAATCGCACACCCATTCATTGTTGTCAAAGTCTGCTACCAGATTCTCATTACGGCTTTTCAAAAAGATAGTTATCTCTTTACGCAGGTCATACACTCGTTTCAGCATTGTTCCTGCACTAAGCCAACGAACTTGTGTAAAATAAAGAACATCGTCATACTGGGTGTCTAATTGTAATAGGAATTCTCGAAACTGGCGATGAGTGAGTCCTCTGGAACGAAGAAAATTTATTACTTTGATCACTGCTTCCATCACATGCTCCATATGAATAGTTTGTGCACAAAGGTTCCCTTGGTGTAAAATGCAGTGGAATGCAACTATATCATTGCCCATGTTTTTACAATCTGTTGCTAAATAGTTCACTACTCCGTGCTTCTTTCCCACCATGGCTGGCGCACCATCTGTTGAAATGCCGTATAATAGTTTTAGGTCTAACTAAATTGTATTTTTCCAAAATGTTTTTCACCTCACAATAAATATCTGAACCTTTGGTTGCATCTTTCATAGGAACTAACGCCAGTAATTCTTCTGTTATGTGAAAATATTCATTAATACCACGGATAAAAATTGAAATTTGTGCTGTGTCAGTGACGTCTGTGCTTTCATCCATGGGCAATGAAAAAAACTTAAATTCTAATATTTTTTCCGTTAATGTTTTTTCAATATCTGATGCAATTTCTTCTGCTCTTCTGGATACTGTCATACGATTAAGACTAATTTTTGAAATAATACTTTTTTCTCCGGGAAAGCTATATTTGCTACTTCTTCCAGACATTCTTTAACTAGCTGTCCATCTTTGTACGCTTCATTTTTTTAACTAAAATTTTAGATACAACAAAACTTGCTTTAACTGCAATTTCTGAGTCATCAGTCACTTTCCGGAAAAGATTTTGTTGACTTGTTAGTTTACGTTGGAATTCTTTTACCTTATCCTTTCGCAATTGTCCCGTCCACTCTTTGTATTTGCCAGCATGTTTTGTATCGTAATGTCTCTTCACATTGTACTCTTTCATTACACCCACGGTTTCTTTACAAATTAGGCATGTTGCTTTACCGTTATACTCTATAAAAAAATACCTCTCGCTCCATGCCTTTTGAAACACACGACACTGACACTCGTCAGTCACTTTACGCTTTTTCACAGACATGATCGTGAAATGTTACAAAAAAGGAATCACTTAAAAACACACGAATGCCAAATTTCGGTCTCTACTGAAACTGAAGAACTGAACTAACGCTACACGCTACGAGAATTGCTGCTACCTACTGCCAGCTGCCAGCCTAGTTCACGCATGCGCAGACAGTGAGTGTCCCCCACTACCACCACCACCTGACCTTGGTCAACCTAATTCCCGATCAAACCAACAAATCTGGGTAAATTTCCATACACAATTTTAAACATGTGGACTTATAATATTTTTCCTCCGGGCCGCATAAAGTGAGGTTGAGAGCCGCGGGTTGTGCACCGTATACGTTCAATACGTTTGGACAACATTAGAATAAAGTAGTGTACAATATTTTCTGTTGACGAACGTGTAACCCACTTTTTGTGCAATTTTTTTATGTTAGAACGTATACGCGCGCTTGTAGGCGACAGTACTGTCGCAACTTCCATAAATCCGCCAAAGATAATTAAACTGCGCACGTACGCGCTGTGTATGTCCACCTGTCACATCGTTCGATTGCTTCTCGCCGCTTTCTCCATCCCTGATCATGATTATAGTCGAGTTTCATTTTGCTTGTAACGCTTTAGTCAACGTATCATAGTATCTTCAATCCGACGTGTGTGTGTTTGGAAAAGCTTTACGCCACACGACATGCACATGTAACATTAGAACGGTTGTGATCAAATTATCTAGCTGCGTATATTTTGTCGGAGTCTTTCGCGGATTCGTTAGTTCAGAAATTATTTAAGTCAGGCTACCACAACGTCTAAGGAAAATTACACAGCATGCACTGGGCAGAAAAAGCTACAGTTCTTAGTAGATAAATGCATTTGGCGTCTGGCTAATAATCCACAAGTCTTGCATTCGATTCTCGGAAAGACCATACAAATTGAGGAGAGATTTCAGCCCCCAAATTGTCTCAGTAAATGGCATAATTATTAGCGGGTAAAGGCGTAGTGCCTTCACCGGTCAGGTAACTGGTCTTGTGCATGGTCGATGACAAGGCGTATTTTTTTCTGTACTATACTGTATATTCGAAAACGTAAACTGAACTACCACGGGTGGCTATAATCTGGGTACGCAAAAATGGTGGACCACTGAATAGCACTAAACGTGTGGATCTTCTCGATTTGTTATACGTTTCAAGGATTCTCTGAGTAAAACATTTTCATGAACTGTAATAAGAACTTTTAGATTTGATGTTTAGTTTCTGGAATGACGTTGGTTTCACGGCTAGAGTTTTAATCGTTAGCGCGCGTTGTGACTTCCCACTGTCCACAGATTTCAATTTTTGTAGGGTACTGTGAACAGATTGCTGAACTCCCTAGCAGCTTTTCGAACACTTGAAGTATGATGCGAACGATTCTCGCCAGGAGTGCTACGTTGTGATCTGACACGGAGAACTTAAGAATATATTATGATGCTGATCCTGGGAGTTCCGACTTGCATCTCTTATGCTTATGGCGCTGTACGGTGAAATTAGCCATGCCGTTTCTTTGATCGCCTATGGATGACACCGTGACTTACACTGAATTTATTTTTCCCTGTTCGGCGTCTTTGAACAACAATTACGCTCTGTTTGAGAGCATTCCGATGTCAGGTCGTTAGGTCCACCTATGGTGGGTACATCACACGACTTGTGTCAAATTTACTGGTTTACGTATACTTTCGTATCACTGAAATACGGTTTGGGCATATTTCAAATCAGTTTCGAGGTTGACACCCTTCGTATTAGGTCAAATGTTTTGTTTGTCTATGGCGGTATCTGGATTACGGGTAGTAGGTTACGGATTTGGTGTCGTAGAGGCCTATGTTAAACTGCATTGGTAAAAAGTGTCTTCCATAGAGCACCATTGTAACCTATTCCTCGCGCACTTTATATCCGTAGATTTGTAAAATAATTTTAGTACGTTTCCACATAAAATAAAATTTAATACGGAAGTATGTTAATTTATTCATACAGGTCTATTGGGAACCAAATGAGAAAAGATGAGTGTCACAGATGAGCAGAAGACAATCTGTGCAGTAGCATTTTAATATAGTGATAATCCGTCTTTACAAGTGGTAATCCGTTTAACAAAAAGTCAGTAGCCTTGGCTCCCATACTCTTGGTTTGTAAGGCTCATCTCATGTTGTTTGAGGTCTTGACCAAACAAATAGAATATGTTTCGGAGGTCACAGATCCAAAATTCTGACCTCACTTCGGTCACACGCTTCTGCTTGTTCGCACAGACAACAAACTGAATATCCCGTTTGATTTTAGTTCAATTTGCTGATAATAGAACCGAAATCGGATTTGAAATTGAACACAATGTTCCGAATAGTATTACAAATACTTTCAGTTCTGGAACGTAATTAACTGCCTGGTATCACCTCGGCGTTTTTCTGAGTTATTATTCCTAGCCAAAAGGCGGTCGTAGGAGAGATAGACAATGGTGCGTCTATGATGGTGTATTTGTATGCAGCGCATTTATGTATTTGATTTTGTAAGAGCTGGGATAGTGCAAGGCCCGGCGACAACCTTACAGACAGACTAACGTGTTAAAACACCCCAAAATATAAAACAATGTTAGTAATTGAATAAAGATTTAAATAATTTGAGGAGCAGTTGGTCACATTGACATTCTAATGAATATTACAAGAAGGGTAATGGAATCACAGAAGAAGAATAAAAGAAGTACAACGCTGGGGTGTTGTAAAAGAAGAATGGTGGGGTGTACAACGCTTACTGATTCACGTGGTGAGAATCGATAGGTCGATAATTGGGGGCGAACATTTTACTACCGCTTTCCCCCAAGATGCTTTCAGTTTGTTAACACCCTCATTTCTTTTATGGTTTAAAACAGTTTGTTCATTTTTTCAGTATCGGTTAAAATTTACAAACCACTCCTTAATTCCAGTTGTCATTGAGAGATGGTCCTGTAAATAATATGTTTTCGCCGTGTAATCGACCCACGGGTTTTATTGTCTCGTGAGATTCGTTTTTTTTTAGTCAATAACCTCGGCTTGCTGGCTGCCGTAATTCTCTATCGTAAGTTTTTTTTCTATTAGTGTTTTTCTTACAGGCGAGTTTTTAGATATACGGTGTTGTTTGCCAAGGACGTTTCCTCGCCAGGCTTCCTGGGAGCCACAATACGTTTCGTTTGAACGAAGAACGAAGACTCAAGGAAATTTCACGCTCTTACATCATAGCTCGCTGAAATATTCTTGCCTCCTGCATCATTAAATACGCTGAGAATTTACCTGGGCAACGAAATTGTAGAAAAAAAATGTAAGCAATAATAAAGTTGAACGTCAAGTTAGGTTGTCAGAACGACACTAGAGAATATAATTGTCGTAGAATCTTAGTACTGCCATATTAAGTTTGTAAAATCTTGGCAAGTCTGAGAACGAAACTCGGCGTTGTTAATACAGTAATGTGTAATTCACGCCTAACTTCTACAACGACTATCTATACGTCGAATTAGTAAAATTTTTGCAGGCCTACGTTACAAGAGTGTATGTAAACAAACGCTTCTCCATAGCCACTTGCTGCTAGTTACTGTTAAAGAGGAAGCGGACGCCAAACAGAATCGTAGAGCGCATCGTTTGCTGTTTACTCTATAAAAGTGAATTTCCAATGGTAATGTTTAATTTCTCTTTCAATAACATCGGTCACAGAGCTGTTCCAGCTATACGTGTGATAATACTTTGAATAAGGACAAAAACTAAATGTAAAACCTGTGGCGACTCGGGGTTGACTTAGACTACCTAACGCCGAGGTGCAGAGTCTTATATAGGGGTAGTCCAACGGATTGTTGGGTAGGGGAAGCGAATGTTTTGAAATGAGTGAAGCTAAATGAAGAACCGTTGTTAACGTAAAACAGAACACTTTTATTTACAATTAATCTCACGATATGATACGTCATACGATAAGTGAGTTACAGTACCAATGAGAATGGTATTTCTTATTTCCAACAATAAAAACTAACTTTCCTTGATTCCCTTAGCCAGCAGTACCTAGATTTGAATTTTGCTAGATTTACTTGTGTCTTATTTCGTCATTTTCTATAATCAAAAATTTCAGAGAGACTTTAAATAGAGGCGCAAATGGAACAATCACTGAACAAGATTATCAGCTCTTATCTAAAAGATTTTGTGTAAACAATATCGGGGACAATTTCAAAGATACTGTCTGTATAATGTCGAAAAATGCTGAAATCGAACGCTTTAATTATGAAAAACTAGAAAGCAATAAACAACCCGTGGCTCTAATCAATGCAATCAATAATTGCCCAGAAGCCTCTCTAGCAAAATCTGACGATGCTCAGGGATTATTTGCCCAATTACGTTTATGTAAAGGTGCTCGAGTTATCCTTAGAAGAAATCTTTGGGTCACAAATTGATTAGCCAACGGTTCAGTTGGGACAGTAACTGATTTTATTTATGACCCGGCAGTTGAATGCGAAAATTATAACGATCACATGCCAATATGTACCCTATAGGCCTACTTGTATCTTTCGAAAAATATACAGGACCAGTTCTGTACGAGAATTCAATACCCATTGTACCAGTAGTGGCATCATTCAAGAAAAATGAAATTTCTTGTACTCACAAACGATTTCCGTTAATGTTAGCATATGCTGTTAGTATACACAGATCGCAAAGGATAACATTAGGTAAGGCAATTGTTAATTTTAGGAGACCTGAATTTCAGGTTGGATTAACGTATGTTGCTCTTTCAAGAGTGAAAACATTAGAAGGATTATTATTAAAACCGGCGTTTAATTTTGATACACTGCTAAAAATTAATAGAAGCCCATCAATGGTTGATCGTAGAGATGAGTTGCAAACGTTGTGGAATATGTCTAATGACAATTAATGTATATTAATAAATAAATTATTATGGATCTATTTATCTAACGGATCAAATATCGGTTGATTGTAAAAATATTGATAAATAAATTATTATGAAAATCAAAGTCTCCGCCTATTTGTGTCAGTGACACTCCTAGTTACGACATTTTTACTTGTGTCCTATTTCGTCAATTTTTTAGAATCATTTTTTATAATTTTTAACTTGGAAAATAATCAGAAACATCTCGTCACGAAGCTTTCGAGATTTTCCAGAGCGCTAACGACAACACTATGTACCCCGTACTTATTTTGCAGTAAGATCAAAACTGGAGTTGATTACCGGTGTACAACATAACGGACATTAAAGGCGCCGTATTCAAACAACAACCTCACATGATGTCATTTGTACAACTTTTTGAGCAAACCTACTGCCACTTCGCATGGTTTTTAAACTGGTATTCACTGTGTGTGTGTGTGTGTGAAATAAGAATATTCTGAGGTACTGATTTTTATAAAAAACAACCCGTGCATGGGTTCAAAAATTATTTATGTCATACATGTATAAATATCATATACGTATTTACATAATTGATATCAGCTGTAAACTATTTAAAAACTAAATTAAGCATGGAGCGTGAAGTATTGAATAACAATTAAATGGTGTGTGAGGCCGTGGAATTTGTCACTCCTCCAGCAGGTAATTACATGCGTGATTAATGTAAAAGAAACTGCAACAATTCCTTTGACAAAATGTGTATTCACTTTATTGAATTGTATCATTCATCCAGTGTCTCAAAGAGTCCTATTTGTTTTTAAATTCCTTTTTCATATTCATATGTAAAAAATGTAAACATTGCTGTGGTGTGCTATGAAGGCACCATAGTTCCAATTTTCTTAAGAATACAACTACGTTGAAGAGTTGAAGAATTGTCTCTTACATAATAGTTGCAGATATAGATTGCTTTCCCAGATCGTCTAAATTGATTTTCAACCACTTAACATGTTTAGGCAAAATTATCAGAAGGGATTATTTCAATACTTGTAAATTTAGAAGCATAAAATATTTTATTATAGAGCCTTTACATCAGTAGATTAAAAAACATAACAAAACAAAACATAACAAAACAAAACACTGTGAGTATCAAGATAAAATTGGTTAATATTTCAGTTGAAGGTAGGTTTTCTTGAACTCAAATGAACTGTACATATATTTTAAATTTCAGAGTTGAATAAGAGATTAATTTCTATAAGTACATCCCTGTAAAAGCAATGATTAAAGTTTCCAAGTATAAAAAATGAATTGTTCTACATATATCATTAGTTTTTTTTGTCTTGATCTTTAAAGCAATTGCTTTAGTGTTCATTCTGTGAATATTTATATGCCAATTAGAAGATTATCTAAAATGTCTAGAAGAGAGTGGGGGCAGTTATTATTACAGTGAGTGCCAATTTTAATAAATATTCTTGACTCCTCCCTAATATATTAATTGGAAACAGCTTAGACTGCACTAAACACTTTTTAACTAATTCAAACATATTAATTCTCATAGGCATGTTCTCATTGATTATTAATTTTACCAGTCATACTGTTTTTATTTCTTCAGGTGTTACAAAAAATGGTACTAGGACGATATTCTGTTACATTTCCACAGAAAGTATCTCTAATTAAATTCACTGTCTGTGTTGTTTCATATTATTTGTGTCAGTATTATTTAAGTTTCTTATGCCGACGACCATTACCATTACGTATAGTGTGAAAGAACAGTTTATAACATAGTAAACCATCCTTTCACATTTCATGTTTGTTTTCTTAAGTGTAATTTTGTACCCTATTAATATGAAAAATTTTTCCTACAAGGCTATTTAGCCAGCAACTTTATAATGTTATTATTTTTCAGTGTCAACTATTATGTTATTGTTATTATTATTACTCAGATAGCATAGAAAGTGCAAACAATCACTTCTTTATTTGCTGATAACAAATAATTATTAGTGCATTTAACAATTTCTTCACCAAAGAATGAGGTACAAGTTTGTAACTTCAACGATTAAACATTTTTTTAATCTTGTTCTTATGCAAAGTTTTATTAATGACTTTTATGTAACATGGATAAATTTTATTCAGTTTATTAAACAGGAATTTTATAAATGTAATATCTGAAATTAGGATACTAACATTTTGAAAAATAGTTTCAACTCAGTGGCAGTGCTAGGGATACACTGAATGAGCATGTGGTGTGAGTGGTGAAATGTTACGGGTGGTGTAAAACAGATCTGCTCCCCCACGAAAACTTGAAACCCAACAACACATATGGCATCATACAAAAGTAAACAAACTATCAAAAGTGAGTTTCTTCCGAGATTGTGTAAACAATCGGATTCTGGATTGTACAATAAGTGTCCTATGCTTCTGTAAATTATATTTTTATCCTCTGTTAAATGCTGTAAAATGCATTGTGTCATTGACATCACAGTTATATCACTATGGCCAGTGTGTTTATTTTTTAATTATAACAGACATTTTTTAATTAGTGTGTTTATTTTTTTAATTGTAACAGAATAAGGAATGAAAGTTCTGCTGTGTTTCTAGTGTAAGCCTACTAACATTATGTAGTGCTGATTTGTATGTTTCCAGACTTGTTGATTGGGCAATGAAGTTATGGATGTTGGTAATGTTATTGAGAGGTTTTAATTTATCAAGAAAGAGCAATAAAATTAATTGATAGTGGAAAGAAGGCCAAAGACATAAAGTAACATCATATTTGAACTAGTGGAAACTCGTATTTGGGCTAATATGAATATGATCAAACCCCCAACCCCACGACTTGTAACTTTCCTTTATATCTGTGTGTTTAACTTTATAAATTTTATATAAATCGTCTTTAATTAAGTGGGTACATGTTATTAATTAAGATTTTTGCAATTAATATGTAACTATGGGTCCACGTGGAAGGAGAGTCATTATTCCTTTTTGATCAGAAGTTACATTTTATTTGAAGTAGAAATATAAGACTTGATGTTGTAAAATTTTAAGTTTAAAGATTTAAGATAAGGTGCCTGAGTAAACTATTTGAGGAAGAGGTTAGATATTAAGAGTACTGAGAAATAGGTTAGGCAAAGAAAATAGTTTTCGAATAATGATTTTTAATTTCACTTGTTCTTGTCTCCACCTCTCCACAAATATGAAGCTTTTGAGTCATTATTTTTGGGGCCTATTTTCAGTCTGCTGGTATTCATATTTATGTACCAGTATTTTATTTCATACATGCTTATGCATTCTGTTAAAAAAATGTTTCCTTCTTTGACACATTAAAAACAGTCACATATTGTATAGTAGTTGTTCTTCCAATACATCGATCAGTGTATTCATTGTAGTAATTCTTAGTTTTACCTGAAGTATATATATGGTATTTCAGTTGTAGGGAGGGATCTCTTGTATATAGTACTTGCCACATGACATTTCACCAAATCAGTTAACTACTCCATAGGCAGAGCATGATCATATGACCCATCAGAATACTATTTTGGGTATGCTATCAGTTTATTATTTTGGGTTCTGATTGATAAATGGAGTTACTTGATTGAAAAAGAAGTAGGTAATAATTAATTGTGGTGAAGGGAGCCCCTCTAAGAATGAGGAGCCAATCTGGTAACTTCTTCCCCCTAGGATCTTCTCCGTACTTTTGAAGTTTCAGCTGTGTCAGTTGCCATTCTGTGGATAGATTGCTTACTAGAGAGCCTTGATTGATGAAAGGCAGGATCATATTGAGAGGAGATGAACACTATTGGAGAGTATTCCTTTGCTCCCAGCAGTGTAATTAATGTAGGAAATAATCATCATCTTATAGCCAGATACCTACAGAGTTGTATTACACGGGACAATTGACCAGGTATGAAGATTTTAAATTGAACCTGTTGACTGTTGACACAAGATAATGTATTAACCTGGAGCTGGACTTAAATGCAATTTTTGTTTAATTGGTTCTGCCACTGTAAGTATTTATTTTCATTTTTTATTATAGTTTTTCTGTTGTATTATTATTTAGAAATGTCTTTAGTTTATGGTAAATATAATCACACATATTAAATACAGTAGACTCTTGACTATCCGGCTCGCTACTATCCAGCCTATTTTTGAACCTACGTTCTGTGTGCAAAACACAAGTTGCGACATGGAAAGCGCGGATTTCCCCCCTCCCTCCAATCTGTTCTTTGTTTCGTCACTTGTGTATCGGATGTCAACAAGTGCGGAAAACGTTTGCCACTATTCCTGGTTGCGTTCGTAAATTGTTTTTTAGTGTGCTTCGTTGTTTCTTTATTGAAGATTACGAAATGGGTGATAAATGAAAAAAAGTTGTAGTGACTATGGAGGAGAAACTACGCGCTATAAAATGACTGGACTCTGGGGTAATGGCAAACATTACTGCTTGGGAGTTAGGAGTTGGGAAAAAGTACAGTTGGTGACTGGAAGAAAAATCGAGCAGAAATTGAAAAGTGGTGTGCTGCCCAAGCTAGTGGAAGGGGGATGAAAGTAAGAAAAACCATGCTTAAAGGTAAGCATAAATAAGTTGAGGAAGCTTTATTTTTGTGGCATGAACACTTAAGAGGAAAAGGCTTGCCTGTTACTGGGCCGATATTGCAGTAAAAAGCATTGCAATTTAAGCGACAAATAGAAGGAGACGATTCAGAATTTACTGCCAGTGATGGATGGTTAGATCGGTGGAAAAAACGATTCGGTATTTGACAGATTACCATAAGTGGGGAGGCTTTATCTGCTGATAAAGAGGCTGTACCTTTGTTCAAAGACAAAGCTTAATCTTTTTAAGCTTATTGAAAAGGAGGGTAATTTCTGGGGAGGAGTTGTACAACTGCGATATATAAGATGCTTCCTAGAAAAACACTTGCATCAAAAAAAGAACCCGCTGCACCAGAAAAGAAAAGCAAGGAACGAGTCACCATCTTGGCTTGCAGTAATGCAACCGGCAACCACAAGCTTAGGTTGACTTTAATAGCAACATTAAAGAAACCTAGAGCTTTAAAAAAATGGAAAATCAGGAATCACTACCCCTATATTATACACATCAAAAGAAAGCATGGATGAATTAAGAAATTTTTAAAACCTGGTTCCAAAATGAATTCATACCAACCGTAGAAAAATATTTGAAAGACAATTTGCTGAGAAAAGCTGTACTAATTCTTGAGAACGCATCTTCGCATCCGGCCACTGACGAACTCACAGATGGAGACATCAAAGCTTTATTTTTACCAGGCAATGTGACAGTGTTTGTGAGCCGATAGACCAGGGCATCCTTGAAATGCTAAAGAAAAAGTATCGCCGGCGTCTTCTCAGTTCGTTGATATCAGCGAATGATAATAATGAAGACTACTTAACCACTATGAAAAAGATTGACATGCCATAAGGTGGTTGGCCGACGAATGGGAAGAGATTCCAAACATTTTTTTTATTTATTTTTTATTATTAATTTTACATTGCAACTAATCTTAGATAGATTAACGAGCAATTTGACTATCAATATCTTAAAACTAAATGTCTATTTACTGGGTTTACCCACTGGTATCCCTCAGATTACTCTAATGGTGAAAACATACACGTACACAACACTTCACACTGTAGTCTGCTTTACACACACCACACTAAACCAGGTCAAAAGGTTTGGTCCTCTTGAGCCTTCTCAATATCCCATGTTGGTCAAGCAGCTGAATTGCCTCTACGTTAACGTGGTTATGAAGCCGGTCTTCATGCTATGTGCAAATTTCCTAATTTCGTCAGCAACCATTTCCATACCCAGGTCTCTGTGCAGGTCACTATTCCTTATGTACCAAGGGGTATTAACAATATTTCTCAGTACTTTATTTTGAAATCGTTGTATGATTTCGACGTTACTCGCACTGGCACACCCCCACAGCTGGATTCCATAGGTCCAAACTGGTTTGAGCACCTGCTTATACAGCATAATTTTATTATGTATTGCAAGCTCGGAGTTTGCACCAAGGAGCCAATACATTTTTTTAAATTTGAGATTCAGTTCCTCACGTTTTTTTTTAATGTGCTCTTTCCATCTAAGCTTAGCATCTAGGTTCATGCCTAGATACTTTGCTGTGTTTGCATACGGAATAGTATGATTATTTAAAACGATTGGTATTTGTTCAGTTCTTCTATTGGTAAAGTTGACATGAACTGATTTATTCTCATTAAGTTTAATGCACCAGCGTTTTGTCCATGCACTAATCTTTTCTATTGCTTCCTGCAAATTATTATTAGCCTCCAGCTCATTACTCCCAACTGCCAAGACACCTGTGACATCCGCAAATGTAGCAATCATTGTTTCTTCTGTTTGTGGTATATCACAGGTGTATATCAAATACAGCAGCCGACCCAGAACACTGCCCTGTGGAACACCAGCCTCGATTGGTCTCAATTCTGAGTATTGATCTTCACTTTTCACTCTGAACATTCTTCCGCTTTTGTATGACTTTAGAAGTGAGCTATACTGTTTTGGAAGGAGTTGCTTTAGTTTGTATTCCAGTCCTTGGTGCCAAACTTTATCAAAAGCGTGTGCAACATCCAGGAATACAGCCGAACAAATTTTTTTTCTTTTAACGCCTTCTCTATTAAGTTAGTAATTCTATGCACCTGATCTATAGTCCCGTGCTTATTTCTAAAGCCAAATTGGTGCAGTGGAATTATGCATTTTTCTTTTATGATAGGTTTCAATCTCTTCAACAGGAGCTTTTCGTACAGTTTGGATATCACCGGTAATAGTGAAATCGGTCTATATGATGTTACTACATTCACTTGTTTGCCCGGTTTAGGAATCATAATAACTTCCGCTACCTTCCAGCACATTGGGACATACTTGAGTCGAAAGGATGGATTCACCAAGTTAGTTAATTTTACTATTCCTTTTCTAGGCAATTTTTTCAAGATTTCTCCTGTTATGAGATCATATCCCGGAGCTTTTTTTTTGTTTAAATATGTTTTAATTTCTAATTCAACCTCTTTTGGTGTTACAGCACTTATTTCAATTGATGGGCTTTCTCCAATCACTGAAAAATCCTCGTCAGTGTTCATATCATATGGCTGAAAGGTATTTTCCAAATGATCTGCAAAGAGGTTGACATGCTAGATGTCATAAGGTGGTTGGCCGACGAATGGGAAAAGATTCCAAACATATCACTTGTAAGGTGTTGGAAAATTATTTGGACCATGAAGGTGGACATTTCAACCTTGAATCCGTGTGTGAAACCAAAGTGGAAGATCAAAACGATAAACTTGTTTCGTTGCTGGAAAAAGTACGTGCTGTGACGAAGTCAATGCAGAGGACATTAGAGAATGGATGGCAGACGACGAAGTTGATGAAATAACTGACAACAATATTGTGGAAATGGTGACACAGGGAGAAGAAATAGAAGAAGACGAGGAGGAGGCATCTGTAGATAACAGGAAAAATCTCATCCCACATTTGGAAGGGTTCAAGACGATTGAGGCAGCGCTGCAGTACATTAGTCAGCAGGAGGAAGCGACGCCAGCTGATATCATCTGGTTGCGTAAGTGCAGAGACATTGCGTCGTGGGAGAGGGCTAAAAGGCAGAAGCAGTCATCTATCAAGGACTTTTTCAAAAACTAAAATCTGCAAGTTTTGACTCTTTTATCTTAGGCCTACCTTTTCACATTTGTGTAATCATTTATCAATGAACAGTAAAATAAGTTTAAATAAGAGTTACATTTTTTTAATAATTAGGCCTATGTTTTACGTTAATGTTTTGTTTATTTTACAATTGTATGTATTCATACTGTACAGTGTACATCATTTTATGTTTCCTGGAATTAAGTTAGACATTATAAAATTTATCTTAAAATGTGTATACAATATTTTTATTCTTGGACTTCCTTTTTCCGTAATAAATTTTTAAAACGTACAGTACAGTACATAACAAGCATTTATAAAGTACTGGCCTGAACTAAGAGGTCAGAAAATATGAATAAGAGCGGGTTTTGGTATTAAAAGTGTGTTTTTAATGGTATGGGTGGGGCAGGAAGTGAGTAATTATAGAACTCCGTGCTTTTTTGTTATCTGGCCTGCCCTTCCGCCACATTAGGCCAGATAGTCAGGAGTCTACTGTATTATCAGGGCTTTAATTACAAAGGTAGGATATTGCAACTGTTGTGGGTAAGGCCACAACTGGAAAGGATAGCTATTGCTGCTGAAGTAGGTACATTTACAAATTCTAGTTTCAGTCTGCTTGCTGAAATGTGTAAATGTGAATGTACATTTTTGACTTATTCTTATTTCGTTGTACAGAGTTGTGTTTTAATTATGAGTGCAGACAGAGTTCATTTTGACGGTATGTGAATGCCAAAATTTAAATTGTCTAAAGGAACTCATCTGATTCTAACATTATGTTAGAATAAATAAATAAATAAACTTTGATGAGGACTTTTTGCAGAAGGTTAAAAACTTATTTTGCAAATAAGTTAAATGAATGTAGCAGTAAAACATTTACTTTTCAGCTGTATATTGGTTGAGAGAAACATGTACTTACACGATATCCACAACATCAGTAAAAGAAAACATGCTAAATGTTACTTGCACAAAACACATTCCCCAAAAAGTATAGGCTATACTCAAAATGTTATGACTGTTTCTGTGTCCATTCCTTTCTTGAAAATTAACAGTCTTAAATTAAGACATTTCTTCAAGTGAGATGTTAGCCATTTTATTCTGACTGAGTTTCCGAAAATGAGGAAGGCTATTTTCAAACAAACAAGACTGAGAAATATTATAAAGTCTGGTTCAATAATAAAACAATAAAAAGAACATGAGAATGTCTCTGGAAAGATCTTCATTTTGGTAGATGAGAACAGTGCTGTAGAGGATAATTACAATCATAAGATCACTGGAAATAGAAGAAAAGAGTGAGAATATTCTAGGAACTCTTCAACATACTCAAAGTTCTGTATGGGGTATGCTGTATGTTGTCTGATAGCTGTCTGCTCTTTGTGGTCAACATAGCACCTACATTGCTTGAGCTGTGCCAAAACATTCAAAACAATTTATTAGCTAAACTTTACTCAACTTCTTTGCTCACATTTCACAGAATGTAGGAACAGCACAGGGCAAATTTCCACTATAACTTTCCACTAAGCATGTCACATAAAAATGGCCCTGTCAAGCAGAAAACTCAGTTTAACAAATTTTTGTTATCAAAACATGTATGTTCCTGGTTGTGTTTATGGAAACACAATACTATAATTTAACTATTGGATATTATCAAATTATCAGAATTGTCTATTACCTTGTTCACCAATATTTGTTGAATATCAAGAATTGGAATCAATAGGTTTTCTAAAATCACAAGTCATTTATCTTTTCTGTGGTATCAATTAACCGTATTCTGACTATCAATTACCACTTACAAAATTAAATTCTGTGACTCTTGTACATCATGTGTTTCAGAGAAACATTAGGTTAAAATTTTATATCCCATTTCATTCCTATGGCAGGAGAGCTGGTAATTTATATACACTCATTGATTGTGTCATAGAAATTGCCTGTATAGCAATTAAAATATTGGCCTATACTCTAGCTAGCAGCTTTTATATTATTACAGAAAGAAGATTTCAGGTGCCTGCATCTTACTTTGATCTGATCTTGTAAAACAACAAGTTTTGACCTATGTAAAACTATTGGAAATGTTATGACCATATAAAACTTCAGTTGTGTTTCTCTAGAGGCATAGTGGTTCCAGAGCAATTCGAATTTTGAGCTGGGCACTCCTCGATGCATCAGCTGATGTGTTTTGTGGAAACCATTGACAAGGCTGGTTGCTTGTGTGAACAGACTGTTGCTCTTGATGTCGAGAAAGCTTTCAATCATGTCTCGCATCCTGGACTCCTTTACAACTCACAAAGATTATGCTTCCGGATTGCTACCTTCATTTGATTGATAGCTTTCTTCAAACAGAATCTTCCACATGAGAGTAGATGGCACTCTTTCTTTGGAAAGGGCAGTTAGAACAGGGAAGCATCTTAGGCCCCTTGCTTTTCTTTGTGTAAGTTGCTTGAAACTAAGTTGGCAATTTTTGCTGGCGACTGCGACATGGTGGTATATGCTATTGATCATGTCACTGAAACAGTCATAACCTGGCTACAGGAACAGCTGGACTTCTACCTTGAGTAGGCCTAGGCAGAGTAACTATTAACACAGCCAAAAGCACAGCTGTAGTCTTCTCCAGACACAGAAGGCGGCTCCCTGACAGACTATACATAGGCGATACCCCCTGCCATGGTCTCCCCGTGGGAAGTACCTTGGGCTTCATCTGGACCGTCATCTCACCTGGTGGTGAACACATTCCGAGCAAGTAGCCCATAAAACTGTCAATCGTCTTTACCAGCTCTGACCGCCTACTTTGCAGCAAATCTATGACCTGCCACTTAGAAAACTTATTGTCACCGTGGCACTGATGGTTACTTACGTGATCCCTGTTTCAAGCTACTGGTTAAAACCATGAGCGAAAGCTTAAGTCTCTTGGACTGAGGACTGCACTGGACTTGTAAAGTCCACTGCCTAACATTGAATCAGACTAACTGAGAATTCCTACATGTTCCTTCCCTGAATGCCATATATGGAGACCTTCTAGAAAGTTCTACTGCCCCTGTACCCACTTTCAGGGCAGCCTCCATATAAGCAGCATCAGTCAAAACCCATTTGTGGCAAGATAATCTTGGATCCAGTCTCAGCAAACCCTCATGCTCAATTAGCCATGTCTAATTGAAAACCATGGCTGGTACCACACCTAGAAAACCATGAGTGTTTTGGTCGCTATGGCAGGAGCTCTCCAAGAGATGCTTGGGATGCTCATCTCTTGCACAATGCCTCTTCCATTCTAAAGGCATTTGCCTCTTTACATAATGACACAGTATAGTTTAAAGATGAACAAGTTGTCTTTCCATCCATTTCAAAAAAAAATTTCATAGCATATAAATGTCCGTCAGCAGTGATTTATTCCCAAGACACAGTATTTATCTTATGTGAACAGGAAATAATACCAGTCTCAAAATTTATAAGAATACAAAGATTGCATTGGGCCGGACATGTTATGAGAATGGAGGATGGCAGGAACCCCAAGAGGGCTTTGCTGGGTACATGGGAGGGAACGAGACCTAGAGGTAGACCGAGGAATAGGTGGGAAGATGGCATTGCAGAGGACGCGAGAGACATGAGGATAAGAAACTGGAGGAGGGTTGCAGTGGATAGAGTGGATTGGAGGCGGAGATTGGTGGAGGCCAGGGCCCGACTTGGGCTGTAGCGCCATAGGAGGAGGAGGAACAGGAAATATCATTTAGTAACAGGATTTATTAATATTATGTCACAGGTGTATGAAATTATGTCTTATACATACTCACCACAAAGCAGTTGTTCATGTCTATATCAGTTAAACCATAAATATTCAAAGGAAATAATTCCTCAGGCTCGTTGGTGTTAGGGGATATTTTTGTAGACCATGGTCATGGCTCTTGGCTATTAATCTAGAGGTTCTGGGTTCAATTTTCAGGCACCACTATAACATCTAAGGTACCTTTTTCAGCCTCCAGGTCTATTTTGCCCCATAGAAATGAGTAGGTAAAATAGTGTTGGACATAACTGCTTTCCATATACACTGTATGGCATAACCTAGACACCGTACACTGACTCTTCCTAAATCATTTGGGTCATATGAAAATCAGTCTATTATTATTTAATTTTGAAATAGGCCTACACTCTACGTTACTTGAATAAGAGAAAGAAATTTAAATATACTTATTGAAAACAGCAAGATCCCAGGTGCATCTGAGGTCAGATTATATGCTATTGTGAGAAACCCTAATTTTTTATAATATTTTTAATCTAATATTTGTGTAACAAAATGCAGACTTGTAGGTATCACTAAAAATTCATGAATACTGTAACAGTACATATATTCGCCAAAATACAAACATCCACGAGGACCAGTCACAATCAAGAAAAGGCCATCAGAACAATTAAAATTGAATTTTAAAGGAAGAAGAAAACTAAATAATAAACTAAATGAGAAGAATAAAGAGATAAGCAGTAAGAAATAATGGACTACGAAAGAAATGAAGACAACTGACTAAAGACAAGACCACGTTGACCCAATATACCCAGTAGATCAGACAGTGAGAGGAAGACTAGAACATAATACAAAGGAAGATAAATTAAAGAAGGTAAATGAATTAAGATAAATTAGGGAAGAACTGAGGTAACCCAACCAGGAGAACTAATAGATAAGGGAAAGAAAATAACAAATAAAGCAAAGAGAAAATAATACTCATGATTGAGGAAAAGGAATCAGTTTAAAACTAAGATACAAACCCTATTAAATGACTTCATCATGACAGCAAACCATTAACAAGACTATTATAAGTGACTGTGATGATAACCCTAAATTAAAATAAAAGTATAATGACCAGGAGAGTGAATTTAAAACTGTGTACTAATATGATTAACAAGATGTAAAAAACAAAAAAACAAATTGTATCTTATGTAATATGTATGTAGAGAAACAGAGACATCAGAAAAACTGATAATCTCCAAAATTATTATAAAAAGAATATAATAGAAGCTGGAAAATAAATACCAGACAATAACTAATAATTAATAGTATTAAGACACTTAAATTATCGTGTAAAAAGCATAAAAAAAACCAGAAGATGGAACTCATTGTTGCAAGGCAGTATAGTACACACATAACCTGGTCACTAGCATTTTTCATTAATAATGACAAGAATTGATAACAAAAATGTTATCAATCCATATTCTGTTATAGTGTAATTAAACTAGATGTTATAAGGGTCATACCAGTACCAAGACTAGTTTACCAAGGAAGGATTTATCTTGTGATTGGTGTAAATCAACAAACTGAAATGGACAGAATAGGATTTACCCAATAAACAAGCTAAAAAACCTTTAAGAATATCAGTATAAGAGAAAGAGGTTAATACCAGTAGAATCAATAAGGTATAATACCACTGATAGAATATAAACCAATAATTAGTAGAATAAAATTGAGTCTTAATAATGAAAATTAAAAGTACTTGTCATGCAGCACTGGATGCAAGAAATAATGATAAATTAACAGCAAGTGAGAATATACTGGTACAGCCCAAAACATTGTCAAACTTTATAGTTATGGTAATGTTTTATTATGTGAGAAACAATGACTTAAAAAACAATAATGTAATTTCTAACGAAAATAATACATGTAACACCCTGGAATACAAACTAGGAGTGGCTATCAAGACTAAAATGAACAAAATAATGATGGAATAACTGAAACTGAGATGATCAGGAGCTGTAATGATCATTTCAGAGTAAATGTGTCAAAATAGAAATGGTTAAGAAACCACTATTAAAAGACAATAAGTAAAACTAATTGATAGTGTCATAGGCCAATATGCCTAGCCAATGTATTGGTAAAGTTAATTAGAAATAAGTATTTTCTTGTGTCATGAGTAATATTGTAACAGTGATAAGTTGTAGACAACAATTATGAGTAATAAGGTTGCAGTAAAAGTAAAGAATAATGATGGAAAAATGTAATTAAAATATAGTAAATATTATTGAGTTAAGCCTAAAAAGCCAAAAACAAATTTTATGTAAAGAGTTCATACTCGACTATTAGCGAGGAATAATCACTGTTTATTGAAATTTAATGATATAAATAACTAAAACAAACCTTATATTACGTAAAAAACTAATAAGAGATATTAGTAAATTTAATTTTGTTAATAAGGATCAAACTCATATGGTGTGGGGATCCAAAATATCCATCTCAAAGAATCCTGAACAATGGTAATAATGAATTGTTAATTAGAGCAAAAATAAGGGAATAATGTTAATTATAAAAATTTAATAATTTGCCAGCCCTTGGGCGTTATCTTGTAAACCAATTTCTTATAATCACAAAATCAGGCAAAAGATGCGTCGAAGGCGTCTATTTTGCTGAGATATACCGAAGGGTCACGAAAATTAACCAATCAGCAATTGTCATTAAGCATTAGACACCAGATTCGGAAACCGAAGAGAACACAGTACTTTGACAGAGAGACCATGTCGTTCCTGTGAGCCATTTTAAGAAGAACCGACCAGCTGATGGGAACGATAACCTAAAAAAAGTGAAAGTGAGGTTATACCGAAAGTAAACAAAGTCGAGTTGATTTTTTTCAGTGAATTTTATCGGAGTATGTGCACATAGGCAGTGTATTCATTATTAATAAAAAGTTAATAGTGCCAATAAAGAGAAAGGCACCGAACGCAAGTATAGTGACAATTATTAAATACTTATAATAATTATGACGTTTTCGATAAAAAATATTATCGATTACAATTAATGATATTATGTCAATTGAACATAACAAGGCTTGCGACCTTATTTAAATGAACAATTTTAATAATCATTATTAAGAAGAATAAAAAGACAAATGACTTTACTTATATCAATGGTTAAATATTTTAATAAATAGCAGTATTTATAATGAAAGAAACAGTGTCATATGGACAATAAGAATCCAATGAATATAACGATAGGAATTAACTATTTTAAATGAAAAAGAGTTAACGATAATCGAACATAATTTTCATAATTGACCTGAGAAACATATCTAGTATATGAGGTATCAGTTAATTAATGATGAACTTTAAAAAACTTTGAACATTAGCATTCTAATTAAGTCGTTTGTTTTATTTTGTGTTGTTTGTTAAAAATATTTAATACTGTTTAACCATGCTAATTGGAAATATCCATTTACCTAATTTCATGTTATCCAATCTGATGAATCAGATAATTGTTTTATGAACGCTAAATGAATTTATAACCGTATCTTACGGATATTTTTTAAGAGTGTTAAAGAGTTGTTAGTAATTAAAGGTAACTGGTTATTAGTTCAACAAACCAGCTTTAACCTAAAATGTCGACAAAAGTCACATGTTGAATTTTCATGTTAGTAATTAAGAAGTTTTCAGTAATGTAATCACTCTCCTACTACTCAATAATTATAGTAGTATAATTCTTCATGTTTGTGTATCTTGCAGTCTCAAAGAACCTACAATGTTTATAAAATAATCTAACCAAAAAATTAATGTCCCATGTGACGATTATTAGAATCAGAATAGCAAACCCTGAGAAAAAATAATTTTAAAGAGTCTATCAGTAATGTCAAATGAATAATTAACAATACTATTGTGGTTTAACACAATTTCATTAATCTTATTGAGAAATAAAACATAATTTTACCCAATGAAAGAGTTCAACAAGTTATTTCAGTAGACTAGACGTTTCAGGTTAGGTAGACAATTCGCAACAGGTGACACTACTGGTGGCGGCAATTGAGATGGTTTAAATAATTTTGAAATTTAAACTCTCATCTCAATTCTACATTGTTAACAGAACTTCACTCCAAGTAAGTAAATTCCTAATAAGAAAATCTAATTACAGCGAGAAATAAACATAGCCGTTTCGTCTCATCAACCGAAGAACGTCGAACTACAAGCCACTAGTGAACATTTTTTAATAATAAAATAATAATAATTATAAATTGACGACCAACGTTTGAGGCTTGAATTAGGTAAAAATCTATCAACCTAATTAAAAATAAACAAATAAATAAATAATAAAAAATTAAATAACCGAATTTAGCAGCAACTAGAATACAAAAAGAACTACATACAACCAAGGATTAAAATACAGTATTTGAAAAAGGCAGAGCACACTTTCGTTATATAACAATACTTGTGAAAAATGGATGTGGTATTTACCCTTATATAGTGCCACTTGAGTTGTATGTGTTGATAGGTCATATTGTTGTGGAATAGGTAAACTATTAATTTCATTTACTTAAGCAGCTACACTAATAATACCTTTTTCACTTACTTTACTTTTTGTGTTGTATAACAGTTTCAGGAGGCCAGTATCATAGAGTATCTAATCAAACTGATTCTCATCTCTACTGAGCCACCACCAAATAAACTTGGTAAAATAACTGGCAGTATGATGTCTTGCTGTGCCATGGTGTTTTTTATTTCTCATTTTGATTTTTATTATGCCATTTACCTGACACCAACAACTGTTCAATGTGTGTGTATGGACCTGGTGAGTGGGTCATAAAGTTGATGAAGTTAGTTTGTGTGGTTCACTGCGAAAAGACTAAAACTTTCTTGTTCAATGTCATTGGTTTGATATGCATGCCAAGAGTCTGAAAAGATTGTTGACCTTCATTTATGTGCTTCTCTATGGCATTCAATATTATAGGGAAAACGCTGTCAGGAAGTAGAACTGGAAAACCTTTGTTAGCCTCGTGGGATACTTCACTGAAACCCTACCATTTTACACATGGCCCATTAGAATCCTCCTATCTGAGAAGAAGCTTTCAATGAATTTGGCACGTCTGTCTATACTATCTGCTTCTGTGTTCTGCTAATATTTCTGGCATTTTGCAAATACTTTAATGCTGTAAATAAAGTGTTTGAATTGTATCCCATTTGTTAAGTTTATCATCCAAAATTATTTGTCTATCATTATATAACAGTTGGCATGTCAGTGAAACAAAAGAGGGGTGGAGTGGGAGGAAGATAGGAAGGAAAAACAGGCAAAACTGTGGTCTGTAGTTTACCTGAAACATTTACATATAATTTTATATTGTTAGAGAAACTGTGTAGTCCACTACCAGAATTTTACTTTTTGTGTTTGTTATTCCTATATAATCTCTAGTTATATAGTGTGCATGTTTTACCAACAGATGTTAAATAAGTATGGGTTTTCAATTTTCAGATTTTTGTTATAACATGATTCATTACTGTAATGGAACATAGTTGCATACTGTGAAGAACTAGTATAAGAAACTCAGCTGCTTTTGTTCACATTGTAATTTCAGTTCATCATTTTATGTAGGTTTCCACTTCCAGTGTCTATGTAGATGTTGGACTGCAGCTATACACCTTACAAAATTTAACCTAATTTTTATTGTAGGGACTGCAAAAACTTGTGAATTAATTTTTGTTCCTGAAATTTAGATTGTTCGTAAAAAAAAAGTACTGGTTATTTGGTTGTTGGTCATTTCATTTAGACTTCCAGTTAATTGAAATAAACTTACTTTTGGACAGTTGAGATACATGAAGAACTAACTGCTGCATGATGGGTAGTACGCAAGATACAGGCTTCATGAGTTTTAAAATGGTGACTGGTTCTCACAAGTTATACCAATTTCTGCCCAACTCCAGCCCTAAAGGAAACCGGTCCAAATCTTACCTAATAAAATTCTGCTTTAATTCTGGTCCATTGTGCTTGCATACTGTAGGTGGTTGAGAGAGGTCTTAAGAATATTTTCAACAGGGTACTGAAGAAGAAGATACTGCAGTTAGCATAAATGAATTAAATTAAACACCATTTTAATTGCAGACTTGACTGTCTGAACTGCCTGGGTATTCTTCAGACAAATTAATGTAAGATATCTTAATTTGCCTGCTGGCTGGTGAATTCTGCTTGTGACAGTGTGGACAGACAACAGCAAATACTACAAAACAAGAACAAAATGTATAATAAAAATTAAGATGTGTGTGTGTGTGTGTGTGTGTGTGTGTGTGTGTGTGTGTGTGTGTGTCTATGTGCGAGCACACATACCCACACACTGGAGGGACATGTAGACTATAAACACAGGTCTGGAGGGAAACAAAATGTGATAATTATGTAAGTAGGTTTATATACTCTTTTCTAGATTGAAAATGTTATCTATTTGGTGGTTTTTGATACACAAATGGACAGAGAAATTTAAGCTGTAATAAACAAATTAAAATAGAAATGTATGGAAATGTATGAAGAAACATACAATATAAACGTTATTATGATAAATGTATCAAGACATATTATATGCTTGTGTGAAGGCTTTCAGAGTGAATATCTTTTGTAGCTGGTTTTTGGGTACATTTGTGTATGAGATTTTCAAAGTGTCAATGTTTTGTTCCATAATCCTGGAACATTTTCAAGGCATACTGATCTTGATTTGGCTATGGAGCATGTTATGTATCTGACTTCATTTGGGGTTGTTGCTGCGGGATTGATGGTAAGTGTGTTAGGACATTCTGTTGTCTGTTATTCTGAGAACTCTCAGCTAGGAATTTCCAAGCTGTCACCAATTTAGTGTATTCATTTTTAACATTGAGCACAGCCTCTCCTTTTTGTGCTGTTTCGATTCCGTCTCTGTATTGTGATTTACTTGTTTGATGTTGCCAAAATTTTTGTATTTTTGAAATTGAATGTGTGTCCTGTTTCTTTCGTGTGTTTCATCAGGGGCATGGTGTCTTCGTGTTTTGCTACTGAAAGTTTGTGATTGATGATGCTTTGACAGACACTTCTAGAGTGGCCGATATAAAATTGGTCACAGTTTTTGCATGGTATTTGATTTACACTATGTCCCTATAGATGTATGCAGTCCTTAGGGTTTTTTATAAAAGCATTGAATTTTTTGTGCATATTGGGTGTTTTATTGATATGATGTTTCTTGATGTTTTCTCTCTGTTGTGTCTGTTGAGCCTTTATACGCGTATATTGTAATGTTAAGATGCTGATGTACTCCTGCGTTTCTTTTTCTGGTTGGTCTTGTTGTCTTTTCTGTTTAATTGCTCTGTTTAAATCAAGTGAGGTGTATTCTTTCTAAAACTGCGTCTCCTTCAATGTGGTCAGCTCTTCTTTCTTGTGTTCCTCATCTGATAGGTGTAAGGCTCTGTGTGTTAGCATCTTCACTACAGAATAGCTCCACCAGATGATGATGGGGCAGTCTATGTATCTGTTTGGGTTTACTGTAAATGAAAAAGCTGAGGCAACCATCTTTCATCTTAATGAGTAAATCTGGGAATGGAATGCTGTTGTCTCAATTTCTATTGTGAACTGTTTTTGTGAGTGGACACTGTCTTTACTGTTAACTGTTAACGTGGGTATGTAAAGAATTCTGTTAATATGTCCTTTCTGTGTTGTCAGATTACGAAGCAGTCTTCCATATAGATATATGAAATGCTTCCATATAATAATATATGAAATATTAGATAACCCATAAGGAAGGTTGTAGTTGTGCTTAATGCCTCTTTCTCAAGGTTATCCATGACAAGGTTTGTCGTGACTGGCAATAACAGTGAAATAATTGGTGCTCCTTCAATTTCTTGTAAAAGTGTTGTTGTCTGTAAAGTAGGTGGAGGTGAAACCATGTTTTGTTAGTTCCATTATGTGCTGAGGTGGTTTGTATGTAGCTTGTATTATCTGGACTGTTTATAAAATCAGTATGTTTGTGAAAAGTAAGGTCACATCAAAGCTGACAAGGATATCTGAAAAAGCAATGGTTAAGTCCAAGAGTTCTCTTTCAGAGTAACCGAGATTTTTATGTAAGAATCCATATTTTTTCCTAACGGTTGGAAGTATTTGACCAAGAAAGAAAGATTTTGTGTGAGAGAACGTGTAGCTCTTACACTATCAGTCAAAGTGGGCTGTTTGCTTTGAGGGTTTTAGGCGGACCTATAATTTTTGTGTACTTGAAGATTTTTCATGTGGAATAAAGTGGTGTTTTCTCTTTTTCTCTAGTGCTGTGTTGCATTGATTGTGTCTTCCTCTCTGAGTATGTTGTGGGTCTTGGGTCGTTCCATTTTGGAATGGTAGTCAAGTGTGTGTGTGTGGGGGGGGGGTGCGCGCATGATAAATGTGGCAGTTCCTTTGTCAGCTGGGAGTATTATGATGTCCTTGTTATCTCTTGAGTACTCTAAGGCTCCTTATTTCCTCACACATGACATTTTGTTTTGGTGGTGTGATATATGTGTCTCAGTACTCTTAGATACCTCTTGGCAAATTATATTAGAATTTATTAGTGAGATTTTCTTAAAGTTCGGCAAGATAAATCTAACTGTAAAATACTTCTCTCTTCAGACTTGATAATTATGTGAAATTTCAAACTATATTTTCAACATGGAACAAAGGCACATTTGGTACTTTAGAAAACACACCATCAAATTTCAACATAAAAGGCCAATCCACACTGACACGAAGCAGATGAGCTCCAGCTCAGAACTAAATTGGAACAGCATCATAACATATTGTAAAGTTCTCTAAATCAAGGGCAGTCCAAACTGCAAAAAAAAATTTTTATCGATTTTTGGATTTTGGTCTAATATTATTCTCTGAAATCTGCTCTTTAAAATGGTATAGAACACTTGATAGTAACAAAATTATTTTTTTGTGTAAAAAAATGTTTTCTATCACCTTGCAGTGCATTGGGATCAACCTTCTGATGGGCAACTATGTCGAAAAGATATAGATACATGGTGCAAGTATAACAGATCTCGACTAACAACTGAAGTTTATGATCACACAAAACATTTTCACTTGCCTGAAGTTATCATGAAGGAAATTAAACCCATTTTTCAACAGTTGTCAGATCCCAATGTATTGGGAAAAC
Source organism: Magicicada septendecula (assembly GCA_034769895.1). Classification (NCBI taxonomy): domain Eukaryota; kingdom Metazoa; phylum Arthropoda; class Insecta; order Hemiptera; family Cicadidae; genus Magicicada; species Magicicada septendecula. Next base: position 681,535,878 of record CM068368.1, on the reverse strand, counting down.
GTTTGAAAGGTAAATCACAACATCCAAATGAGTCTCTTAATAATTTGATATGGTCACGCGTACCAAAAATAACTTTTATTTCCATTGAAACATTAAAATTTGGAGTATTTGAAGTAGTTTTATCATACAATGATGACAATGTAACACAACTAAAAATTTTAGAACACTTAGGATTAGAAGTGGGGCGAAATCTGGTTGAAGCAATGAAACGACTTGACATTGTCTGCATCCGAAAAGCTGGAAAAGCAGTTACTGATCTCGAAAAAAAAGGAGAGTCAAAAAGTTTAATAAAAAAGAAGCTGGAAGACTTATATCAAGAAGAGGAGGACCCAGACAATCCTTCTTACATTGCTGGGTACTATTAAAATTGTAAGTGACTGACTTATCACATATTCCAACCGTTTTTGCTCGTTTTCTGAAAATTGACTTTTTTAAGCTTAGATGTCAGATATTTCAGTAACCATTAAATATTATTATATATATATATTAAACTTCCACTTACTTTTTGGTTTTGTTACCCAGACGTTTCGACATGGTATTCGTCTTCTTCAATGGGATTTAAATACTGAATGTCTGTACAGTAACGGTTATGGGATGTAGGTGTGTGTGGTGGGGGATGCTGGTGGGAGGGAATTGGCGCTGGGATTCGAATTTTGTGTTGGAATCAGTGTATCGAAAAGTATGTGTGATCTATAATGTAATTGTTCGTTTAATATGTTGTTTGGTTGTAGTGTGTGAGATCTGTATATTTCAAATTGTTCTGCCAAATATATTAAATATATGTTTACCAAATTTTTATGTTGGCTCAATGGTATAAAATACTAGTTCCGTACACAGGGATTTTAAAATATTTATATTACAGACCAAATAGGAATTTTTTTTCATTTTATTTGTTGGTATAAAAACGTGTAAACAAAAAAAAAATCACAAATATTTTAATTTTGCACTAAAATAAAAAAACTTGTGTACGGAACTATCAAAAAAGTTTCTTTCCATAATAAAATAAACTGCAAGGTTCTAGGTATTATAGTTTATGAGATATCTGACATCTAGTTAACATTAAGTTTAAATGGAGTTCGGACTACCCTTGGGGGGGGGGGGGGTTCAGATCACCAACGTTGTACTCCAGATGAGAATCGTTCACACCATACTTCAAGTTCAGATGTCAAACACCTACTAGGGAGTTCAGCAATTTGTTTGCAGTACTTGATCTACAAAAACTGTCAGCAATTTGTTCGCAGTACTTGATCTACAAAAACTGCAATCTGTCCAAACTGGAGAGTAACAACATGATCTAAACATACAAAGTTCTAGCTGTGAAACCAACATCATTCTGGAAACTACATATCAGATCTACAAACTTACTGCAGTTTAAGAGACTGTTTTACTCAGAGATTCGTTAAGCACATAACAAACATTAGTGCTGTTCAGTGGTACACCATTTTAGGGTTGTGTGTACCGGTATGCTTAGCTTATTCCCATCTATCTGTTCACAGTTTACTTGATCAAATAAACAGTATGGATTTAAAAAAAAAAATTTCCTGTCCCCCACCAGTCCTGCAGTTTAGTTGCCTGATGAAGCACTGTGCTTTAGCTGGTCTCAATTATCCCATTTACTGAGCGAACTTGGGGGGCTAAAAAACTTGCCTCAATTTTGTGGACTCTCTGGGAATCAAATTCTCTGGCCAGATTTATAGCCAGATGCCAAATCCACTTATCTACTAAGAACTGTATCTTATTCTGCAATAAAATACCAGTGCATGGTATTAATGTCTCATGGGATCAGATGCAAGGATACTTAGGACCTAAGAGTTAAACTTGCAACTTGAGCATCTGTAGAAATCTTCTTCATTTACTGAGAAATATTGAAGTGTTTTAAACGATATGCTAAAAAAATGTGCCACTTAGTAATGACACTGTTGCTAGGTGTGTTGACTTCATCACAAAAAGCCCTTCAAAAAAAACCTATTGAATGTAGTTATTTTTCACCTGCCGTTGATGAATCAACAGGTATTGCTTATGTACCTCAATGGGTAATTATGAACCTTCGCATTGTACATTGTGAAGGTAAGCATAGAGTTATAAAAAATTTCTTTTTAACATTTGACCGCTCTCGTATGGGGCCAAAATATTTACCATGAATGTCACAAAATACTGTTGACTTTGGCCTTGGTGGTGTGCAAGAGTTCATGTGCAAGTGTGTTGTGTTTTTTCCTAGTAAGTATTTATTTGTATTATGTAGTCTTTTGGTTATATATTATGTGAACTTTTATTATTATTATTTTCCTGACTCTCTGTCATTCATTGGTAGAGTATTTATTTACTCTAATAAAATGAAGGCAGAGGGTTTTTTTGAAGCTCCCGTAAGAGGATTTTAAAATTCAATATAGGAATGCTGTTAAACTGTTTCAAATGTAATACCATTAACATGCACTATAGACAACAAATGTATTGTTCTTCACTCTATGTGTGAAAAAATCACCTAATTATTTTGGACTACGTTCCTGAAAAAAACTCACCTGACTTTTACATCCTTAATAAAATAAAATAATTATTCAAAAGCAACAGTGTCATATAAAAAAAACCTTTAGGTAACTTATAACAATCATTGTCATTCGGTGTTGATATAAAATTACCATCCGGATATAGTCCCTACTGTTTAAAAATTGTTGGTATGATACATCACAAAATTTCTGCTTTATACCAAACAGAAGCAACCTAGTATTTTAGATTTCTCTAAAGCCATTCAAATGAGACTGGAAAATTCTCAAAAAATTCCTTGAGAAGTGGCATTCTTGAAACATGAAATCGTGTTTTAAATAAATGTAATATTTATGTGCTATCATACAAAATTATGCTTGAAAAAATATGTTAAGAACGGGAGTTAGGTTGAAAAGAAAATTGAACCTATTAATTTTGTGGTGTGTTTATATTATGATTCTCGGGTTCACGGTGTTAACAATTATCCATCATGTTCTGAGGTTGCAGCTGTTTTGAATATATGGATGGTGCTTCATCATCTCATAGATATATTGGTGTTTATGAAACAGAAGGTGGATTAAAAATTGTAGATTTTGACAGTATACAATGTGATCCAACATTGTACAAGGATTGTTCAATAGAAACACGTTTAGAGGCGTAAAGCATTTTTTTATTCAACGATTTTAAATGAAGTCTCCAGTAACATTAAGACATGAGTCTGACTGTTGCACTGATCTGTAGATTCCCTGCTGGTAAAATTCTTGCGGCTGTTTGTGGAATCACTCGCTAACAGCAAACTCTACCTCAGCGTCTGATTTGAATCGCCATCCTTTTAGTGATTTCTTTAATGGGCCAAAAACATGATATTTGCACGGGGACAAGTCAGGACTATATGGTGGATGTTGCAAGACTTTCCACTTCATACGAGCAAGCAGATCTTTAATCGTCTGGGCTACATGGGGTTGAGCATTATCATGCAGAAGAATGACACCATTTGTGAGCTTCCCGGGACGTTTATTCTTTATGCTTACCTGTAATCGTTTTAAGCTGTCTGTATATCACTCAGGGATGTTGTTGACGCCAGGTTCTTTAAAATCTAAGAGCAGTACACCCTGATAATAAAAAAATACGGTCACCATTACTTTTCCTGCCGAAGGTTGGGACCGACATTTTTTCGCCTTCGGAGATTGTGCGTGCTTCCTCTGGATATTCTGACGTTTGGATTCTGATTCGCAGTGATAACACCAAGACTCATCACTGGCAATAATTTGGTGTAGAAAGGCATTACCTTGTTGTTGATAGCGCATCAAATGCTGTAATGATAAGGCCGAATGCAAAGTCTGCTCAACAGTAAGCAGTCATGGAATCCACTGAACAGCAACTTTGTGATACCCAAGACTATGAATGATGGAATGAACAGTTCCCATGCTGATGCTAAATATTGAGAAAGTTCTCTAACTTTGATGCACCTAGTTGCGCGTACAGCAGTTTCCAGCTGTCTCACATTTTCATCTGATGCTGCAACACATGCAGGTCTGGGACGGGCCAAATCTTTAGTAGGTTCTCTTCCTTGTTGAAATTTATTGCACCATTCAACCACTGCATATGAGAATAACTATAGTCACCATATACAGCTTTCGTTCTTGTAAAAAGTTCCATTGGCTGACGCCCCTCAGCAGCCCAAAACTGAATAATAGCATGCAGATTATCTTTGGATGGATTTTCTATCATAGACGCCATTTTTCAAAGTCACAACGCTTAGAAAAGAGCAAACTGGAAATATTTTTGACAAGACGCGTCACTAGTACTTAAAATTAAAAATACCTCCTATATACCTCCTATGATATATGTGGCTTGGAAGGAAACTACATTGAAGGGGAAACTTTTTTTGTGAATGTGTTGGTAATTACTTATAGAGAATCATCCTTATTACATTTTAGGCACACTTGTGTCTCAATCAGGCTCATCTACATCTATATGTTTCACTCTTGACTTCATAAGTTAATTTTATGATTAGATCTTACTAGCTACAGTCCAATGAATTTCAAAAATGCATTTGATTTAGCAATGGGTGTTGGTAGTAATAGTGTTGTTATTTACTTTTTTAGCACTTAAAAATATATTTCCTGTCAAGACAAATCAACATTACATGAATATGTTATTTTATTATTTTGTAACACACATTTTTTTCAATTGGGCTAATATGAATTTGAGCAACCAGTTAATTGGGCATTGAGATAATTGGTTTCCTACTGTATTAGAAAATTTGCTTGACAATTATCTTGTGGCATGGCACACACTTAGGATTAGAGTTTGGTGTGAGGTCATTTGGTGTTAGAGGAGTTATTATACTACAAGTCACAATAATCCTTCCCAAACAGTTCACTGAAATACTGCAGTCGTTTCCAATAAAAAGATAATTCAGGATTAAGTAGGAGGGTGCTACTGTGTTTAAAGACGGACATTTCTCAAAGAAGTGTGCTTGAACCAATTCTTTGCTTCCTCAATTCTATTCACCTTCCTGAGTTTTATATCAATACTGTAGCAGCAGCTTTTACTGATGATTCTGCAATGCTCATCATCATGCAGAGCAACAATGATGAGTACAGAAGAACTTATAAAGAACTATTCATTCTCAAAACTAGACTACAAAATTGTACATTAAACTTGATGAATCAGTCATTAATCAATTTCATCAATAAACATATTGAAAATTAGAAAATATAAACAACCAAACCTGTTCTTTATGGACTCACCCAATTCTGTGGCACAACACTGGATACTAAAATTAGATGGAAGCTCCATGTCAAAAAGAAAAGAGAAAACTGGGAATTAATACAAAATCATGATACTGGTTAATGGGAAGATTAACTCAATTAGTTGATTCATCTCAATCAACCTATAGTAAACTTTGAACAGATTTTAAAATCAGTATGGTCATTCATTATGGGGTTTGCATTATAATCAAACTTTGGGGTTACACTGAAAAGAGTAGGCTAATATTATAGAACTTTCCTGGAATGAAGTGTTAGAGAACATCTTTGATGGACCTTGGTTCATCAAGAACAACGACCTTCATAACATTTAAATGGTTGTAAGGAAACTTGGAAATCCTTATATCATCATAAAAACATTGAAGCTATCCAACTGCTAGAGAACAGACATATTGGAAACACTTAAATGAAGCGGGTCTGTTTGTGATATTGTAAAGTGTTAAGAGTCAAATGTCGTGTATCACCTAAGAAAATGAATGCTTTAGTAAATTTAGTTAAAGAAACATAAGAGAAATCTTCTAAGTAAGCTATGGTATAACACAATAATCACTTTCCACTAATCAGCAACAATCACTTGAGCCGCACTCTACAATATCGCCAGGCCCGCAAAAGTTCCAGAATAATTTTCCATTCTTTTGGCAGCGTGCCAGCATAATTTGCGTAGTTACTAGTACTCGAACTGCTGAACTAGTCGAGAAGCGTGTAGACCGATACTCGAATGTTCGAGAGCGTTACATAATTGTCGTAACATTCCTCCTTCTTAAGCCTGTTCGTCCCGAAATGGCAAACTGTCTCTGCAGTAATATCTAGATGATCTAGGCCTTTGGTCGACTTGTGAAGAATAAGTCTACGGCTCTTCGAATTCAGTCTCGGGCCGAATATCAAGTTCCCAGGAATATGAATCTCCCTCTCACCCACTAGTTTTGCTGGAATCATGTCGGCTGTGTTGTATACTGATGACCTATAAGCCATTAGCTGGTCAAAATTTGTTTGATTCTCGGCAACAACCGCTTGAGTAGCTTCATCTTCAGCAACTTCTCCTCCGGGCGCTTCCATTAACTCAGGAACAACCAAGGCATTTCCTCGATGCCCATAGTTGGCTTTCCAATCACTTTTATACAGGTACTTCCTCTGCTAGCTCTTCCATTTCTGCATGCAATAGGAAGGATTCCTCTTAACCACACCTGTTGACTTCTTCTGTTAATGTCACTTGTTTGATCGAATGGTTGGCGAACCCCGTCAGTTTAGCCATGCAAAGCTTTATCTTCTCTTGGCCAACCCTCAGGACATTCTCTCTTAAGTCTACAATGAATCCGTAGGCATTCATAATGTCCGTGCCAAGAATCACTTCATTGACAAAGTCTGTAACGAGCATTTAGTGGCTAAACTCGAGAAGACCCAGGCGTACATGTACGTCTACCTGTCCTAAGACTTTGATGGGGCTTCTAGTCACAGTCTGATTGTACAAGAGCTAAATAGAGGCTGGCGGTTGCTGACTAAGTCAGGGCGCACAATGGACACTCTTGCTCCTGTGTCAACTGTAAATGATGTTGGTTTATCTTCCACAAACCGATTAATGATCAAGTTTCCACTGGTCTTATGTAGCGTGGAAACTGTGTGCTGTTCTGAAGCTTTATTTCTCCAATTGGTGCGATCATACCCTTCTATCGGTATTTTATTCTCCCAACAGTCTGCCTGCAGATGACCACGATTTCCACAGTTGTAACACTTCGGTCTTCTGTCTCTTTCCCATCGTTCAAATAGTTGTGGCGCTCTTGAACCTTTGAATTTTTTGTCCTGCAACATTGTTTTCTAGCCCACGTCGTAACGGCAGTGTGATATCGGGGTCTTCCGACTACATTGTGATGACATAAACCCATTAATGTAGCGGGACGCTGACTTGGCAGCTTTAAACTCGATGGGGCGAACAAGAGCTTCTGAGGTATTTCGGTGTCTTGCCATTCGTAACACTTGCTGAAGTTCACAATATCCGACGCCATCAATAAATATCTGCACCGCAAACCTCATTCGAAAATCCTCTGGTGCTTCAGGATAAGCCAGTCTTGTCGATGCTTGCTTCAAAGTCTTGAAGACTCTCCCCGGAATGCTGTCACCTTGTTCTCAACTGAGCATAGTACAATCACCGTACCGTAATTTATAGCTTTAATCAATTCTGGCTGTCAGATGGCACTAGTTGTAGTAGATCTGCCGCAGGTCCTTTGAAAGCGAAAACGAGTGAAACTGCTTTGTCTTTCTATGACCAAATATTTGTCCAAGCAGCGGCTTCAAATTCCCGAAGATACGTCGCCCAGTGAATGCTTCCATCAAATGTTGGGGCCTTGACGTGAACTGGCCCAACTGCAGGCAAAATCACTTTCTCTGATACTTTATTTTCTATGTACTTTGCGTCTTTATCATGGGTACAGTCTGTTCAGCAATTTGTTGCATGACGCATGGCTGTATTTTCATAATTTGCTCTTTGATAATTGCTACAGTCTCCTCTAATTCAGTTATTTTATTTGACATGGATTCTACTTCGACAGATATTTTTGCAGACATCGATTCTTCGATATTCTACTAATTTGGTTATTAAGCTCTCCTCGTAATAGACCCAACTGTTCAGCGATATGTTCTTGCATCTGCTTTTGCTCCTGAATCAAACGTTTTGATGTCACCTGTTTCACTCTTATGTTCCTCTTTTTGTCGTCCTTCAGATTCCAAAGTTAGTGCTTTCTGCTTCTTCTGCCTCCTGTGTGCATTCTACTTTTTGTTGGTTCTGTGTTTGCAGTAGCAGCGCTTGGAAAGCTTCCATCACCTGACTGGTATCCATGTTTGCACTCTGACACCGTGGGTTCTATTCCACTTCTGACACCGCTATTACGACGGTCTCACGGGTCGTCGTATTGTACAGTGGAAACAAAATACAGACATCAATGAAGTCACTAATTACCAGCTTTAATTAGTGACAAAGAACAATTTGAAATCAACTTACATGTTGCAACTTTATTATCATTTCTCATTTTTCAATAACTTATTGTCGGTTTTCAAAATTATTTACTGTCAAGCAACAACTACATGGGTATTTGGCCTGTTATTTAGTGAAGATTATTCTAGTTCCCTTACCAAAGATGTATAGTGGTAAAGAATGTACAGATTACAGGGCAGTGGGTTTTATCTGTCATGTTATAAGGTTGATGCCAAGAAGAATGGAGAGAAGAATTGAGCACTATATGGGAGAAAACCAATTTGGTTTTAGAAAAGATAAAAGTGCAAGAGGTGGCTGATGATCATAGAAGAAACAGTAGTAACAGAAGACTCAGCACCGTTTAAGGTATAAACGGGAAAGAGAAAGAGTGGGAAGATCGTATTTTACCATCATCGTAAAGTAGTGACATAGACGTTTTCGATTCCGTCTTTTATATCTGACCATCATGTATTTATTTGACATTCCTTCTTCCTGTCGCGTTGTGTCTGAGAGCCTGTTCTGTATTTTCATTTACGGATTCCTTTTAAATGTTCTTTCCATTTTTATCTGCTATCTTTTACTTATTTATGTATTTTTTTGTTTTGAATATGTACCTTGTGTGTTTCTTCTTGGAAATTCTGTAAAATTTTATTTTATTAACTGGTTACAGTTTGTTCTGTGAATGTTGTGTTACTGGTTCCTATTATTATCATTTGTATATCATTATTAGTAATTATATTGTATCTATCTCTCTTTGAAAGCCATAATTTTCGTTTTGTTTGTGGATAGTTTTCCATTATATTCTTCTGTTGGCCGATTTTTAGGGTGTCCCGAACGAATATCAGGTTAATAACTATCTCTTCGAGTGGCAGAACAGATAGCTACGTAAGCGTCTGAATTAAAAGAAGGAATTCAAGGATACACAAAAAACCGTTTATTAAGAAGTAATTAAGAAATTTGATTATTTACAAAAACTTTAATAATACTCTAAATGATCAAGTCAACTCTCAAAAATGTATAATAGTCAAATCAGTTTCTTAAAGAGGTATTTCTGTTGTTTAAACTCTATATGTTTCTTTACTCCAAAAATTATATTTACTCTCACAATAGATACCAACTCTCTAGACCTGAGTCTCTCTTCTGATTACTAGTGTGTACTACGCACTCCTCTCTGAACTTTATATCTCATATTTATATGTGCAATTTGTTTATGAAAGTGTCTAAAACTGCAAGGTGAAATCTGTTTACTAAACCTCAGGTGGTGACACATTTGGTTGGTACAGTCACCCCTTGATTATTTGTGACATTCTAAATATGACTGGTGAAATTCATACATAACTGTTTGCTCTGAATAACAGATTAATATACGTATTTGTTGACCAAATTGAATGACCAAAACGGTATCTCGACCTTAATATAACGCATTACTACTAATGTAGAAACAGAATAATTATTATACAACACCTCCCCACTTAGTCGAGGGCAATAGATCTTACAAGACTCTGTGCTCCTCATAATCCCATTTCCTCCTATTTAATTCAATCTTTTCTTGTAAAGACGGCATATCTATAACATCTTAACTTGTGTTATAACATAGGGAACCCGCATTAATTGGTTCTACCAATTATACAGGCTGCCTTCGTTGTGACGAGCTGAAAATTAATCACAACACCAAAACAATTAATATAAAAGGATATTGGGAAGGGGAGACTGTTGATTTATGCACTCAGTTTAGTCGGTACTAAAGATGACATCTCTTTATTACATAATGAGATTAATTGCTCTACTTAAAGTTCTCAACATATATGGTTCAACAGCTTACAGTTTACAAGATGATTATATATTTTATTCTTTCACAAGGGCCCTCAAAATAAGATGTACATCAATTTAATTTATGCCACGGATCCGGGATTGAATATAGCATGTTAATAATGGTCATCTCGCCATCTACAATCTTGAAAATTGTGCCAATTTGAAGAATGGACTTTATTAATCTTTTTAAAACAATAAAGCTTTCAGTTTAAACTTTTACTCTTTTACTACAAACAGTTTTATTAGATTACAGACTACATCTTACATATAATGTCTGTCTTTTAAAAGTCTTAAAGTGGTGAGTTAAATTGTCTTTGTTGGTTATAATTTTAGTATCTCATAACCATGGAAGACAAGCCTCCATGTCACCTGTGGTTTCTGTAGTTGATGCAGATTTGGCTCTTCGGTCCTCGGTGTGTTTCCTGAAGGTCTGTCGTTACCTTAGTATCCGGTGACGGTGAAGTTCCTGACATATGTTACATCATTCTGGGTGTGGTACTCTCTTCTTAGATGACTGTAGTAAATCTTGTTGTTAGAATAAATAAAGCGAAAGTTTGTTTCACTGGTTTTCACTTCACATGATTATTTATTAGTTGAATTTCACCTCATGGTTCTAGTACTGTATTAATTACATAGTTTCTTATTTAAGAATTGATAGAGATGTCATCGGCGCACAATTTAGTTATTTAAATATTCTTTAACGAACATTCACATAGTTATATCCGCGTCGCGAACCAACGCTGTGCGCAGCTTACGGCGTGAGCGCTCCATTGCAAGTGCTTCATAGTTAAGGGGTGAGAGTAGTAATCTCGCGACATTTACCATTCAGCATAAAAGTAGTTCCATTTTCCTTCTTTATTTAAAGGATTAAAGTTTGACTATTTAATTAAACAGAGATATTCTTAGTTACAGACGTTATTAAAGTACATTACAGTGGTCTTGTTTAATTATTTAAATAAGGTCAAATTTACAAGTATTTTTAGTTTGTTTAGGGGTCGGAATTCAAGTTAATTCTGGTTAGCGCATGTCTATGCAGGATTAATTAACAAGGTTTACCCTTTCTGTACAATCGTATTCCTTTTTTATTTTATTATTACAACTCTTTATTAAATATTATTATTATTTAAAGATAGCAATAAGATTTAGTTTAAATGTGCGATTTTATTAAAAATTTAAAATTTCTCGGCCTACACATTACCTATTTATTAATTACCATATTTTTATTAATGAAATCGTCACATATCGTCTAATTTTTCAACTTCTAAATCTACAGTAGGCTCAGTCTTATTCTTTTTGAAAGCAACAGGGAGATTTTTGAACTCTTTTTTTTCTTTTTAAAACACAATTTGTCTACTCTAAAATATAATGTTAATGCAATAAGAATAACTAAAATTGTAGCTGATAGGTAATGTCTCGGCTCAGGTGCATAATTATTTGGTCCGTATTGTTTAAACATCTCGTCTAACATATTTAGCCTTACGCTTGCAGTCGTTAGATCTTGAAATCTATTTGTTGCATATCTCAAGTAGTTACTGTTGTTGGCAATCTTTTTGGAAATTGCATCATACATGTCATTGCTGATATCTAATTTATGAACATTAGTGTTAGATTACATTACTTTTACTTATCTTATTTTTATTACGTTACGTATGTTAAATTTCTCTAGTGACTTATACGGTATTCTGCTAAGCGTACAGGTGGATCCAACCATCTGGCATTTGGTCGGTAGGGTGAGTATCCCAGTTCCGTCGTGTTCTGGATGTCCATCTGGTCCCAGACATGTTGTGGTGAGGCTTTCTTCCTGTGGAAACACTAATAGCCTTCCTAGAATCTTCGGATATTCCATAGTGGGCTCCTGTACGCACAGTGACGTTCCGATGGACGTAATCCGTGTGACGCGTACGTTCAGAGGTGGCGTAACTCCCTTGAAGAAGGCGATTTCGCAGGTCTCCAGTCATGTAGCTAAATGATTGACAACATTCGGCGTCATCTTGATGTTCCGGCCTTTGCAGTCGTCTACTTGCTTCTGCGTCATTGGGATGAAGTGCTGCTGCTCACTGTTGGATATGGAGATAAAGTCCATGCAAGGATTAATGAAGGTACATAGGAAGTTTTCTTTGGCTATAGGAATAGGATTAGGGATAGGTAGTGCTTCGTACAGTGTATAGGTACGATCAATATGTTTAATTGGTACCTTTAGGAAAATACGAATAACATGACCACTCATAAACCAAGCTACAACCTCTAAAACGTAATAATTGTGATATGGTCTGAGGGGTAACTACTAGTGGTAGTGTGGAACCTGTCCTTAATTGCATACTTATCTTGGTTAAATATGTACTGATATCAACACAGTACCTAAAGTGCCTTGTCTCATAGCATCGATACCTAAATAAAATCGTATCACTTCCTTATCTATGTCTTTACAAACGGTTTCCATAATCTTCAGAACGTCTAGAGCTCTGAAACGTGTCACCATATACTTTCTAACTTTCGAATATTGTACCGATTTAGGTCTTGCAATTTCTGAGTTAACTTTCGGTTTCTAACGTAATATTTTGATTGGGTTTAAAGTCTCATTATGTGATTAATTGCTGTTAGCGTTTTTTTGAATTACTGTCAGCTGGTCCTTTTCTAATTGATACACTCGGTGGTGGTTACTGATACTGTCTAGAGTGGTAATCTTCTCATTGAAATATTCAGCGAGAACTTTATATCTCATATTTATATGTGCAATTTGCTTATGAAAGTGTCTAAAACTGTAAGGTGAAATCTGTTTAGTAGACCACGTGGTGACATACATTTGGTTGGTAAAAGTCATCCTTGAATATTTGTTACATTCTAAATAGGTGAAATTCGTACATAACTGTTTGATATGAATAACAGATTAACTTACATATTTGTTGACCAAAACGGTATCTCGACCTTATAAGTGACAAAATAATATAACGAATTATTATTAATATAGATACAGAATAATTATTATACAACACTTCACTTATTCGTTATTTAACCAATAATTTTTTTAATTTTTCATATTTTATTAAGTGATTTATTTATAAATCTTATTTATGTATGATAGTATTAAGCTGGACGAGCGGAAGTGTAACGCTTGTGTCCCAGAAAGGTACGTACTAGAAAGTAATTTACGTCACAGAAGACACCACATGTCATACATTTGTCTTGTCTGTTAGGTAGGGTTAAAACCACTGTTGCTGTGGATGAAAGGTTGCTGCTACCAGAGTAACGAATATATTGCGGAAAAAGAGTAATGGAATCGACACTGCACGGAAGAGTGTGTATGATTGTGATTTTGCATGTTCGTATTCGATTATATTTGTATTTATTAGTTTGTGCGTATGTTGGATGCATGTATGTATATATATATATATAATATTTAATTTTTCTTTTTTTTATAACGAATTTACCTCAAGATATTTCTTTCCTCATTAGGAACATGTTTCGAGAACCCCTTGTGTTCTCATCCTCAGCCTTCGTGATCTTGCGTCTGGTGAAGTATCTGCGTGTTGGCTGGACGCTATTTTGGTTTCTTGTTGGTCTCTGGTATTATTGTGTGTGATTGTGGTGTATATATTAGTATTTTGTGTATTTTCGATGTTGAGTGCTTTGAAAATTGTGTCATGTTTTGTATTGATTTGTATTTGTTCAGGTATTAGTTTGTTTTGTGTTTTATGTTTGTATATTTGTAAATTTTCCCAAATGTTCATTATGGTGCCTTTGTGTGGTATGTGTTTTTTTAGTGTCATATTGGTTATGTCTGGGAATTCATGTCCATTGTTTATTGCATGTGTGGCCAAATTAGGTCTGTATATTTCGGGTTTTTTGTATGCATTTAGGTGTTCAAAATAACGTTTTTTCAGTTGTTTTTTGTTTGTCCTATGTAACATTTTTTGCAATCTTGGCATTCAATTTTGTATATACCATTGGTTGTTGTATTATCTTTGTTGTGTGGGTTACAAAAACTAAATAACCCACATGCGCGCACTTACCCACATCTCGGAGGTATACTCTTCTTCAGCAGTATTTACCTTGATGTTCCCCGGCTGGGTCGCAGGCTTTGGTCGTTGATTGAGTGTGGATAAGCGCGTGAATAACGTTATAAGTTTTAATTTACAAGTAAAGAGTACATAGGATTGAGTTCTGGTTGTGAAATTAGTACGACTGTTTCAAGAAAAGCATATTCATTTGATTTATTCAAAAATCGCAAATTGTCATGTTATTTAAATTGTTCAATGTGGGTTTCTTGTTATATGAACCCTTTATATTCAACCCGAATATAATATACTCATAATGTGTTTAACTCTGATTTCTTATAATTCTAAGACATAGTATATACACACATACATTATATATGACCTGAAATAGTACACAGACATATACATATAACACATATAAATATAATAGGAAACGTAATTAATACGTATAACATTTAAATATTGATCTAGTCTTTACAAGTGTGGTTTTCCATGTATACCACGTAAATGAAACTTTTAATTAATTAAAATATTAATAGAGAACCATATTTACGTTAATTGATTCTAATTTTAATGTCTCGATTAATTAACCATTACATAAATCTCATATTTAAAATTTATTCATCTAATTAATTACAAAATATAATAAACTATGTTTCTTTCTTGACCATTCAATTATGAGATTACTACTGTGATATTCTCTATTCTCATTTATATATTTAACAATTATTTATTCATTCTTTAAGTAAAAAAATATTTAAAAAAATATATTAATGTTCTTGTAAACTTGGATATGGAAACTAGCTTTTGGTGATAGACGTCAGGGTCATTTATAATATTAAATAAATGTTCGAGTTCACCTGCATTTTTCTGCACCCATTTAAATTGGTTGTTACCGTCATCTGGACTCTCGAGTTTGTTGATCCTCTTCAGTATCAGCTCCTCTTGTCTCTACATCGTTGAATTCCTCGCTCCGTCTCCTGGATGCTGAGTTCTGACGTGGACCTCTAGTCTTGATGATAAACGGCTGGATGTAGATGTATGTGTTGTCCCTGCGTCCTCTCGAAGATGTCTAGTTCCTCTCCTCTTCTTTCTTGTCCCTCGTAGCTGTCTAGAAGTTCTACGTAGTTATGACTCGTGTAGCTTCATTAATACAGTCTTTTATTTAAATCACTCGTTCTTTAATAACTGCACCGACGTAATGCCGGTTCCATAGCACTTCAGTATATTGACTACTGTTCAAAACATTACTATAACTTTGTAAAGTTTACGGTGTCGAGATGCGTGGATTCCTCTTACTAAATGAGTTTGATCTGATCTTGATCTGAGAT
Source organism: Magicicada septendecula (assembly GCA_034769895.1). Lineage (NCBI taxonomy): Eukaryota > Metazoa > Arthropoda > Insecta > Hemiptera > Cicadidae > Magicicada > Magicicada septendecula. Next base: position 681,520,520 of record CM068368.1, on the reverse strand, counting down.
AGTGAGAAAGTGACAAAGAGTGTGTCGCTCGCTGGGGTTTTATACTGCTGCCTCGTTGCAATTCCTGTTGGAAACTGTTTCTGACAACTTTGGACTGGCCGGCGCGTCGGTTTCATCATCACTTTCAACCTACGCGTCTTTTTATGAAGCGCACACTTTTTTATAAATATTACACCAATTGTTAGGTATAATATTAAACCTTGTCTATGCAAATTATGGATGTTACGCTGTGCAAATTATGGCAGCTATGGCAAAATTTCACACGGTGTCTTAACCGTTCCCACGATTAATGACCACTTAAGCCAAATTGAAGCGCCAGGCGTCAGCTAAGTATTCACATATGTCGCTGATTCGTGTCACTTTTGGTTCACGTACAATCCTTAAAAAACTGTGTGAAATCTTCCACCCTCGTTTGCATAATTTAACCTGTCTGTTATTTACACATGTACACATACACACACGCAGACTGCTACACAGGCGACCGCATGTCGTTCTGACGTCACCGCTGCCGGTCTCTGCGTGTTAATTGCTCCCCTTCGTTACATTTAAAAACCAACAAAGTCATATGCTTCCATATACATGCTTACGTACAATATTTGATTTATTTAAATTTAAATACTGCTTATATTTATTACATTCTTTCTTATATCTAACGTATATTTATTATACTATTTTTAATATGTACATCTTACATATTTCATACGTCTATACATATGTTATCATACCTCAGTCAGGGGTTGATACATATACTTATGCTAAATGTATCGTTGCATAAATTCCCCTGCTGGGTAAAATAAAATTTGAATTTTATTCAAATTTTACTTCCTTACTCAGAAATTCTTTATTTAAATTATTTTTTACAACTCACAATTAGTGGTCATAAGGGTTCTTAAAATTTTTCATTTTCCCTGGGTGGATTACGTCCCTCCCATGGACTTATAAATTGACTATTTATTAATTCCTTTATCCATAGAATTTACGGAATGCTGATGCATGGTACTTTCCAATGATCTTGTTTCCTGTTGGATCGTAGACGATAAATGTGTGTCGTCCTTTCCTCCTTTGTAATAAGTAGGGTCCCTCGTACAGTCTGAATAGTTTCTTTGCTGTATTGTCGATTCGTTTTCCCACTGGATTACTTTTTAGTAGCACACTCTCTCCTTCATGGAATGTGATGAGTTTGTGCGTTCTGTTGAACCTCTTGATCCTCTTTTCTGCAAGTTTTTCCATCCTCTTCTTCGCATTGTCGTACTTGTGACTTAATGGAATTTGTAGATTTTGGTTTGGAGGTTTGTCAATGTTTCTCGACCAGAATCTATTGGGTTTCTTATTTGTTTCCAGTTCCACCGGTGTATATCCCGTAGCTTCACTGTATGTAGCATTTATAGCTTGTCAAAAAATGATAAGTACTTTGCCCATCGATTATGTTGTTCATTACAGTAGATGCGTAAATGTTTTCCTAACTCTTTATTTACCCTCTCAGCAAGGTTTCCTTGTGGATGTCGTATTGACGTTAACACTGGTTGTATGCCGTGCTGAGTTAGCGTTTCCGTCCATGCTTTATTTTGAAATTGTTTACCTTGGTCACTCAATATCTTTTTGATTTGAACATACTTCGGTACATATGTTCGTAGTATGACATTCAGTACACTTTTTGTGGTAGGTCTTCGAATAGCGTAGAGTCGAACTGCCTTGGTGAACACATCTATACATACAAGTATGTGCTTCGTACCCCCGTGAATAGCTCTCGGAAATGGCCGCAGGAAGTCTACTGCTACTAATTCTCCCTTTTCCTGTGTCTTTATATTTTGCATATCTACATATTGTAACAGTACCAAAAATATGGTAGTTACATAATATAAACGAATGTAACGTCAAGTATGAGAAAAACGTGGAAATATATCTAGATAAATAAACCTAAGTGTATATAAGTGTGTATCTACAAATATATTAATAAAAAATCCAACAATGAAGAAGAGAAAACTAATATATCAACATTAAAGACAAAATGAAGAAAGAAAATGCCACAAGCCCAAAACAAAATATCAGTAACTAGACCCAATAGGATCCAACAGTGAGGGGAATCAACGAAACAAGGACCAACAAGCTCCAACAACAATGGAGATAAATAAAAATAGCAACTACGATGAAAATATAGAATAAAGAAGAAAGAAGAAGGACCAGGAAGAGCACCATGAAGAAGAAAGAAGATGGACAGAAGATACAAGGACTTAACATAAACCACAAGTACTAAAAACAATGTAAGTGACAAAAGAAGTGATTATAAGTGTGAAAAGAAAACCAGTGTGAAACATTTAAGGAACCACAAACAATTACAGTGTGTACTTAATACAAATGTGAAACCTGTGAATAACTAACTAATTTCAACTGAATAAACCACACAAACAATTACAGTGATGAAGTTTACAGTGTGAAAAATATGTTAATTTCATGATGAAACAACAAAAATTAAAATAGTCAAATAAACACAGACAATGAGTGTGACTGATTTAATAAAGTTGTAATCAATACACATGATCATAAGACCACCAGATTAGAACAAGATAGAACAATTATATTATTGCTCATAGAGAACTGACAACAAATAAAAGACATTTGTTAAGTATCAAAAATGACAGGAATTAAGGTCCACCATTGACCAGAAAAATATTGTAAATAAGACAAGAAAGATTTGTGTTAGTGTTTAAGAAGGAATTGTATAAACATGTGTAACAAAATAGTTAAAGTATTATGTTAATATACCGTAGTGAAGTCAGTTTAGTAGTAGAAAAATACTGCACTAAAACAGACGGTACATTGTTACACAACTCACAAGGAAGAGACCTATTACAACAGAAAATGATACATATTAGTATAAATATCTGATCATCAAATATGTTATCAAACGAGAATTTATTATAAGTAGTAATGATAAATATTAAGAGACAATGTAATATATAGCAAAACAATGTAAATAGAACAAATCAAACATAATAGCACAGAGAATAGCAGAAATGAGAAAAGTATGCCAATTTAGTTAAGCAAAGTACAGTATCAAAACCAATATCAATGTTTATAAGAGTATTACCAGTAGTGAGATAAATATCTGATAATACATTGAGAACAGATTCTAAACATGATAAGAACAGTATTATAACTAAATTATTGTAAACCAACTAACCATGTACATATGACCAGAAGTAAGCTGAACCATTGTATAGCTAATTAGTTAAGAAAAATACTGTATCAAATATTGAGAACAGCTTGTTACAATTGTTACCAGTAGTAAGAGGAAACCCCAATGCTACTTTGAGAACAGATAATGACCATAAAAACAGTCATATTATATACAAACATTTAAAAACCAAATGACTATTATGAAGAAAACCAAATGTAAACAAACAGTGACCAACAAGTTATTTATGAAAAATATAGCATATAGACTTGTGTAAAAGTAATTGGAAACTTTACCAAAAGTTAGAATAATATCTAATGCTACTTTGGGAATCCAAACCAAATAGAACAATAACAATTTAGTTGTTGTATTAGAAAAAATAAATAACTACTATGATATGACACAACATAAACAGAGCCATTACTGAAAGATCAAAGAGTTCTGAGCTAATTAAAAAATAATCATTATATATAATAAATTAGGTACTATGTGTGTACACTAATTACAATCATTAAATGATATGATTTATATAGAAGAGACCAAATATAAAGTGAAAAAATGGTATAAGAGAGATAGGAGTGGACTGAACTATGTAAATATTAAATTAACCACAGTCATACATAAATATTATAGTGTAAAATTGTATAAATAAACATTACTAGTATTATTAGATAGTAATATGATCATTGTAAATAAGAAAAATTAGTTCTAAGCATGTTTATGAAAAATCTAACATGGACGCTTAATGACGCCATAACGAGATTTGTGTAGGGAACAGTTATTCCCAAATTATAAATTAAACCGACTGAGATATAGACTCAAAGTGTTTAAATAAGAAGTGTTTATTATAATTAAGTAAAATCTGGTGTAACGAACTTATAAAAATAAGATACACCAGAAAGAACAAATAAAATCGTTATTGTGATAGTAGTAATGAACGGAAAATAAGCGTTTTTGGACTTATTTTAACAAGCAAAACGCCCTGAATTCGCTGATATCAACCAATTAACGATAGGACGTAAGATAAGAAAGTTATGGTAATTTCAAACTTTCCAGTTAAATTTTTGTACCAGTGATGACGTAAAAAAGCCTCCACCCCAAACTCGATTTTGTCAAAAAATTAAATATTTTAACAAAACGAAGGCTTTTGGGTCAGAGAGTACAACGCATCCAGCCAATAGAATGAATGACTTTCGCCAGACAACGGAGAGACGCTTCAGAGGTACAGAACAGTCTACGATCAACCATCAAACGTATAAGCCACGCCGCTCGAGACAAAAGAAGGAGTTTATATTTTAAAACTGTGCGCGCCATTTACGTCAGTACATCAACATACAGTTAACCTTAACACAACATTTATACATACGAGTGAAAAAGTGCGGAATTGTTTTAATTAAACAAGTAGGTCAGTGTATAATGTCGACCATACTTGCGAGTGAAGTTTTAAATAGGAAACAGGGAGTACAATTTTATTTAAACAATATTTGAACGAAAATAATAATTTTTGTGAATAGCTAACTTTCGATACTACGCAAGTCAGATAATGCTGAGTATCGAAAAACAGTAATTAAATTATCAGAATTGAGGAAAGATTTAAATCGCCATTATTAAAATATTATAAAAATATTTTAATTAATTATAATAATTTAAAATATAATGTTTGGAAATAATTCTTAATGAATACGAGAATATTTAGTCACTCGTTTGACTAAATGTATTTTTCTTGAATATTTTCGATGTTTTGAAATATACTTTATTAATTTTCATACTGTCTGAGTAAATATAATTCTGATAATAATATATTAAAAAGTATTATGAATAATATGTTTACATGTATAGTCTAAGAAATAATAGCTAATAAGGAATACTTATCCTTTGTAACAACACCGGTTAATTCTAACCTCAGAAATCGTTACGGTAATTTGATAATTTCAACATTACCGATCTGTTCTCAAGTAACATTCAAATCAAATAGAATTACTAACAAGAGTTTTTTGAGAAATTTTTCTCTTGTGAATAAATGATTTTTAAAACTAATTATTAAACGAAAGTAATACATTTTTAAATACTGTACAAGTAATACAGCTTGATAATTGCAAACTAGTATTAGAGATGCGTGCGCATGCCCGCGTACGATAGTTTCATGAATACCAGACATATGGTACCAATTTTTGATTTTTTATATTTGTTCGATTATTATTCACTATTGTTAATTCTATATAGTTATTTGTATTACATCTTGTGACTGGTATCATACTACCTCAAAGAACCTAACGAAATATGGTAATTCACTGAATCAAAGTAACATAACCTATGCAGTTAAATTATTGTACTAATAACAGGTCTACCAGCCTTGAGGAATTAGACAGAGTCTTATGGAATTTTTATTGTAATCAGTAATTGAAAGGTTGTTAATTATTGTTCTTTAATTGTCAAAGATTTTATCACTTATTAAATTGTTAATAAACCTCCAATTTTATTACCACAAAAGGAGTATCATTTCTATTAGAAGTAAATTCATTTATTTTTTTGATCAGTTCTGACACAGGTGGCGGAAGAGTTTAAAAAGATTTAGCATAATTCAGAATATTCATCAGATATTGCTTCATTTACTATTGTGTGTGATGATATATTAAATATTCAATCCGAATATTTTATTGTATTTGAAGTGGATGTATTTCAGGAGGAACGTCACAGAACAGAATTGAAGTATTCAAGTGTGGTAAGTAAGTGAGATACACAACAAAGTGCGCGAACCATATTAAAATAAAAAGAGTGAACTATTACTACGTACCCATAAAAAACAATACATTAACACCAATAACCTCAACGATTACGATTACATCTTTTGATAAACAACATTATCGTAGATACCGGTGCGTATCTACACTCACACGAACACACCAAAATATAAATATATCTACACCATTATAACTTGTTCCTTTACAACAGGACAGAAATGATTGAAGATCACACATCGAGACTACTACAATTACACTTACATCCAATACTATTACAATTATATACTTGTAATTTTACATTACAAGTTGACGAACCCAACGTGGGGCTTGACATAATAAGACCCCAAGGAAAGTAGATACTACATAACCTACTATCATCACAAGTATCAGTACCTATAATTTACATTACAAGTTGGCGCCCAACGTGGGGCACGAGTTAAGGGAAATTACACCATAACTAGTGACCCAATCACCCCAATTCGTGAAAAAGACAGCAGGTACATTACCAGTACATCAAGATGTCGGGATTAACAGAAGCAACAAAGATCCAAATGATGGAAATGTTCAAGTGAATAATGAGGAAACTGGATGAGAGCAGTGAATCATTGAGGGAAGACTTGTGTAAGAAATTGGATGAGAGGTTATTGGTGTCAATACATTAACACCAATAACCTCAACGATTACGATTACATCTTTTGATAAACAACATTATCGTAGATACCGGTGCGTATCTACACTCACACGAACACACCAAAATATAAATACATCGTAACCTACTATCATAAATACATCACTTACAGTTGTATCTATAATTTATATTATAATATGTGTGAAGATTCGGATGTCGTGCTGTTTGACATTCGTAGGATCCTTTTAAGATTGCTTTAATTCTTCTAAACATATTATTCAAAATGAAGTCTTCCTTCAAAGCTAAATGACATTTTAAAGCAGACGCATGTGCTAAACTTTGATGACATGGTATAGTTAGTGTTTTTAACATCTCTGGTGATAGGACTATTTTCCAATCATAATTGACGAGTTTATACAATATACTATTTTTAATCGTATACCTACTAGATAGTGTTGATAATTTCAAGTGACTTATCTGTGGATCTTTATTTTGCTCACTTGCTAGATGATTTAGCAAATATTTAACTCTATCGTCTGTTTGATAAGTAATGGTTGATATTTTAACCACATTACGTTTCTTTATACCGCTTATTGTTCCTCCTTGTATAGGACAATAGGCGTGAGACAACATTCTTTCCTGTTGCGGATTGTTTGTATCGTTTAGGGTGGCGCGCAGCTCCTGTGTGTGCAGGTCATTTACCAAGCCTGTTCGTTCCGGTATTTTGTTGGAATACGTGTTGTTTTTAAAACTTGTTTGAGCTGGCCGTCGGCTTCTCCCTCGCCGTCATTCATTTTTCTTCTCCCTTGTTGTGCTCTTCTCACCCCCTCTCTCTTTGGATGTAGACGGGCGTGTCAGCTGTTGCACACTTTTATTTTCATAATTATTCTTATTATTATTATGATTATTATTATTTGCATTTATATTCTGTACATTCGCATTGTACGGTTTTAATTGCTTTTTAGACGTACCTGGATGTGCGTACGCTCCTTTATGTGGAGTTGTATTACCTTTTTCAAAGGGTTGCTGATACTCTTTCCAATTCTCTTCTCTCTTCGCAAACTGCGTGGATTTTTGTTGTATTGGATTATGCGTAGAGTACTGCTGCTGCTGCGGCTGGTTCTCTCTTCTCTCGTATTGTTTATTAACAAACTGCGATGACTGTGTTACAAGAATAAGAAGTTCCTCTATGGTTTTAACTCCTTGGGTATAAACAGCAAGTCTAATGTGTCTCAAAATGGTAGCTTAATTTCAATACTAATTCGTGCTCCGTGAAACTGGGTCTAAGATGCTTACACCGTTCGACGAGTTGTATTATGTAGTCTTCCATGAAACGTTTGCTGTTGACGTAATACCGTCCATACTCCAGCTGGTCTCGTACCTCTCTCTGGGTATGTATATTCCAGTATCGATTTTCGAAGGATGCCTTGAACTGTTCATAAGTTTCTGTTTGATCCCGAACAATCGTATACCATTTGGATGCTGCTTCCTGGAAATGTCGACTTACAAATTCTATACGTTCTCGGTCGTTTAGGTTGCTTCCTATTGTTGCCATTTCTCGTTCAAATTTATGTTAAAATTCTATGGGGTTCTCCCATTTATTACCTTTAAAACTGATCTTCTCTCGATCGTCTACCTTTGCAGAACACATCATCATAGCACTGGGTCGTCTCTTGACTTCTGCTCGTAGTTTTTCTACCTCCTCTTGTAGTCCATCTTTCATATTCTTAATTTCTATGGAGTGGTGCGTAGTTTTCCTCGTGACCTCCTCCACAGCTATTTCTACAGTTTCGGTCCTCACAGTGAGTTCCTTTGTTTTATTAGTATTGTCCAGGATGCGCTCATTTACATCTTTGTGTCTGAGATCTTGCTCGTGCTTTGTAATTTTAAAGTTTTCATTCCACTGTTCAGCCAGTTGTCGAATGTGTTCTTTCTTTCCACGTGTAATATATTCACGCTGTTCTTTAAATTTACTGTAAATCTTTACAGCTTGTTCATTAAGTGATTGTTGAACTCGCTGTTCGACTGCTTCAACGCGTGCAGTAAGCTCTGTTTTTAAAGTATTACTAACGAGTTCTATTTTCTCTTCTAACCTAGTATTATTACTATCAATCTTAGCTTCTAATTTTTCATTATTGCTTTCTAACTGAGTTTTCACTTCTTCAGTAGTGATTTCTAATTGATTACGACTATCTTCTACTTGTGTTTCTAATCTCGTATTACTATCTTCTAATCTTCCTAATTTATTTTCTAATTTTTCATTGCTACTTTCTAACTGCGTTTTAAGTTCTGCATTACTCCTTTCTAATTTTTCACTGCTACTTTCTAATTTATTTTCTAGTTTTTCCCTATTCGTCTTCAACTCTTCTTGAAGTCGTTTAAACATTGTTTCGAAGTCCATTGTCGGTTGCTTCGTCATTTTTATAGTAGACTACGGTGTCCTAACTAATTCATTATATGAATTATATTTTTATTATTGGTCAACCGTGACTCTATATTTCTTTATTTAAATTATTGTATTTATCGGTATTAATTTCACAACTGTTTTTCTCTGTACTGGATTATAACAATTTGTAATATTATTTATTACACAAATTGACTATTAATTCTTTCTTACAATATTTTGCTAATTATTAATTAGACTTTCTTGATTACCAGGGCGCCATCTACTTGTAATGATATTTAGCATTTATTTTGCAACACGTTATTTTTTCTACGTGTCGGGCCACACCGTTGGGCACGCCAATTACTTTACAACGTTATTTTTATTACGTGACCAACGGTACTTAACATATACTTAACGTATACCGGCCCCACGTTGGCAGCGACAATTAAGTTACAACGTTATTTTTATACACTTACTTTTTACACATACGCACTTACTCGTATGCGCGCACTTACCCACATCTCGGAGGTATACTCTTCTTCAGCAGTATTTACCTTGATGTTCCCCGGCTGGGTCGCAGGCTTTGGTCGTTGAGTGAGTGTGGATAAGCGCGTGAATAACGTTATAAGTTTTAATTTACAAGTAAAGAGTACAGAGGATTGAGTTCTGGTTGTGAAATTAGTACGACTGTTTCAAGAAAAGCATATTCATTTGATTTATTCAAAAATCGCAAATTGTCATGTTATTTAAATTGTTCAATGTGGGTTTCTTGTTATATGAACCCTTATATTCAACCCGAATATAATATACTCATAATGTGTTTAACTCTTATTTCTTATAATTCTAAGACATAGTATATACACACATACATTATATATGACCTGAAATAGTACACAGACATATACATATAACACATATAAATATAATAGGAAACGTAATTAATACGTATAACATTTAAATATTGATCTAGTCTTTACAAGTGTGGTTTTCCATGTATACCACGTAAATGAAACTTTTAATTAATTAAAATATTAATAGAGAACCTTATTTACGTTAATTGATTCTAATTTTAATGTCTCAATTAATTAACTATTACGTAAATCTCATATTTAAAATTTATTCATCTAATTAATTACAAAATATAATAAACTATGTTTCTTTCTTGACCATTCAATTATGAGATTACTACTATGATATTCTCTATTCTCATTTATATATTTAACAATTATTTATTCATTCTTTAAGTAAAAAAAAATTTAAAAAAATATATTAATGTTCTTGTAAACTTGGATATGGAAACTAGCTTATGGTGATAGACTTCAGGGTCATTTATAATATTAAATAAATGTTCGAGTTCACCTGCATTTTTCTGCACCCATTTAAATTGGTTGTTACCGTCATCTGGACTCTCGAGTTTGTTGATCCTCTTCAGTATCAGCTCCTCTTGTCTCTACGTCGTTGAATTCCTCGCTCCGTCTCCTGGATGCAGAGTTCTGACGTGGACCTCTAGTCTTGATAATAAACGGCTGGATGTAGATGCATGTGTTGTCCCTGCGTCCTCTCGTAGATGTCTAGTTCCTCTCCTCTTCTTTCTTGTCCCTCGTAGCTGTCTAGAAGTTCTACGTAGTTATGACTCGTGTAGCTTCAGTAATACAGTCTTTTATTTAAATCACTCGTTCTTTAATAACTGCACCGACGTAATGCCGGTTCCATAGCACTTCAGTATATTGACTACTGTTCAAAACATTACTATAACTTTGTAAAGTTTACGGTGTCGAGATGCGTGGATTCCTCTTACTAAATGAGTTTGATCTGATCTTGATCTGAGATAGTGAGAAAGTGACAAAGAGTGTGTCGCTCGCTGGGGTTTTATACTGCTGCCTCGTTGCAATTCCTGTTGGAAACTGTTACTGACAACTTTGGACTGGCAGGCGCGTCGGTTTCATCATCACTTTCAACCAACGCGTCTTTTTATGAAGTGCACACTTTTTTATAAATATTATTACACCAATTGTTAGGTATAATATTAAACCTTGTCTATGCAAATTATGGATGTTACGCTGTGCAAATTATGGCAGCTATGGCAAAATTTCACATGGTGTCTTAACCGTTCCCACGATTAATGACCACTTAACGCCAAATTGAAGCGCCAGGCGTTAGCTATGTATTCACATATGTCGCTGATTCGTGTCACTTTTGGTTCACGTACAATCCTTAAAAAACTGTGTGAAATCTTCCACCCTCGTTTACATAATTTAACCTGTCTGTTATTTACACATGTACACATACACACACGCGCAGACTGCTACACAGGCGACCGCGTGTCGTTCTGACGTCACCGCTGCCGGTCTCTGCGTGTTAATTGCTCCCCTTCGTTACATTTAAAAACCAACAAAGTCATATGCTTCCATATACATGCTTACGTACAATATTTGGTTTATTTAAATTTAAATACTGCTTATATTTATTACATTCTTTCTTATATCTAATGTATATTTATTATACTATTTTTAATAAGTACATCTTACATATTTCATACGTCTATACATATGTTATCATACCTCAGTCAGGGGTTGATACATATACTTATGGTAAACGTATCGTTGCAATATATATATATATATATATATATATATATATTATATATTTTTTTTTTAATAAAACAAATTTAATTACAAATAATAATCTGTTAATAAAAAAAAAAAATTTTAATTATTTTATTTTTTTTTGTTATTTTTTATGTCATTAATTAATTTTGATTGGTATAATTGTTTTTAATTGTTTTATGTTCAATAAAAAATATTGATTAATAACTGTGTGAGCTCTGATGAAGAATTATTTGTTTCTTCACGTTAAATGGCTTATCGTGGCCAAACCGATTGCATGTAGCAGCCGATTCAGTATCTGTACTTCTTCTTCTGCTCGTTCCTTTCCTTCAGAAGTTCACGTTAACATTTAATAATTAATGTAATTTAATTTATGACTCAAATAATCAATAAAACAATGTTTAAACAATAATTAAGTTTATTAGGTTCAAAGTAATGGTTTGAATTGCCGCGACTGGCTCGAGTCTGATTCGAGATTAAGTTCCAGTTCGATTATTACATATAAATTAATATTCAATTAAATTAATATATATATAAGGGTTCTTTTAACTGTAGAATTAGTCAGGAAAGGCAAGAGAATTCAATACTTACAAATTATAAAAAAAAAACTTATTCATTAAATAGACAAAATGTTAAAGTATAATGTATAGAAAATTTTAATATTACGATACAGATGTTTGCTTCGACGTCACTCGTGCTGCTCCCGACAGTCTGTGCGAATCACCAAAATGGCCGTCTCCGTAGGTTGTTCTGCGATGTTAACTCAGCTACAAGATTTTACTTCAAATAAACGTCTCCTTTGGTTAATCCCTCTTCAGTGAAGTTGTTATTGGAATATCCACCAGTTGTAGTGTGTAGTTGTGTTCATCCACTGGATTTTGTTCGGTAACAGTTGTGTTGTGTCAAATGGTTCCCTTCACTCGTGTTCTGGTTATCTGAGTTTAATTTCATTCTTTAGTCGGGTCTGTACGTAGTGACAGCTCTATTTAATGGTGTTTAATTTAGTTTAAGGTCTCAATGACCGTTATTATAGTATTCGTCACTTTATTTTATAGTCTTTTATAACTTCATCATATATCTTGGTATACGCTGAAAAATTCCGTTCATAATTCTCTGGAATGTATTCTGACACGTCTGTCCTGTTTGGCTTTTACAATCAACTAACTGATATTTGTTCCTTCATATATAAAATTCTATAAGATTTTGGTATCATTTCACATTATTCATGGATCAGCTGTTCCTATCAAATAATTCAATCTTATTGAAAAAAATGTCATATTTTATGTTTAATTGGCTATAAATTATTTGTTTAGTACTTTTATGTAATTCTAATTATAGAACAATATTCCTGCTTTTGTTTTACACAAGTAAATACTAAATTTGACCGGTTTTGGTTTGAATTAAGCTTCAGAATTACATTCTTTGAAATTTATCTATAGGCCTTATGTTGATTCATATAAATACCTATTGAATGGTTTCCGATAGGTTTTATGTTACAATTTTACTCACACTTGATTACTAATTACACCCTTGTAATTTACCTTTTATGTCTGGGTATTATTTTAAATATTTAACAAGTTATTTGCGTTTTACTAGTGCTTGCTTACTGCTGTTGGGCATTCTCTTGTACAATCACCATTTAAGTCAATTTTACATGTTGATTCCTTTAATCACTATTATATGTCGTTGTTATCATTAGGATAAAATATTTGTATTTCTGAAGATGATAATTTATATCAATTTAATCTAGGTTCTATAAATTTATATTCTCTGATTTAGTTATGGTCAAAATTGAATTTGTCTTGGTCGTCAATTTTCAATTTTACAAGCAATGTTATTATGAATTTATCTTATTAGTTTTATATTTTTTGAGGTACTATTTATGGGTCGTTTGAATTATTATTTTGCCTTTCCTTACTTTACAAAAATACAACATTAATTAACATGGTTCAAATACAATAAATTCTTATATATTAACATCTTGTATTTCCTAGTATAGACAAAAATAATAACACAAAATAATTATATAAATAAACACATTAAAACTTTATATTAATAATTGTCTTTTTGTTGTCCTTTTTTAAAACTGGTTTGGGGTGTTCCCCTTAATCACATTTATTTTAATTATAATTAATTTTACATCATTTCTCATTATTTGTATTGGATTCTCTTTTTTGGGCTAGTTGTTTCATTTAATTTGGTATAGCTGCTATAGTTTAATTTCTTTCTTAATTATTTGTTTGTTGCTATATTGGGGTTTCTGTCTTTACAATAGGTTTTTTGGGTATTTTGATATTGTTTCCCTTTCAATTTATTTGTACTGGGCTGTGACTCCTCACTACTCCATCTTGAGAATTGTCCTTTTTATTTATTTGTTCTAGGCTATTATTCCTACTACTATCTTGAAAATTGTCATGTTAATTTATTTGTCCTGGGCTGTTACTCCTCACTACTCCGTATCTTACTGGGTCTACTAATTATTTTATTGATATGATATTCATACTATTTGTTTTTTAACACTTTTTGGCTATAAATTGACTATATGTGAATTCTTTGAATCGATTTGTTTAGTTCTGTTAAGTCCTTTTATTGATGATTGTAATTACTTTTCTCTGCTACTTTTATTTAAGTTGATATTATTCCTTTCAGATGACTTCTTCCCTTCTTTTCCTATATAACCTTATTTTGTAGAATGAGGTAAAAACTTCGTTGTGCTATAAATGCCCCCCTGTAAAAGTGATTAGTTCAGCTCATACTTTTAGTGTGGGTGAACTAATTGCTTCTGACATTTGTCTTTGTTATATCCTTGGCTTGGTTCACCCTGATATACCTGGTTCTTTTGGTTGAGCTCTAAGTTGATATGTATTTTGGCTGTCTTTACTTTTTATTTTATTCTTATGAGATAGTTCTTTTTAATCTGATTTATCCGTTTATTATTTAATATATATATATATATATTTTTTTCCCTTCTTATTTAGTGTTTCTTCATTTATATATTTACTCCCTACAATGTGAGCTTGAACAGTTCAGAGTGGCACTTTTTTGGCTACATGCTCTGCTGACCAAACTACACTCATTTGAGCTCAGAGGAATTATCATCTCTGCTCAATCATAAAAAACTGGTGGAATTATCTACATCCAGTTATTAAAATATCAATTATACAAAGTAGTCCATTTTGACTAATAATAAATGTATTTAGATTCATCACTTCATAATTATTCAGATTACTTAATATTTGTATCCATATGGTTACCCTTACATTTTAAAGCTCATTCTATCTTACTTAACACTAGGTACATGTCATAATATCCATTTCAGCCTTCCTTTTGTGAAATTCTGCGATTTTAGTTAGTTGTTGGCACAGCCTGTTTCTCGTTTACTTTTCGGGTAGCACATGTTTATGTATATAGTTTTTTTCATTTGTTGTTTTATTAATTATGTTATTGCTCATGGCATAATGTCTGGTTTTAATACGCTTTCCTTATCTTCTTTGGTTAAATGGTTCTCCTATTTATTCTTCTATGATCTTATTGTGTTTTGGGGTTTCATCAACTTATTACATCGAAAATATATACACTATAAGGATTCTTATTTACTTTTTAATTAACAGTTCTGTAACATTATTGTTTCGATAAGTAATTCATTTATATTTTTGGTTGGAATAGTCTTGTTCAGCCTTCATAATTGTGATAAAAAATTTCTTGGTAAAATTATTTCAATTCAATTTCTTTAACTATGTTGTACTTATTATTTTTTAAGCCTTTGATATCTTATTTCTTTCTTTCTCTTTATTAATTGATACACAACAAAGTACTTCTGAAATGTATTCTGTAAACCGTTTTTATTTATTTTAGTATTGAGATAATTTATTTATTTTATTTTCTTGTTGCATTTAAAATAATTTCCTTGGTATATACTATAAGATGTCCTTATTTATTCATAGAATTTAGATAGGTTATCTTATTTGATTCAACATATTTTCCCGGATATTAACTGCAAGATGGTCTTACTCATTTTAGAATTTTTATGGTATTTATTTAATTCAAAATATCTTCTTCTAGATAATCTGTAAGATGTCCTTACTCATTTTAGAATTTTTATGTTTCCCCTTCATCAAAATATTTTGTTATTATTATTTTCATAAGACCTCTTGGTTTTGTTTCTTTATTTTTCTTATTACTATTATTTTTCTTCTCTTTCCAACGGGGTTTTCTGTAATCAGTTATCATAACATCCGTCCCTTTTCTTGATGGTGTGTGGTATTTAATTTAGCCGTGGTCAATAATCTCAGTTGCCCTTATTGTCCAGACTACCATTGTCTTTATAATTATTCCGGTACTTGTGTCATCTCTTGCTTCTACCTTGTACTTCATTTTCCCTGCTGTTATTCCTTCATTTGCTGCAAAGCTTATTCGACTCACCCTATCATATTGTTTATTACACCAATATGTCACTGGTCCATCAATGACTAATGATATCATTGATATTTTCCCACGTATTTTTATCTCTGGTGTATTCCATTTACCTTTGGTCCTTTCCAAGTTGTAAACTATAGTTTTATGGTAAGTCATTATTGAAATTACTTCTAATCTCTTCCTATAATCTCTGGAATTCATGATTTCTTTATCATTGGTCATTGGGATATTACTTACATTAATTAAACCAGCATCATCTCCAACTCTTCTCGTGTTTTTATTAATTTCTTTGGATGCATTCTTCTCATTTTCTTTGACTCCATTTCACTGCGCTTAATATTTTCTTGGTTTTTGTCATGTGTAATTCCAGATAATAATGCTACTTGTTTCCTTGTTTTACCGTTTGGTATTTCTTCTGTTCCCGCTTTGCTATCATTTTGTAATTCTTTGGTCATATCGTCCCTTTTCTGACATAATTTTTTATAACTATCATCCACCTTCTTATTGGTTTCTTTTATATTTGTAACCTTGTTGTTTACCTCTGCTTTAAAACTCTGTACTTCGGTGTTTACTTCTGCTTTCAGATTCTGTACTTCTTGCTCAGTCTGACTACATCTTTTGTCAGCTTTTGTAATCCTTTGTTCTATTACTGTTATTTCCTCTTCTACCTTCTTGCAGATTTTTTCATTGTTCTCTACTATCTTCTGACTCAATTCTACCTTTAATGCTTCTGTCTTTCGGTCTAATCTGTCCATATTTTCCTGGTTAACCTCCCTTAATTCTTCTCTGAATAGTTGGTTATCCTCTTTCAATCCTTCCAATTTCTCCCCCATTTTTTCTTCCATCTTCTTATTATTCTCTCTTAACTCTTCCCTCAACTGTTGGTTGTCACTTTTCATCTTCTTACTATTTTCCTCCATCTTCTTACTATTTTCCTCCATCTTCTCTTCCATCTTCTTACTATTTTCCTACACCTTCTCTTCCATCTTCTTACTATTCTCTCCAATTTGGTTACTCAGTTCTTCCTTTGTCGATTTGTATTCTTCCCTTGTCGATTTTTTGTTCTCTATTATTTTCTCCTCCATCTTCTTATTGGTATCTCCAATTTTATCCATTTTCTTACTCACTTCCTTGGTCGATTTGTTGTTCTCCTCTATTTTCTCTTCCATTTTCTTACTCATAGCTTTGTTATCCTCTTCCATTTTCTTACTGGTTTCCTCCATTTTCTCCATCATTATCCTGAACATTTCTTGCATAGTTGTGTTCTCTGTTTGTTTTGGTTTTTCCGGTTGTTCCTCTTGTTGTTGTATGGGTTGGTTAGGTTCAGCCGGAGGTAATAACATCTCCATATCTCCCACTGGAGTCACCTTCTTGTTCTCCATGTCTATCTCCTTTTCGAGTTCTGCCGCCCTTTTCTTCGATGTTGATCTCTTCGGCATTTTGATGACTTTCCTGACCTGTTAACAGCTGCCAAGCTAAAATAGGAAATTGAGCAAATCGTCTTTATCTTATAAGCCTACCAACTCCTATTTTAAGCCCCTAAAGTTGAGCGCCAATTTGTAATAAAACAAATTTAATTACAAATAATAATCGGTTAATAAAAAAAAAATTTTATTTTTATTATTTTGTTATTTTTTTTGTTACTTTTTATGTCATTAATTAATTTTGATTGGTATAATTGTTTTTAATTGTTTTATGTTCAATTAATAAAAAATACTGATTAATAACTGTGTGAGCTCTGATGAAGAATTATTTGTTTCTTCACGTTAAATGGCTTATCGTGGCCAAACCGATTGCATGTAGCAGCCGATTCAGTATCTGTACTTCTTCTTCTGCTTGTTCCTTTCCTTCAGAAGTTCACGTTAACATTTAATAATTAATGTAATTTAATTTATGACTCAAATAATCAATAAAACAATGTTTAAACAATAATTAAGTTTATTAGGTTCAAAGTAATGGTTTGAATTGCCGCGACTGGCTCGAGTCTGATTCGAGATTAAGTTCCAGTTCGATTATTACATATAAATTAATATTCAATTAAATTAATATATATATAAGGGTTCTTTTAACTGTAGAATTAGTCAGGAAAGGCAAGAGAATTCAATACTTACAAATTATAAAAAAAAAACTTATTCATTAAATAGACAAAATGTTAAAGTATAATGTATAGAAAATTTTAATATTACGATACAGATGTTTGCTTCGACGTCACTCGTGCTGCTCCCGACAGTCTGTGCGAATCACCAAAATGGCCGTCTCCGTAGGTTGTTCTGCGATGTTAACTCAGCTACAAGATTTTACTTCAAATAAACGTCTCCTTTGGTTAATCCCTCTTCAGTGAAGTTGTTATTGGAATATCTACCAGTTGTAGTGTGTAGTTGTGTTCATCCACTGGATTTTGTTCGGTAACAGTTGTGTTGTGTCAAATGGTTCCCTTCACTCGTGTTCTGGTTATCTTGAGTTTAATTTCATTCTTTAGTCGGGTCTATACGTAGTGACAGCTCTATTTAATGGTGTTTAATTTAGTTTAAGGTCTCAATGACCGTTATTATAGTATTCGTCACTTTATTTTATAGTCTTTTATAACTTCATCATATATCTTGGTATACGTTGAAAAATTCCGTTCATAATTCTCTGGAATGTATTCTGACACGTCTGTCCTGTTTGGCTTTTAACAATCAACTAACTGATATTTGTTCCTTCATATATAAAATTCTATAAGATTTTGGTATCATTTCACATTGTTCATGGATCAGCTGTTCCTATCAAATAATTCAATCTTATTGAAAAAAAATGTCATTTTATATTTAATTGGCTATAAATTATTTGTTTAGTACTTTTATGTAATTCTAATTATAGAACAATATTCCTGCTTTTGTATTACACCCGTTAATACTATATTTGTCCGGTTTTGGTTTGAATTAAGCTTCAGAATTACATCCTTTGAAATTTATCTATAGGCCTTATGTTGATTCACATAAATACCTATTAAATGGTTTCCAATAGGTTTTATGTTACAATTTTACTCACACTTGATTACTAATTACACCCTTGTAATTTACCTTTTATGTCTGAGTATTATTTTAAATATTTAACAAGTTATTTGCGTTTTACTAGTGCTTGCTTACTGCTGTTGGGCATTCTCTTGTACAATCACCATTTAAGTCAATTTTACATGTTGATTCATTTAATCACTATAATATGTCGTTGTTATCATTAGGATAAAATATTTGTATTCTGAAGATGATAATTTATATCAATTTAATCTAAGTTCTATAAATTTATATTCTCTGATTTAGTTTATATGGTCAAAGTTGAATTTGTCTTGGTCATCAATTTTCAATTTTACTAGCAATGTTATTATGAATTCATCTTATTAGTTTTATATTTTTTGATGTACTATTTATGGGTCGTTTGAATTATTATTTTGCCTTTCCTTACTTTACAAAAATACAACATTAATTAACATGGTTAAAATACTATAAATTCTTATATACTAACATCTAGTATTTCCTAGTATAGACAAAAATAATAACAAAATAATTATATAAATAAACACATTAAAACTTTATATTAATAATTGTCTTTTTGTTGTCCTTTTTTAAACTGGTTTGGGGTGTTCCCCTTAATCACATTTATTTTAATTATAATTAATTTTACATCATTTCTCATTATTTGTATTGGATTCTCTTTTTTGGGCTAGTTGTTTCATTTAATTTGGTATAGCTGCTATAGTTTAATTTCTTTCTTAATTATTTGTTTGTTGCTATAGAGTTTTCTGTCTTTACAACAGGTTTTTTGGGTATTTTGATATTGTTTCCCTTTCAATTTATTTGTACTGGGCTGTGACTCCTCACTACTCCATCTTGAGAATTGTCCTTTTTATTTATTTGTTCTAGGCTATTATTCCTACTACTATCTTGAAAATTGTCATGTTAATTTATTTGTCCTGGGCTGTTACTCCTCACTACTCCGTATCTTACGGGGTCTACTAATTATTTTATTGATATGATATTCATACTATTTGTTTTTTAACACTTTTTGGCTATAAATTGACTATATGTGAATTCTTTGAATCGATTTGTTTAGTTCTGTTAAGTCCTTTTATTGATGATTGTAATTACTTTTCTCTGCTACTTTTATTTAAGTTGATATTATTCCTTCCAGATGACTTCTTCCCTTCTTTTCCTATATAACCTTATTTTGTAGAATGAGGTAAAAACTTCGTTGTGCTGCAATATATATATATATATATATATATATATATATATATATATATATATATATATTTCAATCACTTTCTGCTACAGTCCGTTTCTTGATGTATATAATACTTTAATATTTATAACTAAATTTACCTCAAGATATACAGAAGCCAACACACAAATACTTCACCAGAAACAAGATGGCGAAGGCTGAAGATGAGAATACAGGAACTCTCGAAACATGTTCCTACATGTTTCGAGAGTTCCTGTACTCTCATCTTCAGCCTTCGCCATCTTGTTTCTGGTGAAGTATTTGTGTGTTGGCTTCTGGATGTTATTAAGGTAGTTTGTTGGTCTTTGGTCTTTTAAAGTTGCATTATTGTGTGTGGTTGTGGTATCTGTTTTTGTATTTTGTGCATTTTCGATGTTGAGTGCTTTGAATATTGTGTCATGTTTTGTATTGATTTGTATTTGTTCTGGTATTAGTTTGTTTTGTGTTTTATGTTTGTAAATCTGTAAATTTTCCCAAATGTTCATTATGGTGCCTTTGTGTGGTATATGTTTTATTAGTGTTACATTGGTTATGTCTGGGAATTCATGTCCTGTGTTTATTGCATGTGTGGCTAAATTGGATTTATATATATTTGGTTTTTTGTATGCATTTGGGTGTTCAAAATAACGTTTTTTCAGCTGTTTTTTTGTTTGTCCTATATAACATTTATTGCAATCTTGGCATTCAATTTTGTATATACCGTAGGTTGTTGTATTATCTTTGTTGTGTGAGCTATTTAGATTTTGTAATTTATTTTTATTAGTTTTGTATGCTATTTTTATATCTGTGTTTTTAAATAGTTTTGTTAGTTTTGTCATTTTATTATTTATATATGTGAATGTGGCCCATTTTTTGTTGTTGTTATTATTTATGTGTTGTTCAGTTTCATTAATTCTTAATTGTTCAGTTTTTATTTTGTATTTGATTTTATTTTCTATTTTGATCATAGTATTTTTAGTGTATTTAGTTATAAATATTAAAGTATTATATACATCAAGAAACAGACTGTAGCAGAAAGTGATTGAACTATATATATATATATATGTATATATAAAAGCCTATATCACGAAAAATATAACCTAAGTAAACATATAAGTTTAAAAAACGCGATAAAAAGTATATACGCATGCATACGTCTTTGTATTTAAATTTATTTTTTACATTTTCCTTATAGTCTATTACGTGAGGCATGACAAAATAGTCTATTACGTGAGGCATGACAAAAAGCCTATCTGCCGATTTTGAGTTAGTGTCCATGTAATTTTTTTGATTCCTTTTTCTATCGCTTCCTAAAAGGTTCTAGAACAAAGTTAAGAACAATTTTTTCCCGCTCTCACCTCTAAAGGGTTGAAAACTACCCCCTAAAGGGTTGAAAATATAAAACGACGCGACGATGCATTTTGAAGCTCTGAAATTAAGTACTTATAGGTTCTTGGGGGTGTTAATTACGATTCTGACGTTGAAAATTATATTCGCCGCAGAGCGTAGTTTTTAAAGGGTTGAAGCCTACTATAATCAGGGGGTGTAAGTATTAAACTTCGCGAGAATGCCGGTCAAAGCCTCGAAAGTGAATACCTATAGGTCTTTGGGGGTGCTGATTACGATTTTGACGTCAAGGAATACATCCGACGCAAGGGTTAGACATGGAAGGGTTGAAAACCACCCCTAAAGGTTTGAAAACGTGAAACAACGCGAGAATGTACTGTGAAGTCCTGAAATGGGGTACATTCAAAATTCAGTAGAAAAAAATATATATTTCATCCATACTTATAAAATTTAATCAAAGAAATGTTGAACCGTAAACATTATATTATTTTATTAAATTAAATATTCGATTGATATAACGAACCAGCAGTACAAACAGTGACAAATTGCAACAGATATTGTTTTGTTTACAATAGACGTTAAAAAATAAAAATAATATTTAATTCTATTGTCAATTTGAAAAAAGTTTAGTTTAGTATAAATTAATAGGCTCTCAGGACCGCACCCGAACATATAACGTACGATAACAAAATCTAACTGTTGGAGCGCTTTTACATTTTTGGTCATAACTCGGTCAATTTTTAAGAAACAAATTTCAAATACAATGCATTTTGTAGAACATTTAAAGAGCTACAACTTTTGTTGTATGCACTATAGTCGAAAAACCTACTGTACACTAGATATGTCGCCTAGAAGTCAAAAATGTTTTATACGATGTTGGCAAAATACACTTTTAAACCGCTGTAACTCATCGAGTTTTAGTCATAAAGGAATAAAACAAAATTTAAAGATTTTGCTTTTTATAAGCTTTATTTCTGATTCATAAAAACTTTTCGATAAAGTGCATCGTTACTGAGATATTTAATAAAAAAGCCGAATTTTGGTGAAAATCCAAAAACTTGAATTTTTAAAACGTTACGTGTTACTATAAAGCAATACATATATGGTTAAAAAAAAATTGAGGACATTGCTAATATGATAGACAACCGAAAACTACAGTATGTCGGCTTAATATGCATATTTGTCAAAATGGCAGACGTCGCTTTTTAAATTTCTTGGAAAACATTTGCAGAAATTGTGATATTTTCCTGCATAATTTCGTAATTTTTTAAGCTACACAAGTAATTAACCCAGAGTTTTTAGGAAATTAATAAAGCTTTCATTTGATACTAATTTGGTTACGATCGAACAATTTTTCACCGAGATATATCAGTTTTAAGCACGTAATTTGATCAAAAATCGGTGAATCGCCATCTTGTTTAGCTGTGTCTCGAGAACCATTTGACGTAAGGAAGCCAAACAATGTGGAAAATGTTTGCGTCGTAATAAGCTTTAAGTTGGAGTTACACAAATGTTTCGCAAAATGGCGTCGTTTTTGAGTTATTTGCACATTAATTTTAAAAAACGCGTTTTTTTGCAAAACTTTGAACCCTTGTAACTCGCAAGCAACGCATTTTTTCGGAAAAGTGTATATCACCTTTTTGCTTAGAATTTAATTCTCTACCGGGTCCCGGGGTTAATTAAATTTTGTTTTTTACCCCCGAAAAAGGGGTGAAAACAACCCCTAAATTTAAGAGCGGGCCAAAAAATTTCCTTAACTTTATTTTATAACCCTTTATGAAGATTTTTCAAAAAAAAAAATCAGAAGGATCCATGGACACTAACTCAAAATCGGCAGAAAATTCCTCACGTAATAGACTATTATGTGTTTTTTTGAGGCGGGTTAAAGGCTGATAATGGGTACCGATCAGAGTATTCGGTTAATGCTCGGGGCAGCTCTGCCAGCAAATCCTACATCCAACGTCCAAGTTCGTGACTCCCGGGCAGTACAACGCGATCTTCGGCCTGCAGCATTTGGTTGCGGGCACTGTTACCGATTTTATAGTTCAAAGATAAGTAAACAATTGTGATTTGACATTTCATTTCGCAGTGATTTTGTTCATGTAATGAAAAGAGTTTTTAATTATAATTATTTACAAAATATTCTATTTATTTTAATTATTACACAGCCTACGAGATTTTATACCGTCAACGTTTCAGACGCTTCTTGTGGATAAAAGACACGTTTTCAGTTGAACACTACCAGATAGTATTGAAGACGTTTTCAGGATGGAATTCAAACGCAGAAATATATGCATTCCGTTAGAACAAAAACCAGGTTCAGTGTAACTTGCCATCACGTAATGTGATATTATATCACTGTCGAGAGTACGCATTACACACCTCTCTCATTGTGTTATCACTTTCTCACATACGGAACGGGTGAGGGACTGTTAGTTAATCCTGATCAGTTAATCTTGTTAATGTCACTTAATCCTCTCCAACAAGTTACCGATGTATTGGATTAAATCAGGCGTTGTAGAAAACTTTTAAAATGGCAAGAAGATGATAAAGTATGCGATAAGTGCGTTGCAGTCAATAAAGCTGTCGATTTGCAGCGGGCAAAGGACATTAAATTGTCGTCCTGCGTCGCCGTTATTGTTTGGATGCGGAACGTGGAGACGCCAGAGGTGTGGCTAAGGGGATTTACTGGGGGGTTACAACCCCACTCATTGGACAGGTTCCCCATAAGGTTTTATAGGTAAAAAGTTACAATATCAGTATGCTGGTGTCCATGATGTAACACACAGTAGGCTGTAACTGAAAAATTCCCAAATACCACCAATTCCACTTCGCCCGCTTATCACAATAACCCGTCACCACGGGAAAAATCTGCCTACCTCACTAGGAGATGCTCAAAGGGAACCAAGAATGGCGTGGAACCATGTTTTACACACACTTTAGCTTAAAATACTTTGTACATTCTTGTCTTAATGTATTGAGTTTTTTAAGAACAGAACAGTATAGAAGTACACGTAAAAGGAAACATACGTTTTATTCAAAAATGTATCCATCCTTCGGTGGTTTTGAATGGTTCTAAGAAACACAGATCGCCTTCCATGTAGTTCCTGCAATACTCCGGGATAAAGTAATTTTTAATCTCAGAGATGTTTGAGATAATAACTGATTACCGGTGCTATACTTCGTGTGTTTAAATTCAATTCTAATGTTACTTAGCGGTATCAGATTTAATCTTTCGCGACTTAACATTTAGTAACGTATACTGAACTTTCGTAATTGGAATTCATAGTTGGAAAATTGCTGTGAAACATAACGAAAAAGACTGTGTGGAAAAGCCTCAGTAGATAGAAATGTCGAAGGTGGGGGCACGTAAGTTCGCATAATAGTTAGTGATTATGTTATCAATAGAAAAAGTTAATGTGAGAAATCTAAGAAAAGAACAAGAATTGGATGAGGCAGCTGTAGACGCGGATATTTTGCATTGGTAGTCGTCACTGCGGAAAACTGGAATTGCAGTTTCACCATTTTCTTTTGTACAAGTTGCTGTACTTAAATTTCTGATACAGCTGGCTTATCGTACCTCACTGTTTATTCCGATAAAGTCGGCTCGTTAGAAATTATACACGTATCAATATGAATATATGTTTTTAATATTTAACCATTCTGATAAAATGGAAGATCATTTTGTTCTCATCCAAAGATACTGTTTTTGAATCAAAAATCGACGCTATGTTAAAATTTAATAACAATCAGTTTAGCTGCATAATTTTCAATTTGTACAAAGGTTTTTTAATTAAGAAAGTTGTGTTAGTGGTTATAATCACAAGCAGAATTATCACTGTTGCACACCACTATAGAAAAATTTTTCCGATTAGCGCTTTCAAGCTTCTCAGTTTGATCGACGATGAGCTGAGAAGCTTGAAAGCGCTAATCGGAATAATTTTTTATAGTGGTGTGGAAAGGTTTTTTACCTGTAATATGTTTCACCAAGTGCCCAACGAGTCATCAATTAATTTTCAATTTGTGTTCACTAAGTTGATTGAGTAGTAGGAAAGAGTGTAAGATTAGTAATTTTGAAATCGTTTTGTAAGCCACACCGTAAGTCAGAGTCCAGATTACAGCTCAGAGTTTGTAAGTAACGACGCAGATAGTCTTAGAATTTATCATTTGTCATATTTAATCACAAGAGAATCAGGTAATTAACTTTAAACATGATGAGACGCGGAAAATATGAATTACCATTTACCAAATTCTAAATCTGACTCTTCTGAAGCCGATTTTAGCCTTAATTTTAGATATTTTAGGTACTTTTTTTGAAACCAAATATATCCCAGCAAATATTAACGTAAGTAGAGAACATTATCAAGTAAATTTGCACCGTAGAATTACTAGAATCACTATCACTATATTAGGAAAAGGATGCTTTGGTATACTGTACTCTAACAAACCGGAAACGATTGCAGAGGTGTCTCCAGTGTATTGGACTGCCCATACTAATCCGCCTTTTGTTTAGAAAAGAAAGCAGCAATATTATTGGAACCGGTTCTACAAAAGTCGCAGCTGCCCCACATTTTACTATTTTTAACCAGCAGGCTATGCGCAATAAACAGTTTTTATTTTGTCGGGACTTCAAGGACATTGATTATGTGTAGTAGTTCCATTGATTACATTCCATTTGAACAATCCATTAATTTTGCTGCTTTCCTTATCTAAACAATGGCGGGTCGGTTTAGAAAGTCCAGTACACTGAATGTATTTCTCCAGTTAGTCGCTTTCGGTTTAGACTTTACGATACAATAATACCTAAAATTAAGCATTTCACGTTAACGGAAAAAAGCCGTTTCTCTGCATGGAAAGCAACATATCTAGACAATCCTGTTCGGTCAGCCAAGACAATCGAGTTCATTAGTATTTGCGTTGAATTTATCTGTTTCATCAGTTTCTCAAATCTTCCTTTAAACTTGGTGTTATTGAACTGTTACCATTTGGTACCGATTAGTTTGCTATTTCTGTATGTAGCATTATGAGCTGTTAACCTGTATTCTTGGTATAGAGAGTTCTAGTACTTAAGGTACCGAGGTCATTGCCATTACGAGTGTCTGGTTTTTCTTACTTTAGTGGCTTCTGTGTCAGTTGTATTAATAATTAGGAATTACTGGAATAACTTTCAGTTTTGACAAATCGAGTGTTCTTCTGTAGAAATCTAAATGCTAGTTCTCGCTACGTCTGTTTTTGTTCACCCCTAAATGTTCTGTTATTTACTGTAACATGTTCACTCGGCAATTCGTCTTTATGTAAATTTGTTCCGAAAATTGGTTGTATTATAAATCATTGTCAGGCAGACACATTTACTGTGGCAGGAGACGTGATTGCTCGGGGCTGTAGGTTGTTGTGCGAAATAATAAAAGAAAACATCGTATAACTAGTTCCGTTGAGCGGGAAATGGGATAGCACATTGTGTGAAGAAGGGTTGGGTCGATGACGCCACTAAGAGGACACTGGCCTGGCATTGCTTGGGCTAGGCGACTGACAGCAACAGTAATGTCTGTCGCCAGCACGTGGACAATAACAAGTATACAAAGCGATTTGCTGTTCCTGCCCAATATAGGCCTATTCCCGTAGTCGGATAATGCATAGTATTAATCTGAAATTTTGGGTAAGGTGCCTTCAATGGCCGTAAGAATCCAGGCAGACGATTTAGGGTAGAATGATATTTAACAACACGTTAGTGTTTTAAATGAAACCAAAGTGTAAATAGGACTAATTCGTGTTCAGAAAAATAATTAACTCTATATAAATAACCTTAAACAAAAAAGAACATAATGTTTATTCAGATATCGCAAGTAATTACGAAGCCAAGACAATACTCGGCTACCAAGTGAAAGATAAAATCGCTTAAATGACTTTTGAGGACTATGGGAATTCCCAGTATAAAGAGAGAAGACCGTTTCTTCCTGTTGGCATTGTTTTTGGCAACCGATGCGGGTTTTCCAACCCATTCGTCGCCATTTAAATGTATTTTTGTATTTCATCAGGCTCTAACTATCTTGTATTATATAAGCCTTTCAACGTTTGCGATGAATTAACCATGAATGATTTGTTGGATGTTTGTGCTAGCCAGCAGAATGCTATTTAAACGAATGCCGTTGAGAAGAACTTTTACATTTCTAAGTAATAAAGACAACACACACACACACACACACACACACACACACACACACACACACACACACACACACACACACACACACACACACACACACACACACACACACACACACACACACACACACACACACACACAACTGTAACTGTTCATTACTTTAAGTATTTAATTTTCATGTAAGTGAAATAGAATAACTTTAAATATCTGAACGGTTGTAATGCAGAGTATATTCTTTTTCTTCCTTATTAATCATCAGTTTGTAAAGTAATCGCATCGGATGTCTTTTTTCCATGCTCATAAATTTGACTAGTGCGTTTTGTTATTGATAGTGCTAAAAGTAAACGTTTCACTTGTTCTGTGATGTGACGTGCTCACTAACAACAACGTCAGTATTCAGATCCAGGTTTCCTGGGTGCCCCCAGTTATTTGCTCTGTTCCGGGAGAACCCGGTGTCAGCTCGTCACCATATTAATGTGTCGTGTACTGCAGTAGGGAAGAGTCTCCTCCCGTTTTGGGGAGTGAAACGGAACTGCAAGATGATACGTTACGGCGATGAATATGCAAACAGTCCGCGTTATTTAAAGGCGTCCTTTTTGGTCGGCGGGGCCTTTGACAGAAGGCTTATTTGCCAAACATTGGGCGGCTGTATCAGGGTGACAGGGAAAGGTAAACTTGGCGACACAATGTCTGGTTTTGTACGCGTACCATTTTCTAGTTTTACCGTTCCTCGTGTTCTTTTAGTCTAGTGTACACTAACAGACCTCTTGTTTCGCCGACACAGTCGGCGCCACAACGCCAATAAAAACACAATCACTGGGATATTGTAAGCGGTATCGATATCCTTGGCGTGTCGTAACAGTGTCATTACATTCCTTTCATTATAAAAGAATGCAAGTTTACATGTGGTTTCTGTGTTATGCCTCTTCAAGGTCCTCTCCAGATTTGTGAGAAGTACATCGAACGTACGAGACATAAGCGTACCGTCTTCTTCAACCGTCTATCTTACCTTTCTCCGCTCCCCTGGTACCAAACCCCGTTAGGCAATTCCATGTAGAACCCGTTTTGACGATCAACCTTTACCGCAATCGAGGAGATAGAATTTATAACAAGACGGCCGGGTTGTTTCTACGGAAATTTATATGAAACAGTAGTAACGAATTTTTTATGAAATTTTAAAGTCAATCATCGGATGAATTAATACAAAATCTGGGTAAAAGACTACCCGGCGGCTTGGCTGGAGACTTCTGCATTCGTTAACAGTAAAGATTCGGTTTTATTATCAACTAGCGGAATATCCGTGCTTCGCTACGGAGTTTCACGTTGTACGTAATGAAAATGTTAGTTTAATTAATAAAGTTCAATTAAAGTAGGTTTCTTAAAAATAAATAGCTGTTGCCCACGACTTCGTTCGCGTGGTCTTCAATTTAATGCGATAATATATTTAGAACAGAATCTATTCTATTGGGTTGCCGTAGTAACCAGATCTAATAGTTTTTTAAGACCCCAAAGAACCCCCCAGAGGATCGTATCGAAAAAAACACCTGTCCTAGGTTGGTTCTCCCGTTGCGTAAAATATTTGTGCCAAGTTTGGTTGAAATCGGTCCAATGGTTTAGGAGGAGATGTGGAAGACCCCAAAGGACCCCCCAAAGGATCGTATCGAAAAAACACTTGTCCTATGTTGGTTCTCCCTTTGCGTAAAGTATTTGTGCCAAGTATGGTTGAAATCGGTCCAGTGGTTTAGGAGGAGATGTGGAAGACCCCAAGGACCCCCCGAAGGATCATATCGAAAAAACACATCCTATGTTGGTTCTCCCGTTGCGTAAAATATTTGTGCCAAGTTTGGTTGAAATCGGTCCAGTGGTTTAGGAGGAGATGTGGAAGACCCCAAAGAACCCCCCAAAGGACCCCATCGAAAAAAATTTAGAAACCTTCGCGGGCGTGCGCACAACAACTCACCGAAGTTTCATCGCAATCGGATGAATGGTATAGGAACGCATACGGGACAAACAAAGAAACATTCATTTTTATATATAAGATGTAGGTCAGAATTCTTATCACACTCATTAACGTACGAATGCACAGTCAGAATCAAAACTGCAGTTCTAAAATATGGGTTAAGTTCAACTAAGTGTGCGTGCGAGAACGCGCACGTGAGAGGGAGGGAGAGAGAGAGAGAGAGAGAGAGAGAGAGAGAGAGAGAGAGAGAGAGAGAGAGAGAGAGAAAGAGAGCTGAGCCCCAAGCCAAGAATAACGCTATGAAAAATGAAACTAAGGGAGAATAAAATATGGTTTAGTACAGTTGTTCCAAAAATGTTTGAGTCGTGGAGCAATGTTTAGGAGAGCATTTTTTTTCAGGATAGGGTTTCATAACGCAGCAATAATTTTTCTCCTTTAGCGTCTCTATAAGTACAGTTTGGCTTCACACACAAACATAATCAGTACGTTTTACGTAGGCAAATAACGATACTAAACTATCTGTAGTTTAACTCGGAGATAACAGTGGTCTCACGGATATGACTTAAAAATTTCATAAAATTTTTGCAGATGTGTTTTTATATACTTAATAAAAAGCTCGTTTATTTGCATAAATAATTAAAATCACTAAGCTATTTGAAGAGATGGTAATGTAACAGACGGACCTGGAAGCAGCAAAACGCAATAACGTGGGGAACAGAGGACCTCTCGAATCGTGCTGTGCTGTACGGTTTGCAGGCCGGAAACAAGCAGTTGCAGCTTTGCATATGTAATGCGTCTTGCAGTTGAATGGACATTTTCAGTATGCTGGTAATAGTTTGTAAAGTCAAACGGCATGAAAACACACGGTAGTAAAAAATATGCTTTAAACACAGTTTAAAACAGTCGTTATAGAAAATATTTGTTTTCACAGCACTATAAAATTTAATTTTTACAAAATTGAAACAATGAAGAAACCCGGTTAGTATATTCGCAAAATCGTACGTAGGTCCGTGCAGGGCCGGATTTTAAAGTTAGTGGGCCCTTAGGCTGAACATGTGCGGGCCACCACCTACCGGGGACGGGAGTCTGGGGGTCCGGGTCCCTCCCCCGGACAGTTTTGAAAAATATATCTTCCAGAACTGCAAATGAAATCATTGTTAACTGTACTAATTAAATTAGGATACACTGTTTTTTGTAAATTTTCAAAACTTTGTTAAACATTTTAACGGTTTCAAGGTATCTCAATGCACAATGGCTTTCTGGAATCCATGGAAATAATAATAATAGATTGCACTCGTTTTTGTATTACACTCAAAAGACACTAAACATAATAAAAATGTAGGAAAAATAAAAACAAATGATTTCCAAAGGAAAGTAAAACAATCTCATTGTAATTATCACAAGTTAAGCGTATTTTTAGAAAGAACATAATGTATTAGGGTATATTTACACTGTTCAAATCTGTAAGTAAATCATAATTTGTCTGCATCATAAAAAGACTGTAGTATACTACTTTCATTAGGATTTGGTTTGATTTATTGGCACTCGCCTACACTTAATATTAACAAATTTACTTATGACATCTTCATAAGATAACTGTTGCAAAACACCATTCTCTAGGCTCATAAGAAATAAAAAGTTCAGCCGGTTTTTTCTGACTGGTTGTCCGGAGCGTATTTTTCTTTTACCACTACTGTTGGTACCATCATTGACTAATACATTCGAACTACCACTTCCACGTTAGGAAAACATTCCTTGACGTCCTTTTCTAGAAGGAATTTGTACATCCGCTGCTTGTGGCTGATGACAGTTTCCTCCTTTTCACCTTCTTAGATGTATTCACTGCAAAAAGACTTGAAATGAATTAGTTCATTTCCCAGGTTGTTGTCTAAATTATTGCCATATGCTTTTACTAAATTTTGAACTTTCATGATCTCTTTTTCATTGATAGTAATGCTGTCTAATTTACTAAGAAACCCAAAACTAATTTGTATGCTTCTAGCCTCTGCCTCAATGACGACACAAACTGGTCTATAACGGGAAGGAAACTAGCTTCGAAACGTTTCTGAAGGTGTCAGTTCAGTTTCTGGTGCCTGGGCTAGTATCAAGGGGTGCCAAACGCACGTTTATTTTGCACTTGCGCTGTGATTTTGTTGCATATTCATTACAACCAGATAATTGTGCCCCTTTCATCTCGTACTCTTCAAATCTATCCCGTTTAGTTTCTATAAAGGGAGATGAATTTAAAATTTAAGTGCTCAGTCTTGCCCCACTCTACCCTAGACATGGCTCATAATTCCACATTTTCCTCTAATAACTCCTACTGTTCTCTGAAACACGAACCAAATAATTTTTATTCAAGTTGACTGGTATTTTTTTTTTCTTTTTGTTTGTGGTGCAATCTCCTAGGCTGCAGCTTATGCAGCCTATGCTTAAATCCGGCACTGGTCCTATGCAACGAAAGTGTTTTACGTGTTTACGAAGATACTTGTCTCCCGCTAGTGTTGGTGACGTGTACATGTAGAAGACATGTATGTTCCGTAGCTTGTAGACTAAACCGGCAGCTCAAAACGTGAGACGCGCGACTGACAACTATGTACAAACTGACAGCCATTCTTGTGCGGAGGCATCGAAATAATTACCTACACTTAAAAGTTATTAGGGAGGAGAGAGTGTGAAACAGTTTGCTGTCGTACTCACACACTATCTCTCGCTGTCACATACTATCGCTTCACAACAACACTAGCATGCTTCTGTGTTCTCGCCAGCCTTGTTGCAGCTCGTGTTCACATTGAAACACTGTACAAGACCGTTGTGCGCTCATGTGCGAAGTGAAAGTAAATTTTGTTAGGCTGCGCATGTCAGAGTCACTGTTGAAATTCTATCGTCAGGTCTATAATATCCTAGCCTAGCCTAGCAAACATCGTGGTAGTTCTTCGTATTCTTCGAATCCTAAATTATGAATCTATTACTAACTTATTCGATATCATAAGTTACAAATAAAAATTAGGGCTGACCGTAGTGTTTCAAATTTGTGCCAGAGCTGCCTGGTTTATAAATGTTTTTAGAAATGACTTTTAGGACTCGCCTTCTGAGATGTAGTGTATTCTGACGTCACTTTGCTCCACTAATACGCTAAAGAAATTAACAACTACGCTAAGCGCTAATTTTATTGGACTTGACACTATTGTGAAGTGAATGCATTTGTGACTAACAACGTACACGCTTTGTCTGTTGTAGTTCTATACAATTAATGTTTATCATTATTTACAAAAACAACAGTAGCGTTTACGACAACTAATGAACATACATCATTGTATAACGGTTAATGGCATTCAGTACGTTGACATAAGTTATTCAATCCCAGCACTGATCACGTGGTGGAAGAATAAGTTATTTTTTTTAGGTAGTATAAATCGAATAGAATGTTTAGCTTTACAAGCGCAGAGACCCAGGCAACTGAGCCACTGTCCCTGCATTCACAGTGAAGCCGCAGTGTTTCAATGACAGGCCGGATTAGGGAAAATGTAATACGTGACAATTGGTGTTGGTTGTTGTCCTTAATACCCTCATCGAAGAAGTATGAGTCAAACCTGAAGTGACAGATCTACCGTCTACAATTTGCAAAGACGGATCGATTATTACACATTACTATCTAAACTGTTCCTATCATTAAAACGTTGTCAACAGGACATTTCGGTCGTAGCGAATCTACAACTGCCTTCAGGGTAACAGTGCAAAGTATTAAAAATAAGAGAGCAGTTAAAACTTTCCATTTCGACTCATTATTGTTATTTTTGTTGTTAAAGATGTCCAGTATTTCAACACTGAGCTACAGATAGGATAGACATTAACAACAGTATATACAGACATGTTTCAGTATAATTTTTAAATATAGTGCGAACTTTATAACGAGTATTATGCATATCACAATAGAGTTGAATCTGGCATTTGCAAGTTTACGATACGGGCGGATTTCCTTATAGCGTATCTCTGTCAAATAAGTTGACTTGTTATCACTGTACGATTATTTATAAGAATTTACAAACAAGCAAAAACTCAACGTCCGAAACATGTTATTTTCAAAGAGAAGTAATTCTAACTTAACAAGGAGTTAACAAATCACATTTTATTCTTGGGAACTTTCAGTGATTTTTTGTTGTTGTTTTTTTATGTTAACTAGTAGTGTTTTATAACTTTTATATTTTAATATTCTCCATAATGTGTCTATCGTGTTTCAACTGGATTTAAAATCAGGATGTTTAATGTAAGTTCATAAATTTTCTGCATTTACAAGTGTTCAAGGTCTATCCTTCTGCTAGTGTAGCCAAGAATAATGTGGTAACCTTCTAAACTGTAAACCGCTGTAGACGTTCTTCTGTTTAAATTTCCTCAGACTTGTTACTTATCAAACGACAGTGTGTAAGTATTACTTAAGATATAAATAACTGTGGGAGAAACTGTTGCAACACTTAAGACTGGAATACTGTCCAAACGGTTAAACCCAGAACTGGTACTCGGCGAGATGTACCGATTATTTTGATCATATTTCTATCTAAGTTTATTGCTAGTGTCATTCATATTCCGTCTTGAATTAAAACTTGATAAATTTTAACGAGTTTAAATGAACTAAAAATTCTTCGATTCCTATTTTCACTTGGTTTCGTTATTAAACGAAATGGTCACGAGATTGTGAAGAGAAGGGAATATGTATTTCCTTTACGATTAGTTTTGTTCACAGCGTACAAAATCTATTTAAATAAACGAAATTCCAAATTACAGGACTGTGTCAAGGGACAACTTATCTTCAGGGAGGGTTTCAGCACAGATTGCCTTGTAAAACGATTGGCCCCAATTTTTCCGTATCTTCAGAGAACGTAACTGTAGTAAGAAACGTAACGTGCCGCAAATGACGTTTCCAATCTTTTATACACTATTATTACACTGTTATAATTTATTTAGATTTAAAACATGCTATACCAAAGTTGATCATACGTGTGTTACATAAGTTGTGCTTGTATTTAGTATTTACTATCACTCGAAAAAAAATTCGTTCCTGTTTACCTAGTCTTTGTTTCGATAGTCGCTTTTGCTTATATATACAATTGTTGTGAAATGTAGGGCTAAGTAAAGAGAACATATTCTGTGCGTAGTTACTTATGTATTAGCAACTAAAATTTTTTAAATAAACATAAAGGATTGTTTAACCAATTAATAATTTAAAAAATGAGTTACTTTCGAACGAATTAAAGTCAGACATGTCTTACGTAAAGATCACTTAATCTGACTGAATTTATGGTTTGTGTAGGCCTACCTATTGTATTCAGAAGTGTATTTTCATTTTAAAGTTTTCTGGAATTGTTTAATGGATTTCTAAATACCGCACAGATTGGTCTTGTGGTCAGCGGCGCTTTCAGCACACAATAGTGTGACGGGAATCGCACACTTTTGTGAACAAAGTTTCTATAGAGAGTGTATACCTCTATAGTTGTAATGATTCGTGTAATGACCCCAGATCGAGGGTTTGCTTTATCGGCTAGTCAGGGAAGACAGAGGGGAGGGGGAGAGGGTGCAGTACTAATAACTGTAGGTGATTTTAACGCTCGAACCGTGTCTAGGATATCGTGCAGACAAACTTCGGTCAGTCGAAAAGTGGTGGAAGAGAATGATTATTTACATATGTATTTCCATTCTTAAGAATGAAACCCATATTCGAGTTTTTCGATTACACTCAGTTCAGAAAACTGCTAGTGTTTATTTATTTATTAGTCTAACAATTATCAATTTTGGAACAAATATGAGGAGGACGATTAAATACGTTAATCAGAAGCCCCGAAATAACAGCTGCCCCCCTCGGCGTGTGAAGTGATATTGACATTTATCTGTTTAATTGTAGTTTGGTAAAACGTGGATAACGGATCTAGAATGATGACTTCTCATTGAATCGCTCTCCAGGAAACGTTCAGAGATTATTTTCTGGAAACGTACTCGATGCTTCGGTACTTATAACAGTATATCGATTTCAAACAAAATCTTGTGGCGTTCAGAATTAAATAAACTTCTCCGTTCGTAGTGTACCAGTAGGCCTACTCGAGTACGTGATGTGTACAGATAAGTTATTACGCCCTAGTAATATCCCGTGTCACACCAATTGCTATCCGGGCAGTTGTGGGTGTCAGCTCTTAAGAGTACTGATTTCGTTTTACGTCGGTTCCCCCTTTTCAAATAATTTCATTTTTAACAAAAAATTCCAAAGGTTGTGACTCCTGTGCCTTAATCTATCTATGTTTTTAGATATGTTCTTTTATAAGTGTCTGGTGATTAAGGAAAACGTTATTATAATCAAGTCAGCCCACATTATATTGTTTATCGTAAAACTTAACTCTTGTGTCATCGGTTTCTTAACTCCTTTTTAACTTTTTTGTTTCTGCTTCACTTTTTTTTCTAACTTGTCTTTTTTTTAGTGTTTCTGTTTTGGTATTACTTGTTACTTAACACTGTTATCAGCCGAAAATAGCTGATTTGGAGTTGAAAGTTATGAGCGATTCCGCGCAACCACTTTGAACACGCAGCCCAACTGTTGTCTTGGACCTTCTTGGTGTATCCAGTTAGCAACGTTAGCTGTATCCAGTTTAATCACGAAACGCGTAAAAAATACTTAGAACACTGGATTTATTAAGCCAAGGTAGTCTCAGCCCTGGAAACGCGAAGTAGTATTTTTTGTCTAAAAAGAAAATTATTTAAAGACTTGGAACAGATATAAAACGAAATCTATACTCTGAAGAGCCGAAATCTCACGGCTGTCCGGGCAACGGAAAACGGATGTTGTTCCAGTAACAGGTCCCAAATTGGCATGCTGATCACTTTTAATTTAAGTTCGTGATTTTCTATAGTTGTAAAAACCAAAAGAATTGTAATATTATGAAATCCTTCAATTTGATCAAATAGGCTACACACGAATTCGAACATACAATAAAGCTACCTTGTTTTTCTTTATTTCATTTTAACGTAATACATTAAGATGAACGATTAATGCGTTTAAATGGGGAATTAATTTCGTCAACAAGTACTAAACATTTGATGTATAAAACAATTTGCAAAAGAAAAGGAATTCGGCTGTGAACTTTAAATGTTTTACAAAATGTTTCTTGTTGACATATAATTTTTCAAATTCATTAGTTTGTTTATCTAAGAGTTTTCTACAAACTTCACAAGCTAATGTAGAGTATACTGTGTATTATAAAAATTTACCAACATTTATCATATAGTCGTCCATCCGACTGCTACACCTACACTCTCAATGCTTCCATTCTGCAAAACGCGTATGCGGCCAATTGTAAAGAACTACACATAAAGAATTTTTTTGTGTATTTTGTTTTAGTCTCAGACTGTCTGCTGCTGAATAACTCGGATATATATATATTTTTTTAAAAATATAACGTCTGTGTGTAAGAAATAGCGTTTTGAGGAACAATTGTGTCTGATATTGTTGAGTGCCAGCCGTGTACAATGTTTATTATGTATGATTACAGTGTAATAATTTGACCAAAAGTGGACTTGACTGGAAGTATGACCTTGGTCGGCAGGTGTTGTAGAAGGAGACAAAGCCTTCTTTACCTGAACCACTTTGTGTTATTGCACCGAGCAGGAGAACTCAACAAAGAAATACGTTACTGACATGTTTCTACTGTACGGATTTACTTTTGTCAAAAACTGCTGGAGAGTCAGTAGGCGCAAGCGCGCGCCAGCCCGTCTTCATTGTGCTGTACTTCTGCTCGTTCAAGTAAAACATTTTCTCTCTCGTACAGTATGAAAGCGATAGTTTACTTTTCACCATACCGTATATATATGATTGTTTTATTTTATGGACGATTGTAATTTCAGAATATTATTATTGGCTAATAACAGTTACTATTATTTCGTTGATATTACAGTGGCATGTTTGAAATGCTGATGAATTACTATACACAATTGATTGGTTATGAATCGCATTGGTCTACAGTGCAATTCATTTGTTCCGTTCATAGATCTATGCCTACGCACTTGTTAATTTGTAATGGTTTTTGTGGTAACCATGTTTTTGTAATAAAACGTATTCAGTTTTTATTATCTAAATAATAACAACGGTTCTACATGGCTGGGTTTTGTAGTGTAAGATCAAATTTCAGTTAACTTATGCAGCCTAATGCAAACACAGTTAATTATTTATAAATGCAGTATTTACAGTATTGATAAAGTTGTAAATTAAAAATAAATGGTAATAAATGTTTTATAAGGTGACCTTTGATAGGTTATTTAAGACAGCCTGAAAATTAAATAAACATTTAATCCGAAAGATATCAAACATGATGCGGTCGTGAGATCAAAAGCGTCGAAACTGTACATAAAAAGTCGAGCATACAATGTCGAGCATGCATCGGGATAGATGACCGGGGAAATACACACGTCAAGCGTTACCAGATTTCGAATACAGTATTACAAAAGTCGGGAGTAAGATTCGTAAAACCAGAAAATGTGATACTTTAAAACGCAATAACAATAACAAAGGCATACAATATACAAAACTTGGGGGGGGGGGGATTTTATTAATATTACAAAGACAATCTTGTTTTTAGAATTATTAATTAACAGTGTTCAAAATTTTTATACTTTGGACACTATTTAATCTGTACCTTATCATGTAGGCCTATAATGTGTTGACATTCATTTGAGGACAATTCAAAACTTAATTGAACGAGAAATTGACTAGCTGTTACTTGGAGCTACATTATTTGAATCTTTCGTTATAACTTCCATAGAGGAATTTATTAAATTAAGTTCTTTGTATTACGGTCCGTTGATATTTCTTCAGCCATGTTCAAAAGAACATTGCCGTCCTGTTTGGTAAATCAAACCTGTCTTTAATTGTACAGTTGTACAGTAAGGAAATGAAAATCGGTGGATTCAGTGTTTACTCGTTTGACTACGAAAAGCGTTTAGTATTGAATATTGAATTGTATCTTTAATTCTGAAAATCGTCATTTATTGTGTTCCGAGCCGGGCAATAATATTTTATTTCTAAAACCGACACGTCTACCAACGATATTCGTGCAGGGCTAGACAAAGGTGAGGATAAAGATTCAAGTGTACATAGTTTACGAAAATGTGTTATGAAGAAGTATAAACAAAAAGTTAGTATATGTTTTGTAATGGAATATGATCGAAGTTCGTACCTTATACGAAACTTTCTCGAATGTTAACATTCGATTGGCTAGTGAAGAAAAACGAAAATGAAGAAACATATTTTGTTATCCACAGAAGTTACATACGATCTATGTTATTTCCACGTAGTCACCTCCCGCACGACGCGCGAGTCGCGAGTTGTGCAGTGTCCCGAGTCTCAATTAGGACTCCTGCCACTGGGTCAATTGGAGTTCAAGTTATACTTTTTCTACTTAATGAAAAACCCTCTGAAGCGACCATACCAACGGGGGCTAGTAAACGGGGTCACTTCCAAAACTCACCTGGCCTTCGAGTATAGTTACCGAGTCTGGGAATGAGGGAATTGTGGGTCACACGAGCTGCCCGACCATAGAATCTACGCGCTAGGCGTCTCACGGTGTCATAAAAAGAGTGGACACCGAGTCCTCTCCTCAAAAGACGAAAAGGGTACGTCCGAGGACTTTACACGCGTGCCTAAGTCCCCGGTCGAGAACGCGCTGTAGCGCCGATCTATGACAGCGAGCAAGGTATCCGCGAACAAGACAGGCATATGTAATCACGGGCAACACGTACGTGTACCCAGCCGGAGGATCATCGCCGGATTAGAAAGCACGGACCAAAGTCTACCGAGTTGCGCCGAAGGGCGTTGTCGGATGTATTGAGCATGGGTTCGCCAGGTGAGTCAGGAATCTACATGAAGCCCGAGGTATACTTGACGCTATTCATCCAGGGCACATCGACGGGGCCTACTTCTTCGCGAGAATATTACCGCGGCGCTCTTAGTAGCGTTGACGGCAACTCTCCAATCGTCGGCCCACCCGACATACGCATCGAGTTGACGCTGGAGCTTGATGGCCGCGTAATTTGCGTTCGGCAGCAAAAGCCGCAGTGTCGTCCGCGAACAGCGACAATCTTACTCCAGGAACTCGGGGCGTGTCCGTTGACGAACACCGAGAACAGGAGAGGCCCAAGTACGCTACCCTGAGGGACACCAGTGGCAATGCGCCTCTGCACTCTCACTCGGAAGCTACGGTCTCGCAGAAAGCTGCCGATCAAGTGAACGTAGCAATATGGTAAAAGGACTTCCGTGAGTTTGTAAGGGACACCCTCGTGCCACACGCGGTCAAAGGCTTTCTCTACGTCTAGGAAGAACGCGGTCGTCTGTTTACCGTAGCAGCCAGCCTCGGTAATGCACTCCACGAGTTTCATCAACTGGTGAGTCAAGGAGTACTTCTCACGAAAGCCAAACCAAACTGTTTGGAGATCAGCACGTCCAGTCTTTCCTACGGTAGATCAATCGCTCGAAAACCTTAGACGTCGCGGACAAGAGGCTGATGGGCCTGAGGTTTTCCGCACGAGAAGAATTCTTTCCCGGCTTGGGTATCACTATAACGGTAGCCGTTTTCCATTTCGCCGGAAAGTAGGCCAGCCTGAGACAGACATCGAACAACTCGGTTAGGAAACGTATTCCTCGCTCCGGAAGGCGGTGGAGTGCGGAATTCATAACTCCGTCTGAGCCAGGCGCCTTCAGGGTTTGAGTTGAACTATTTTCTCAGTGACCAGTGACCTCCTCCGGCGAGATGGGCTCCGACTGGACTGTGATACCGGCCGAAAAGAAAGCGCTCTACTTCGCGGCAGATTCGCTCAGTGAAGGCCGGGTTCTTGGATGCGTTGGGATTGAACTGTCGCTCGAAACAATCAGCCAAAACTCTGCCTTCTTGAGGGGGCGTTCAAGGGGTTGACCGTCGGGTCCTTCCAGTGCGGGGAGATGCGCGCGTTTTTGCATTCCCGTTAGGGCACTGGGAATCCGCCAGACATTACGGTCCTCGGCAGGGCCATCCATCTGTGCTACAGCCAGCTCCCAGCTGGGTCTGGGAAACGCCAGCATGTCACGACGTATCTTGCCGGTCGCTCTGATAAACGCAGCCTTGTTGACCGGGTCACGAGTCCTCTGCCAGTGTCTCCGGAGGCGATTTCTCTCGCAAGCGAGCTGAGACACCTCATCGAGAATCCGCTGATAGTTGGGTGGGAGGACACTTCCACCGCCGAGAGTACGGCTGTATCGAACAAGGCAACCGACTCATCGACATGCTGGGTAGTGTCGAGTGGTATATACTCAGGCAGGCGGCGACTAAACACCGCGCCAAAGCGTTCCCACCCGTTTGTCGTGGACGGTGGAGTGCTGGGTAGCTAGATGTACACTGATGGTGCAGTGATCCGAGGACAGTTCCGAAATGACGGAGACATGGACCGGGCAATAAACGCCCCTGACCGTAGCAATGTCCAGTACATCGGGGCGGGAGTTAACCCTTGGGGGATAGTAAGTAGGCCCGGTCGGGCCCATGACTGTGACCCGAGCCGCATCAGCGTACCTGCGTAAGCGGGCCCGTTTGGGGTCACCAATCGGCTCCCCCAATCAGGGTGCTTACAGTTCAGGTCGCCCGCACCCTCCTGTGTGCACCAAAGACGGCCTGCAGATCGTTCGACAGGAGCTCCGTTTGTGGAGGCTTGTATGCGGAAACCATGAGTAGACTGCCGTGGGCCCCGTGGAGCTCAACCGAGGTGCATTCGAGGTTTCGCCGCTGAGGCAGGACAACGCGGTGATGGCGAAGAGACGCCTTCACCGCGATGTCGGTGCCCCTCCTGTGCAACCCGACCGGTCATCCCGGTAGCACGCGTAGTCGGGTAGTCGGAATCGACGATACGGGATCAGGTGCGTCTCGCTAAGAAGAACCACTTCGGGCTTGTGACGGGCAACGAACTATAAGAGCTCAGAATGCCGGGAAACGAGACCGTTGGCGTTCCACACCACAAGCTCGAGGTCTCGCTTGAGGGATTGCCGTGTTTGTCCGTTGTTCATAACAGACCAATAACACGGCAGGGTTCCACCAAGAGGAGGAACTTGTCCTGGGGAGAGGCTGTTGCCAAGCGTTCGTTAATGTTGGGCGAAGGCTCGAGAAGGTCATAGCTTGCAAGAAAGTCGGACACGACGGCGAGATCGCCGGTAGATGATTGTGGGGGGAACGCTTGGCGGCGGGGCAAGGCGGTGGAAGCCTTGGGGGCAGGTTCTGGAGGGAGTGGTCGCACTGTCTTTTGGTGGACAGGCTTAGGTACAGCGGCAGGTCGAGGCTGGCCCGTGATCTTGGCCTGAGTTCTCTTTCCTTTCTTCCCTCCTCTGGGGAAGCGTGGTTTAGGTGGCGGCGGCATTGGAGGATCAAGTTCCTCATCATCCTGCGGCAATGGGACCAATGCATACGCGGGTGGCTCGCGTTCCGGTTCCGAGGGCGCGACTTCAGGTGTGGCCTGTTTAGTAATGCGTGGGTTCATTGCACTAGAGGTTTTCGGAACCGGAGTAGAACTTTGTAGTGGTTTCCGTGCCTTAGGCTCAGAGGATTTGGACGATGTTTGTGGCTGAACTACATGACGAGGCTTAGGCTGGACCGGTTTGACTAATTTGTTGAGCTGCTCTTTGTATATTGGACAGCGCCTGTTGTTAGCCGCTTGGGCGCCTCCGCAATTAATGCAGAATCTGTGATTGTCAGGAACAGCGCAGGCCTGCGTTAAGTGGTCAAGTCCGCATTGGACGCAGGTCGGCGCGTTCCTGCAAGCAGAGCTGCTGTGACCAAACCTCTGACACCTATGGCATTGGGAAATTTTCCCGGTCTGACGGCAGGGCTCTACGCTGACGCAGAGCCTGAACAGCCATTTCAACTCTAAGAGGGCCCGGGTGGGTTCACCCTTCTCCACCTGGAGTCTGATTAGAGGGAGGGGCTTACGCGAGCCATAGGTTGTGTAAAGCCGAGAGGCTGCCACAACCTTGCAGCCTGCGTCGCGCAG
The DNA here is from genome assembly GCA_034769895.1 of Magicicada septendecula. NCBI lineage: Eukaryota > Metazoa > Arthropoda > Insecta > Hemiptera > Cicadidae > Magicicada > Magicicada septendecula. The sequence goes on along the minus strand of CM068368.1, from coordinate 681,477,824 downwards.
TTCGTCAAATACGACCTGCGGGTCAGCCTGTATGTCTAGCCCCCGAAGGACGAGGTCTACTGCCTTGATGCGGTTGATGGAGCCGGAAGGTCCGGCACTTGAGGCCATTAGTGGCCCTAATAAGGACCGGTCGTGATCTTGCGGGAACCGACTGGCCCAAGTGGCCTGCCGGGTGGCTCGTCGCTGCCGCACAGTGCATTGGGGGCGCTATCAGCTGTACAACTGCTGTCTACTTCAGCTCTTTCCCCAGCGGGTGTCCGGGGCCCGAACTGTGACACCGTCACAGGCATCTTTATTTGTGAGTCCTACCCTCGGACTCCCCGGATTCCGCTGGGCAGCGCTACCTAATCGAGTTACTTGCACTGTGCGGCAGGTCCCAGTCGTGCGTGGTGTCTTCTCCTCTTGCTCGACGCAAGGCTGGTCTATTTCCATCGCAGCAGCTTGATGATCGTGCTGGTGGCGATGTGGCGAATGTTGATCCGGCGGCTTCTTCTTCTCATTTCCAGCCGCCGCAGTTGTCGTTGATTGCGTCTTCATTGCAGATCTCTAGAGATCGAGACGATCCTCTTCTGCGCTGATCGATCTGATGTTTTTTCTTCGAAGTCTAGCTGAGAAGTGTCTCTTGTTCTTCGTCTTTAGTCACCTTCGACGCTCTGGGCTGTGCGGTTGTGCGTCGCATAGACGAACCGCTCGGTATCTGAGTTCCGAGCTACCTTCTGGAGCTTCTGCCTCGTGGCCCTGCCCAAGCAGGCCGATTCTCGGCTGTTGTGCTAGCCTACACTAGCGCAGTATACACCGAGGACGTTTCCACGAATCAACTGGACGTATACGGTACCTGCCCAGCCCAGCCACAAGAGGATTGTCTGGGAACCTCGCCGCACGTGCATAAAATTTTCGTGCAAGCCGCCTGAATGTTTCGTCTAAGGAGCGAACGCCAAGTCCTCTCCGTAGAAGGCGTGATGAGAAGCGACGGAGGACTTTGGCCGCTAGCCGAAGACCCCTGTCGAGGACGCTCTGCAACTTCTTTTTATGCATTGCGGCGAGGTAACCCCAGACCGGGCAAACGTTACCTAATGACCGGCAGCAAATATGCGCCGACGATCATCTTGCCCAATTTCCTGGTCATGGCTGAACTGATCAGGAGTGGAAACAGTAAGCTCAGACGAGCGGATGCTCACTTAAGAACTGTCTGAGCGTGGGTACCCCAGGTGAGCCGACGGTCGAGGTGTAATCCGAGGTACTTAACCTCGTTGGACCAGCGCAAGTACGTTCTGCCGATACGTAACTGCCTAACAGGGTGCTTCCGTCGCTTCGAGAATTCGACGGCTACACTCTTGGTAGCGTTGAGTTGCACTCTCCAATTTTCAGTCCAGTCCCCGAGCGTGTCGAGCTGGCGCTGCAGTCGTAAGACGGCTCTTTCTACATGACGATCGGCCGTAAATACGGCCGTGTCGTCCGCACAGTGGGCCACCTGGACTCCAGGCTGTCTCGGCACGTCGTTGACGTAGAGTGAGAACAGAAGGGGGCCAAGAACACTACCTTGAGGGACGCCGGCTGTGAATGGTCTCTCAAAAGAATCTGAATCTCCAACTCTCACGCAGAAGGTCCTCTCCGTCAGATTGCATTGCATTGCATTAAATAGTGGGGCGTCTTTGCACCCATGGCTTATTACAGCTTCCGGGACGTGCCCGATGGCTGTCAGAAGAAAACAGTGCTGGACTTTCAAAAGAAGGTTTCCTAAATTTTTCGGGAGGGACACGCCAACCAGTTAACTGAGAAGGCGGCGGAAATTTTGCAATTTTATATTATATAGGTTCCGGGTCATGGTAACGCTGCCGTCGGTCGCGGGGCGAACGGCAGATGCCGCACGCGCCCGGCCCGGCATGAAGGCGCCTTTTAGCGCCGGTCGTTCCCCGCGAGGCAGGGAACCGCCGTGTCTGTGGCATCGGTAACAGCGCCAAGCAGTTTGCAAACCAACATACTTGGGGAAGGTATCTGACTGAATAGGAAGGTAACAAGGAAATAGAGTTGCTTGGGAACCTAAGTTACAGCATACAGAATTACGGGGGGTCGTCTAAGATCGCCCGAGGGCGTTTGACACGTATAGCGGGAGGTGGTTCAGACGTGCTGATAGAACGGAGATAAGGAAAGGACGAGGTCGCTGCAGAAGCAAAGAGAGTTTCGGCAAGCGACCGGACAAAATCAGCAAGGGTAGGAACTCGAAGGCCTCCACGAATAACATTATTTCTCACAAACCATGGAGACCCCGACAAGGATCTGAGGGTACGGGCCTGGAAAGCTTCCAGCCTACACTTGTTAGTGGTCGACACAAGCGACCACCATGCGGGAGCAGCATAGGTCAATACTGACCGGAGAAACAAAAGATAGATGGTGACTTTAGTGCGCAAAGCCAGGCGGTTGCGGCACGAGAGCATGGGAAATATTTTGGCTCGGACGCCTCGAGCTTTGTTGAGGGTATCAGTCACGTGGCCGTTGAAGCTAAGGCGCTGGTCTAGCCGAACGCCCAAATACTTCACCGACTTATGCCAGGCGATAGGCCTCCCTTCGAGGGAGAGGGTCTGGCACCGGGAAGTGGACTTGCTGGTGAAGCAGATCGCCTCGGATTTCTCCGCGTTGATCAGCACCCGCCACTTCCGTAGCCAGGCCGGAAGCAGATTCAACTGACGCTGCAGCTTTGTACACGCTATTTGCGGGGACAGGGAGCTGCAGTAATACATTGCGTCGTCAGCGAATAGAGATAACGTGACTCCAGGAATAACAGGCAGGTCGTTCGTGTACACTAGGTACAGAACGGGGCCGAGGACAGATCCCTGCAGAACGCCAGCGGCGACGGGTCGAACTGATTAACAGGACCCTTCGACGCTAACCCTGAAGGTACGATCACTGAGGTATGACCGCAAGAAATGCACAATGGACGGTGGGATGGGGGAGGGAGCAAGTTTGTAGAGAAGACCTTCGTGCCAGACTTTGTCGAAGGCCTTACTCACGTCCAACAAGACAGCGCCCGTAGACTCTTTCTTGTTGGCGGCGTCGGACAATGCTGTGACAACTCGGACGAGTTGTAAAGTTGTCGAGTGCTCTCTACGGAACCCGAACTGTTCGCTCCGAATAAAGTTATCCAGATGCGGGCGAGTAGGAGACGCTCAAACACCTTTGAGAGTACTGGCAACAACGATATGGGACGATAGCTGCCTGCAAGCATTCTAGGCTTGCCGGGCTTGGGAATCATACAGATGTTGGCATTTTTCCACAGGCGGGGGAAGTATTGCAGCCGGAGACTGGAGTTGAACAGATCCAGGACCAATTCAACGCCCGAGGCCGGGAGATGTTGCAAAGCTGCGGCCCCGATCCGATCAGGACCAGGGGCGCGACGTCGGGTCAGTCGACAGATAGACGAAACTAGTTCGCCCCTGTCGAAGAGAGCGGGAGGGTCAGGTGGAGGGCGGGAAAAATATCCAGATAGGAAGTCTCGAACTACTACCGAGAAGGCAGGGTCCGAGACGCCTCCATGAACGGTGAATTGAGCCTCCATGCAGTCGGCGAAGACCTCAGCCTTGCCTTCCGATGAAGAAACAATGCCGCTCGGGGTATTCAACGGGTTGCGAGTACGCTTCTCGCGAGTAAGGCGACTCGTCGCTCTCCAGACGGAGGCTTGGTCGACTTCAAGGGACTCAAGGTATGAGTCCCACTGATCAGAGTTTACGTCCCGCAAAAGTTGCTGGACGTAAAGAGACTGGGCCTGAAACCGTCGTTTGACGGCGGGATCTCGGGTTCGTTGCCATCTGCGGCGGAGCTTGCGCCGAAGCCAGATGGCGTGGATAGCTTCCGGTTGAAGGGCCGATTTGCGATTCACCTCTACGTTGTATGTGTGTCGATCCATGACACCTTGGACCAACTCCTGGAGATGAGTGACACGGAGATCCAGATCGTCACGAGTGGCGATCGGGTCCGCCGGGACAGATGGTAATCTTCGAGATAGCTCGTCGTGATAGGAGCGCCAGTTGACCCTCCTAGCAGGACCAGCGGGAAGTCGGGGTGAAGCCGGCACATCTCGAACAGTTATTAGCAGGGGATTGTGATCAGACGAGAGGTCTGACACTGACGAGACCTGGATGTTATGGGCCACGTTCCTGACTACAACTACATCAAGAACGTCCGGTCGGTGACCGGCATAGTGGAAGTGGGTAGGATCATCAGGGCCGATGACGTGCGTATCCGGGTCGTCTAGGACGAACCGGCGGAGTGAGTTGCCGTAGGCTTTGGTAGCCCTACTGTTCCAAGAAGGATGTTTGGCGTTGAAGTCGCCGGCTGCAATTGTCGAGGAGAGCGTTCCACTCCTCAGGCGGGGGCGGCGGGCTCAGGCCAGGCCGGAGATACGCGGAAACAATGCGCAACTCCGAGTCGCCTGCGTCCACCGCCACCGCACAACCTTCGATGAGTCGAGTAGTGAGGGGGGTAGTGGCCTATGGAATATCCGCCTGTGGACCAGAATCGCCGTACCCCCAGACGTGGGTTGGCGCGGCTGTAGGGGACGATCCTGACGATAACAAGTGTAAGCAGGAAGTGAGAATCGATGGTAGGGAGCTAGATGGGTTTCGGAGAGAAGCACGATATCAGCGTCGTACTCCACGACGAAAGCCGCCAGCTCAGATCGGCGAGAGGAAACGCCATCGGCGTTCCAAGCGACGATCCGCAGGGATCTAGCCATTGAGGGGGAGGAGAGGGAAGAGAGCAGAGAGGGATTGGAATACTAACATTAGCACAGTCGAGGTATCAGGAGCAGACCTGATGCTTTCTACAAGTTGAGTGGCCCAAGCCGTCAGGGGGTCCGCTGGAGCCCGAGAAAATTCCCGGGACCCGCGTGGACGTTCCTGAGGAACTTCGGCCAGGACTACAGATGGCGCTGGGTTAGCGGACTGGACTATGGTCTGCTCACGCGGAGGTTGGGAGATGACAGGGGCGGGAGAGTCCCGCTGAGGTTGGGCAGGTCGAGCCTGCTGATGTCGTCGGCCGGGAGTCCGGCGACGCGAGCGCTTTTTGGTACCCTTGCGGGCGGAAGTGGTTTGCGATGATGGCTTAGCAGCGACAGCTGCATAGGAAGGGCCGGGCGCTCCGGCAGGCGCCGGTAGTGGAGCCGTCACAGGCGCCGCCGGAGCGACGCCTGCAGGCGGGACTGAGACCGCGGGAGCGACAGGAGTCGCTGCCGGGGCCTTGACAGATGCACCGGAGAGAGGGGGAAGGCCTCTCGCCGATTAGGGGCCGGGCCAGCTACACGACGCTGCGCGCCAGGGCGCGCAGATCGCTGCTGTCTTTCAGCTTCGATGTAGTGGATACATCCCCGGTAACTAGCCGGATGGGCGCCCTTGCAGTTGCAGCAGTACGGGACAAAACCCGGCACACGAGGCTTATCACAGCCACGGTGAGGGTCGCCGCACCGCACGCAACGTGGGGGCGCATGACAGAATAGGGAAGAGTGCCCGAAGCCCTGACAGTTGAAACACTGGGCAGGGCCTGGGCGCGGGTCAAATGATCTAATTGTCACCCGTAGGTGAAGGAGTGTTTGAAGGCCATAGACCTCCTCAAAATTTCCAGACTTAAGCAACTTGACGAGGAAAGAATTGACAGGATGCTTGTTGTCCCCTTTGCCGGCGTGCAAAACTGACACAGCTGTTGGCGTATAGCCAAGAGACGTCAATTCCTGCACGATAGCATCGGAGGAGGTATGATAGGGAATGCCCTGAATGACAATTTTTACCTCACGCTCCTCAGGGAGAGCGAAGGTATGGAAAGAAATGTTCCGCGCTGACAGAAAGTGCTGAACAGCGGGAAGTCAACAATGGATTTGACGCCCAGCTTCAGCGATTTGCCGGAGCATTTCGCTTCCACGGACGTCGAAGGAAGGGCAGAACGGAGGTTAGCCAAAAGCTGGGTATAATTCCTATTATCAGGGATGATAATAGGAGGAAACTTAAGGGTAGAAGGGTCAGGCTTAGTGGAAGAAGAAGCAAGATTGACAGACTGCCGGCCGCTATTACCTGAATCAGCGACCTGGTTTGGTGAGGCGGGAGACTGACTGGCGGCGAGCTTTCGCTTGCGTTTGGCGCGTTTGCCATTCACAACCGAAAACTCTTCATCTCCCGACCCAGCACTCCCCATATGGACGGCGGAAATATCACTTTCACTGCCACTTTCACAGTTGGTTTCACGGGGGAGAGGTGAATTCAAAGGAGCAGAACCGCAAGCGCCCAAGAGAGAGCTTAACGGCTCCGGCAAAGGAATATCAGGGTTATTTGACGCCATTTCGGAAGCCCAAAATGGACGTCAAAGGTGTGTAAAGGAGAGAGAACTCACCAGCACTGATTATTCTAACTGACAGGCACTGACACACGTACTCACCAGAAGCCGCACAGCACACGAACACAAAAACGGCCGCGCACTACACTGCACTAACTAACAAATACTTGTATGCACACACTAGTGAAATAATACTGCACAGAACTAAACAGTTGAACAAACTTTAAATCAATTTTTGCGGAGCAAAAACGAACACTGCCTACCCTCCCTCTCCGTCAGAAAGCTAGCAACCAGATGGAGGTAGCAGTCCGGGAGCTGGACTTCCCTAAGCCATTCTTAGCAGTTGATGAGTGGTCGAATGCCCCACACGGAAGCCGAACTGTTCGAGGACCAGCACGTTAAAGTTGGTTAGATGTTCTCGTACACGACGCTGCACGAGGCGCTCAAAAACCTTGGACGTAGCGGAGAGTAGGCTTATCGGCCGGAGGTTGTCGGAGCGGGAAGCATCCTTTCCCTGCTTCGGGATCACGATGACCGTCGCCTTTCGCCATTTCTTGGGAAAGTAGGCCTGTCTGAGACACGCGTTGAACAAGTCAGTCAAGAATTGAACTCCAGGCTCGGGGAGAAGTCGTAGAGCGGTGTTCGTGACACCGTCCGGGCCTGGAGCTTTTCTTGGCTGAAGTTCAGCGAGCCGATCTGAGACCTCTTTCAAAGAGATGGGTTCGGGCTCCGCCGTGATCGGATGAGACAGAAAGTCTTCCACAGCCATCTCGACTTGTTCGTCGAAGTCCCAGTCCATGGGCGGGTTGGGAGCGAACTGTCGCTCGAAACACAAGCCCAAGTACTCGGCCTTCTCCTCTGGGCGACTCAGGAGTCGTCCGAACGGCCCAATGATGGCGGGGACAGGAGGTCGCCACCTTCGTCCTGTCATCGCGGAAGGTATTCTATACGGGTGACTTTGCGGGTCCGCATCCCCGTTCGGGCCACAGCGAGTTCCCAACAGCTACGTCGGAACGCCTTCAGACTGCCACGCAGTCGTCCGGTGAGCCGATTGTATGATGCCTTATCGGCCGGATCGCGGGTCCTCTGCCAACGTTTCCGGAAGTAATTCCTCTCGCGAGCGAGAAGAGAGACTTCCTCAGGGATGCGTTGGTAGTCAGGCGTGAAACCGGCCCGCATAACGAAGACATGCCTATAGCCGAGATGATTGCCTCTTCGATTCCCGCTACTGCTTCGTCTAGGAGGCGAACGGAATCGAGTGGGCCCGCTGGCGTTTAGTCACCTCCCACGAACAGGTACTTATTTATATCCCTTGCGCCAGGGTCTGAAACCGCGAATGATGATGGACAACACATTCGAATAGGATACATCTACAGCTACAGCATTGACAACGCAGAAGAGGATCGCCTCGACCTCGGAACACCTGCTATGAATAGGCCATCTCAACAAGCCACTGCGGCAGTCAAGAAGAAGCCGCCAGACCAACCTCAACCTCATCGTCAGCGCCAACATCCAGCTGCGATGGAAGTGGACCAGCCGCCTTGCCAAGGCGAAGACAGCACACTAAACACGACTGGGACCTGCCGCACAGTGCCGGTAAATCGATTAGGTAGCGCTACCCAGCGGAATCCGGGGAGTCCGAGATCAGGACTGACAAATAGAGATGCGGGTTGCGCCGCCACTGTGACGGTGTCACAGTTCGGCCCCCGGATACCCGCTGGGCAAAGAGCTGAGCTAGTCAGCATTGGTCCCGCTGTTAGTGTCCCTGAAGCACTGTGCGGCAGCGACGAGCCCCCCGGCCGGCCACTTGGGCTAGCCGGGAACCCTACGACTTGCGCGGGAAGCCCTGCTCAACCCGCGCAAGTACGTGACAATAATCGATCCTTGTTAGGGCCGACAAAGCCCGTAAAGGCCGGACCTTCCGGCTGCACGGCCGCTAGTAGGCCAGGCAGCCCCAATCCTCTGCCGGAGTCTGACTCCCCAGACATGGAGATCTCGGCTTCCACCGACTGGGTGGTAGTAGGGCACGGTGGCAAGCCGAGAAAGTCTCCCTCATTGGCTTCCCTGAGTTCGGCTACGGACTCGGCGGCATTCCAAGCCTCCGCTGAGGTTGCGCCTAGCCGCACCTCCGAAGGAAGGATCTCGCCGGTGTTCGTCACGAACGTCAGGGACATTATCGGCTTTAGTCGCCGACTCCGCAAGGTCGTTGCGCTGGCAGAGAACGCTTCTGTCAAACTCCTAGCGAGTGAGACTGTACGCGTTGCCTCCCGCACCGCCTCTGAACACTTGGGAGTAATCCAGTGGCTGGAACGAGAATCGTTCCAGTTCCACACATACTCCCTGAACCGTATCAAGCCTGTAGCCCTCGTCCTTCGGGGGCTAGACATACAGGCAGATCCGCAGGTCGTCCTTGACGAACTGTGCGACGCGGGCTACACGGTTGTGGCAGCCTCTCGGTTGTACACAACCTATGACTCGCGTCGACCCCTTCCCCTGATCAGACTCCAGGTAGAGAAGGGCGAATCCACCCAGGCCCTATTAGAGTGGAAACGGCTTTTCGGGCTCTGCGTAAGCGTAGAGCCCTGCCGTCAGTCCGGGCGAATTTCCCAATGCCATAGGTGTCAGAGGTTCGGCCACAGCAGCTTCGGTTGTCGGAACGCGCCGACCTGCGTTCGATGCGGACTTGACCACCTAACGCAGGCCTGCGCTGTTCCTGACAACCACAGGTATTGTATTAACTGTGGCGGCGCCCATGCTGCTAATAACAGGCGCTGTACAGTTTATAAAGAGCAGCTGGACAAACTTGTAAAGCCAGTCCAGCCTAAGCCTCGACATGTTCAGCCAGTAACATCGGCCAAAACCTCTGAGCCTGTGGTACGGAAACCAACCCCAAGGTCTGCTCAGGTTCCGAAACCACCAAGTGCAGTCAGCCCGAGCAAAGCTCAACAGGTCACACCAAAAGCCGCGCCCTCGGAACCGGAACGCGAGATACCAGCCTACGCTAAAGTCCCGTTACCGCAGGATGACGAGGAAATTGATCCTCCACTGCCGCCGCCACCCAAGCCTCGCTACCCCAGATCAGGCAAAAAGCAAGGTAGACCTCAGGCCAAGAACACGGGCCAGCCAAAACCTGTCACTGGACCCAAGCCTGTCCGCCAAAAGCCGGAGCGACCACCCGCTCCAGAACCTGCCCCCAAGGCTTCCACCGCCTCGCCCCGCCGCAGCTATGCAGCTGCCGCCAAGCGTTCTCCCCAGGCCTCATCTACCGATTATCTCGCCGTCGTTTCCGACTTTCTGGCAAGCTACGACTTGCAGAAAGTAGCCCAAACTTTCCGTAAAATCAAGGAACGCTTGGCATCAGCCTCGCCCCAAGATAAATTCCTCCTCTTGGTGGAAGCCTGCCGTATTATTGGTCTGCTATGAACGGACAACCACGGCAATCCCTCAAGCGAGACCTCGAGCTTCGCGGCATTCTGAGCTCTTAGAGTTCGTTGCCCGTCACAAGCCCGATGTGCTTCTTATTGGAGAGACGCACCTGACCCCGCATCGTTGATTCCGACTACCCAACTACGTGTGCTACCGGGATGACCGGTCGGGTCGCGCAGCGCAGGAGGGGGCACAGCCATCGCGATGAAGGCGAGTCTTCGTCATCACCGCGTTGTCCTGCCTCAGCGGCGGAACCTTGAGTGCACCGCGGTTGAGCTCCATGGTGCTCTCGGCGGTCTACTCGTGGTTTCCGCATACAAGCCTCCACAAACGGAGCTCCTGTCGAACGATCTGGAGGCCGTCTTTGGCGCACACAGAAGGGTAGTCGTGGCGGGCGACCTGAACTGTAAGCACCCTGATTGGGGGAGCCGCTTGATGAACCCAAACCGGGCCCGCTTACGCAGGTATGCTGATGCGGCTCGGGCCACAGTCATGGGTCCTACTGGGCCTACGTACTATCCCTCGAGGGCTAACTCCCGCCCTGATGTACTGGACATTGCCGCGGTTAGGGTCGTTTATTGCCCGGTCCACGTCTCCGTAATTTCGGAACTGTCCTCGGGATGGGAACGCTTTGGCCCGGCGTTCAGTCGCCGCCTACCTGAGCATATCCCGCTCGACACTACCCAGCATGTCGACGAGGCAGTTGCCTTATTCGAGCCGTAGTAGGCAGTTGACTACAGCCGTAGTCTCGGCGGTAGACGTGTCCTCCCGGATGAAGCCGGGGCTCACGCCCGACTATCAGCGTGTCCCCGAAGAGGTGTCTCAGCTCGCTTGCGAGAGGAATCGCCTCCGGAGATGCTGGCAGAGGACTCGTGACCCGGCTGACAAGGCTGCGTTCAACAGAGCGTCCGGCAAGTTGCGTCGCGACATGCTGGCGTTCCGTCGACGCAACTGGGAGCTAGCTGTAACACAGATGGATGGCCCTGCCGAGAACCGTAATGTCTGGCGGATTCCCAGTGCCCTGACGGGAAAGCGCAAACGCGCGCCTCTCCCCGCACTGGTCGGACCCGGCGGTCAACCCCTTGGCCGCCCCCTCGAAAAGGCAGAGTTCTTGGCTGACAGTTTAGAGCGACAGTTCGCTCCCAACCCGTCCAAGAACCCGCCTTTCACTGAGCAAATCTGCCGCGAGGTAGAGTGCTTTCTATCGGCCGGTATCACAGTCCAGCCGGACCCCATCTCCCCGGAGGAGGTCTCTGAGAGGATTGTTCAGCTCAAGCCCCGGAATGCGCCTGGCCCGAGCGAGGAACACAGTTCCTCTCTGACCTGTTCAATTCATGCCTCAGACTGGCCTACTTTCCGATGAAATGGAAAACGGCTACAGTAATAGTGATACCCAAGCCGGGAAAGAATTCTTCTCGCGTGGAAAACCTCAGACCCATCAGCCTCTTGTCCGCGACGTCCAAGGTTTTCGAGCGATTGATCCAGCGTAGGATCCGCGACCATCTAGAAAGACTAGACGTGCTGATCCCCGAACAGTTCGGCTTTCGTGAGCTGCACTCAGCTGATGAGACTCGTGGAATGCATTACCGAGGCTGGCTGCCAGGGCAAACAGACGACCGCGATCTTCCTAGACGTAGAGAAAGCCTTTGACCGCGTGTGGCACGAGGGTGTCCTTTACAAGCTCACGCAAGTCCTTCTTCCAGATTGCTACGTTCACTTGATCGGCAGCTTTCTGCGAGACCGTAGCTTCCGAGTGAGAATAAACCACGCTCTCTCTTCGGAGAGGCGTATTACCGCTGGCGTCCCTCAGGGAAGTGTCCTTGGGCCTCTCCTGTTCTCGCTGTTTGTCAATGACACGCCCCGAGTTCCTGGAGTTAAATTGTCGCGGACGACACTGCGGCTTTTGCCTCAGAGCCGAACGCAAGTTATGCGGCAATTAAGCTCCAGCGTCAACTCGACGCGTATGTCGGGTGGACCAATGACTGGAGAGTTGCCGTTAACGCTTCCAAGAGCGCCGCGGTAATATTCTCGCGCAAACGCAAGCGGCCTCGGCCGCTAAAAGTAGGCCCCGTCGAGGTACCCTGGACCAACAGCGTCAAGTACCTCGGGCTCCACGTGGACTCCCGACTCACCTGGCGAACCCATACACAGTATATCAGACCACGCGCTTCGGCGCAACTCAGTAGACTCTGGCCCGTGCTATCTAATCCGGCAATGACCCCCCGGCTAGGTAAGCTCATAGTCAACTCGTACGTGTTGCCCGTGATTACCTACGCCTGTCCTGTTTGGGGATACCTGGCTCGTGGTCATAGAACAACGCTCCAGCGCGTACTCGACCGGGGACTGAAGCTTGCGTGTAAAGTCCCCCGGAGGTACTCTTCTCGTCTTTTGAGGAGAGGACTCGGTGTCCGCTCTCTTGATGACACCGTGAGACGCCTGGCGCGTAGATTCTATGTTCGTTCCGACAGAGTGACCCACAATTCCCTCATTGCCGGACTTGGTAAATACACCCCGCGACCAGGTGAGTCCTGGAAGCGACCTCGTTTGTTAGTCCCGGTGGTATAATCCACCAATCGCAGGTCGCTTCAGACCCCCCCCCCACAATTAGGTAAAAAGATATAAAATGAACTCCAATAGACCCAGTGGCAGGAGTCCTTTCTGAGACTCGGGACACTGCACTACTCGCGACCCGCGCTTCGAGCGGGCCGCGCAGCCCCCAGTCGTGTGGTCTGAAACCGCTCGTTGACAAACGCTGCCACTAATGAGATCCTCATTGGTTTCACGCCGGTTGGGTAACCAATCAGCACCCTTCATCTTGTGACCCAATAGCACCTTACCTCGGGTTACGGTTCGCTTTTGATTTTGCATCGACCGAGATCCATCAGGGACACAGTCCCGAACGTATCCAACGGACGATGGCACGTTTTAAGAAACTATCACGCGTGTTACGGCTGGCAGGAGAAGCACTGATAACTGATAGTTCTGAATTGGTAAACAGCAGTACTCTTTAAAACTGTTTCTGCATTTACATCCTGGAATATTATAGATGAACACAAGGCTCTCGTGTGTTATAGGCGTACACTGCTGAACAGAGCTTTGAGCCTCGCAGTACTTAATCCCCACTTCGTCACCTAATTGGCTAGTATATGGAAGTGGGTGTTGCTCAAGACGAGGATTGTGGATCAACATTTTAAAACTTGTGGCTTTCGCAATGAAATTTTGTGTCTCTGCCAAATCTAAAAAGCTGAAGTCGTGAGTTTAACATCATCCACAGTTCTTATGTGAGCTTGAGCCAGCTGCTGCTTTACACTTTTCGTTTATTCAGTTTTTCACTCACCAATCATGACATGTGATGAACTGAGGTGGATAAACGCAATGAACTTGATTTTTGGAAGCTGGATGTTTGAAAGTAAATGATGTTGGCCCTGACGTGTCGTAAGGAGGCGAAAGATCGCGCGGCAGGAGGAATATCACGCCAGGATAACTCAACCAAGGTATCATATGTATCCTACACGACTAAACAACTAGAAAAATATGCCTTTTAGATGTAAAGAAATTTGAGATAAACCTGGAGACCAATATTGTAAATAATTTTGGTTTTCCGGGTTTTTGCGTAAAAAAATAGTGTAGACCTACTTATTTTGTATAAAAAGTTACAGATTCAGTAGCGTGGCGTCCATGTAACCGCTGTTGCCGGCGGCAACAGTACTGGAGATAAGTGAAAGTAATATTAATTATTACATAGAATAAATACTTTAGTTATTGAATAATTTGAAATCCGAACAATATTAGTACGCAAACTTGAAGAATAGCATAGCATTGCTTTCGAACTGTTGGGCGCTTGTACCGTTTTGTGTTGCCGGCTCAGACATCGGCAATGTTTTACTGCGTACGGTCATTGACTTCGTAGTAGTTGTCACTGTACAACGTGGGAGAGGGGGGACACATTCGTCCACCCAATGTGTTGACGCTGTATAAACCGGCAAAACGATCAGTTAACAGCTATGTTCGTTTTCGGAACCGATGTGCAGCAGTTACTACGTACCTATTTGTGTTTTGTTCGTTTAGCCATGTGTTTCTCTGTTTGTCTTTATTAATTCGATTATTTGTGGTCTTATTTATTCTGTGTAAGTGTAATGAGAGTCAGATACCGTTGAACCGGTTCCTCTTCTTCTCCCAGCGAATGATAGAAAATACTCTAAAAAGAACACTTGATACAAGAAAAAATTCGAATTAATTTTTAGGTTAAGTTTTAAGCTGTCACAACCGGCAACAGGTGTTATGTACCCACGCCACGCCACTGTTACAGATAAATGTTTTTACCGTAAATTTGCCTTCGTTTTCATTGTACTGTACATACACTCACTGACAACTTCCATTTTCAGATTCGCAGATTTGAAGGACCACTCCGTTCGTCTATCGGTAGATCTTTGTATTTCAAGAAACTGTTTTTCTGCATCGGCAAACGAAACGGAACCGAACTTAGAAAATGTTAAATCATTGGGGCTTTAAGAGCTCTGGATAACTTCCATTCACGTCAGTTTTTTTTTTCACTATCAAATCTCAACAATTTTACCTTTGTTATTTTACTCTGATTTTTTCAACTCCGACAGAGTTTCTAACTCCGACCTCGTGCTTCTAATAACTCATTTTCAGTATTTTTCAGAAATATAAAAGTTGGATTTAATATAAGCCAAATTTCTTGAGAATGCAGCTGAAAATAACTCTTGAATAGTTGTGGCCGCAGTCGAATAACTCCTATCAAACCTCTACCTGGCAGTAATTTGTACAATAATTGTTTGGAGCATCAAGCGCCGTTGCTTAACAACCAATCGGCGACGACGCATTCCTTTGTCTTCCACCGTGCTTGTGAGCTCTGAAATATAGGGATACTGTACTATTCAGTATTCTTCTAATTTAGTCTTTAATATTTTTTTACTATGGTTACAATGGCTAGCTGCTACCAGCACGGCATTATTTTGTTGTTGTCAGTAATAAATAAAGTTCTGTTGTTAAACGAAATATAAAAGTCACAAACGAATATGACTAAAACGTACTTTTATACAAGTCTTGCTAAAATATAATCATATGTAAAACCTGGCTAATAAAAAGACTCACAGTAATCATTACTATATAATGTAAGTCAAAATGTCACAGAATTTTGTTTACCAACGATTATAAAACTAGTTGTATTATACAGTTTACTTTGTTACTAGTTATTTATTAAAGTATTTAGCGGTTATACTTTCGTGTCAGAGTGTCTGTTCTAAAGTTGCAACTTAACATCTATATACGTATATAAAACTCAAAGTCTGAGGATTTATGGGTACTGAATACAAATCCAACCCGTTACACCGATTGCCACCAAATTTTGTACAGGTAACCTTAAAGGTGAAAAGTACTGTCTGACTTGGAATTTGATATATTGCCCCGTTCGCACAATTTAGGCCATTTCGTTGACGCGTATAAAGATGTCAGCAACACCATGGCACCAGAATTAATTACCATAGTAACAAGTAAATAAACAAATGATATTTAGTGGCATCAGAACTGCAGTTCCAAAATATTTATCCGTTCCTGCAGTTTTTAATATTTTTAATATGCGATTGTATCGAAATATTTTGTAATTTTGTATACAAATACGTCTATATATTTTGTAAATGTCTTAAACGATTATAAAATTTATGTTTATACGTATTTCCGATGGTGCAATGAATAAGTAATGAAATATATTAAATAATACTACTAAAGATGTCAAAACGCCATGGAGACCAGAATTAATTACCATAGTAACAAGTAAATAAACATAAGCTATTTAGCGGCATCGGAGAACTGTACATTTATCCATTCCTGCAGTACATTTCGATGTTTTAAATAATATGCGATTGTGTCGATATATTAAGAAGAAGTGTACTAATTGCAAATTGTCCTATTACTTAATGGAAAGCGAAAATACGTGTTGTTTTCATTTGTGAGGTTAGGTGACAACGGTTTTTGGTTTTTAGTTTACTGCTGAAATAAATAAAAGCCATGGTTGAGGAAAACAAACGTTTAATGTGTTATATAATGCTTCTAACACAGTAACACTTAAAATAAAGAATTTAGCGTTTTTGATTTAAAAGGTACTCCAAAGGCTTTATAAACGGGTACTTTTAAATGTCCAAATGCTGTTGCACCAACATAATGATTTAGTACAAGTTAAAATAGTACAAGTGTTGAAAACAGCTTTGGAGAGAATTTGACTAATAAGTAGAAAATAGTTATACGAGCTGACAGAACGCCATATAGACATAGACAATAAAAATTAAATATAATTATTTCACTAACGACTCGGAACACAACGTTTTTTATGGGTAAAAACGTAAAGTTTTACCTTATAACCTGAACCGGTTTTCGCTTTTAAGAAACTTCTTCAGAGGCTGGCGCTGGTAGCACTGTCCGTCTTGTTGTTGGCGACGGTATCGAGTTTCGAAAGATCGATATTGTGTGTGTGGGGTGTTATATGTTCGAATAATGCGTGTGATTTGAATTGTGTCTGTTCGTTTAGGATGTCGTTTTTTATTTGTTTTCGTGTGTTTGTATATTTCCGATTGTTCTAGAGTGTCTAGTTTTCGGCCTTTTGTGTGTACGTGTAGAATGTCCAAGGTAATGTCGATGTTTTTGTATGTGTGGTTTGCTTCAATGAGGTGGTTTGCAAAGGTGGATTCTGTAGTGGAGTGGAGTGCCTTTGTGTGTTCAATGTATCTTTGTTTGAAGCTACGTCCTGTCTGGCCTATGTAGAATTTGTTGCAATCTGAGCAATTTAGTTTGTAAACACCAGGTAGATCGAATTTGTTTTGTGCTTTGTGTGTGTGTTTTGATAGTGTGTGTTCTGTTTTGTTAGTAGTTTTGTAAGCGATTCTGTATCCTGCTTTTTTGAATTTGTGGGCTATTTTTTCAGTTTGTTTGTTGATGTATGTTAGTGTTATGAATTTGTTGTTTTCTGTCTTTGTCTGTTGTTTGTTTTGTGTTTTGTGTAGGAGTTTATTGACTATTGTTCTGTCTTATCCGTTGGATTCTGCTAGATATTTTATCATGTTTAGTTCGTCTTTGTAGTCATTTTCATCTAGGGGGATGTTGTTAAGTCTATGTATCATGGTTCTGAAGGCAGCCAGTTTGTGTTGTATTGGGTGATTGGAGGAGTTGTGTATTAGTGTGTCAGTTGTAGTCGGTTTTCTGTATATATACTGAATTTGTGCCTGTGTTCAAGTTTTGTGATGGATAGGTCTAAGAAGTTTATGATATTGTTGTGTTCGTATTCGGCAGTAAAGGTTATGTTTTTATGTATTTTGTTTATGTGTGTTAGTAACTGTTCACATTGTCTTTTGTTTCCCCTGTATAGTATTAGAATGTCATCAACACGTTTAATAATAAAATTATATTGAAATACTTATTAAAAGTCAAATATTCGCGTGCGAAGCCGCGGGTAACAGCTAGTAAACTTATATACTGTATAAATGTTAGTCCTACCTTATATTTATGTACATAAACTTGAACTTCATACTGGCCAATTTAGTGTGACACCTGTAAGTAGGCAATTACTTGCAGAGCATATTTTAAGGAATTTGCACTAGGCGGCACTAAACTAACCAATGTGTGTGTGTGTGTATATACTGTATATATATAGGTGTGTGTGTGTGTGTGTGTGCGTGATTTTTAATAATATTGAAAATTATGTAATCTGAATTTAACTTGACTATGATTATGTTCATTCTTTACTCGTGAAATTAACTGTAAAAATAGACACAAATGCTTTAGACGTTAGGAAAATTAAGGAAAAAAACACCACAAACACTCAAATGGAATCATTATAATTAATTATGTAATATTCAATAAGTACAATACAGTTTGATGTGCACATTACTACTACATGGAGGCCTGTTACAAATTCAAAGCATTTATCACTGGTCTACTTAAAATATAAAGTACTGTAATTAGATAGGCAAAAGCTTAAACACTATAAATTTGTTTAATTTAAGTAATTTTTAAAAATGAAAAATGCATAAACATTTCATATTAAATTGCTTTACAACTAAATAAGTTAGTTAAGAAAGAAAAACGAAAAAGTATGCGAGTAACAAAATATTTCCTTAATAACATCAGAGGTACAAACTTAAAAAATAGTCTTTTGAAAAAAACTTCTTGATGTAATCATGATGTTTGTATAGTTCTTCATTAGAAAGTCTTCGCCTTCGTTCATTAGCTTGTAAGAACATTGCCACTTCCCAGTTCGCACACTGTAGGCCTACAGACAATGCTGATATAGGCTGTACGCAATATACGCAGATGCAAACGCACCTTCGTGATTTACTGATTTCTTCCCTTTTTTCTCACTTTTCGCCACCGGCACTAATACCTCCCACTAAGTCCTTTACTAGTGGCGCCTAATTTATTGCTTAAAATATGCTCTGATTACTTGACTGTTTGTTGAGTGCTCCGCCCTGTGATGCGATTTCGCGATTTCACATCCAACGGCCCACACGGATCCTCACAACTTGTGTTCCGAGTAAATCGTCAACTTGACCAGTTCATTAGGTTTTTTAGAAGGTTAATGTAAGCTGGCGTTGAAACTGTTCATTCTGTTGGTAGCTTTGGTCTCGAATAAGAAATACTGAGAGTCAAACCACTCAGTTTACAATAATTAACATGAATTTACTTTATTGATGGCAGTGATATAGGCCTATAGTCACTGTATGTTCTTGTTTTTGGGATTTGCTGTAATTTTATCGACAAAACGATGTAGGCTAAAGTCTGGTTCACCCAAATATGCTCGCTTCTGAAATGAAGCCGCTGTATTTATTTCACTGTAGGCTACGTGTCAGTCGTGTCCTTTTCTCTGTTTTGACCAACTAATAACTTAATCAACCGTATATTTTATTTAATGAAGAAAGTTGTGTTAGTGGTTGAAATCACAAGCTGAATGATCACTGTTGCACACCACTATATAAAAATTATCCCGATTAGCGCTTTCAAGCTCCACAGCGCATCGTCAGAATTTGAATTCCGATCTGACGATGAGCTGTGAAGCTTGAAAGCGTTAGTCGGGATAATTTTTATATAGTGGTGTGCAACAGTGATCATTCTGCTTGTACATTTTATTCTATAAGCGTGTGTTGTGAAAATATAAAATAGGTTTCTTTTAAATAAAAATATCAAATAGGTTACAGTAATAAAGTAATAATTACCATTCTTGTTTACATTAAGGAGGGGAGTTTTGTGAGGAGCGGAAGCAGGTCTGCCACATCCCTTCTCTTTGTAACGGTCGTTTCTTAAATCTTTGTTGTCACTTGGATGTGGACTTCATGGCGAATCCGTGATCACGGTTTACACGTGTTTTTACAAAATCAGCAAATTTTACTTTTTGACAATACTTAACGATACTTTGTTTTTTTCAAAGCAGTTTTTTCAATTGAAGAAGCGGATCAATGCTTTGAATAAACACTTCAGACCACTTATCGTGCATTTTATGGGGCGAATAACGGAAAGAAAAATCGTAAGCTCAGACAAAAAATTAAAAAAAGTATTGAAAGGGCCCCTTTCTTCGGTTCTGTATAGTGTAAAATTAAGTTAATTTAATAAATAGTAGCAGGGTACATAATGTTGCAGAAAGATTACACATCCACGAAGAAAATACTAAAAGCTATACAGTAATTATAAATTTTTCGCGTAAACTTGAAAAGAAATTCGTGTTCAATTATACATCTTGAAGTAAGCGTCTTAGAAATTTTTTATGTTTGTAAGTAAATTTCATTACAAGGGTGAAATTTTCGAGGAACGTTTTAAAGCTTGAACAAGAGTGTGAGGTTTCGAAAATAAGTACTTGGAAATTTCTTTTAAATATAAGTCCTTAATTATCATATATAAAATATTTTAATACAACAGACCGATAACTGAAGTCTTTTATGAAACCTTCTTACGTTAATCTTCTTCGTAATTAGTTCTGAGAGCGCAAAGAAGAAACGGAAGTGTCGGTGTAATATTTCAGATATTTTTTGTGACCAGACTTCTGAAGAAATCCATAGAAATCTCTCTACACAAATATGTATATCATTTTTGTGACATCATGTTAGGTAAGCGAATGGTACGAAGTTCCCCGACTGGAACCTAAAACGGTCACCTAACCTAAACCTAATAAATGTATTTGAAAGAAAACATGTAAAATGTTAGTTATGATTGGTTGCAAGGATGTTTGTTGAGGAACCGCGTGTGTAATAAGGAGAATTGTCAAGACTGATGTGGCAATGAACACACAGGGTTTGTTTGTAACCGTGTCTATTTCTAACCGATAGAGAACCACTATAGTTAACTGCATGGAAGTAGTACCATCAAGGTCACACCGCTTACTTACATCGTTGCCACTAAGCAAGAGTTTCCCTTTCTTCTGAAAAATGCTACACTAGTAAATAGGCCTGGCCTACTTAATGTAAAGAATATAACAAAGTGATTTTTAAATTAAATATTTACTTTGTTCTTGTCAATGAGGCTTCCATTAAAAACACAATTAAAATAATTTTTTGTACTTTAAACTGTTGAAAATTCTAAAATCAATGAGAATAAAAAAAACTGTTGAAGACTGAAAAAACAACGACACATTTTGAAGGTTCATAGATGCTTACAGCAGACATTTTATAGATAAAATTTAATGTTATTTAAAGTAAAAACCATTTTAAAACCTTACGAGTATCACATAGTTGTTCTGATTTTGTAAGATAGTGTAATGTAAGGTATTTTCGCCGGTTAACTTGCGTTTTACTGTTTTGTAAATTGATGTTTCATAAAAGATGTTTCAATTGCTTTTTATTTTCCAGAATGATCACAATTTCACAGAATCAATTGCCTCTTCGGGAACAAGCAACGTGAAGGCCACAAGTTACCTGAGACATAGGCACTAACACATCAGTGCACACACCACACGTGTACAGAAGCCGTACGCGTGTGTAAGATATTCGTTTACGGTAAAGTTTAAAGCATAGGAGGGAACGGTAAATGTTAATGTGCAGTTGCAACTCTCATCACTTAGATCGAAATATAGGAAACGGATAACGAAACAGTCTTTATGTTACATTTTTGTAACGAACATTTCCTAGTAAAGGCGTCCCAGTTACGAATAGAATGTACAAGTTTGTTTACAGCACTGACAGGAGAAATAACATGTTTGTTTGTTTCAGAACTGTGTATTTTTATACAAACATGTGGTGTTTTGATCAGTTGAGTCGTATTAATCGTTACCATGAATCAGGTTTAAATTTTGGAAGGTTTTAACTTTACACATTATCTGGCAGTTTAAATATCGTATGGATATACATCTTCCGTTCAATGCCATATGATTCAGGAAACATTTTCCATTCATTTTAAATTTGCATAAATTTCTTCCATTTTTGTTTGTTTTTTGCCAGTCCCTTTGTGTCATCCCAGGACCCTTTCCTTTCTAATCTTCTTTGCCACTGTTTATCTCACATTTTACGAAGTTTTCCCTTTTTTCGCGCCATGTGGAATTAGTATTAGAAAATCAGAAAAATTAATATTATTAGACTATTAATATTACACTAATTAGAAAATGAGTATTATTAATTAGAACATTTTTTTAACAATTTTCAAAAATCAAAACACTTTATTTTGTGTACTTGTAAGCGGAGGCACGGGTTTGATAACCACAGATGATTCACGCTTAGTTGAAGTTCTATAACGTAGAGTGTACGGGATTTAAATTTTAGCCGCTTTTTAATGTGAAGAATATCATATCCTGTGTTTAATTAACAATCCAAACATCTCTCGTATGAATGCTAGTAACTGTATGGAGTTTCCTGGAGCTATTGATCACAAGCGTTTGATATCAATTTTAATTTATGATACTGAACTGAAGTGGATCGACTTTTTAATCTCGGTGTATAGTTTGTCTACGAATTAAAGCGTTCTAACGTTGTTAAGTATGAATCAGATGTAGACAGAACAAGGATCGCTGTTAGACGCGTAGACGAGGGAATACAGACGAGTCAACATTACTGGATACGTATTAGTACAGCACAACGTGATGTGATTACATACATACGGACGAACACGCTTAGACAACAATGAACCAGTATAAAGCAGAAATGAATCATTTATTTTAGTACGTCTAGCTACTAGTACTACTTTGATTTCTGAAAGACATTAATGCGAGAGTGGAATGAAGTTGTGGCGAGGACGACATAGATACGCGACTGGACATGCTGTTTTCCGTACTTTCTGTTAAGCGCAGTGTATATTCAATAAATAACTAATTGTTAGGTCGTTTGTATGTGTAGACACACTCGAGTACTTAACGCATACAGGAGCGTAATAACGTAGCTTGCAACAAGTGTCGCGTCGGTGCCGTCCAGACACAACGGTAAAATATTACCAGGGTTCGCGTCTGGCTGTACTGTATGTCGTATATTGCAATGGAAATGCTTCATGTAGTCGCCTGATATGTACACAATAATAAATAGTCAAATAATTAAAGGTCAAATTTGATGTCTCGTATTGATAGAGTTGTAGTTACGAAAGTCTATAGTATTTCGTTAGATGTTCTTCGTTCAAACAGAAACTGTAATCGCAGATGAGGATAGAGGTACGAGAGTGTGATAGGACAAAGCTTGTCTGTCGAACGTGAAATGTTGCCACGGCTATTGTATTTGTGTTGAAACGTTTTTGCATAATTTAAATACCACAATCATGGCGTTCTGAAACAAAAGAAAGTGTTACAAATATAAAATGAAAACGTTCCCGAAGACGGAAAACAACAGCGTGCCATGATGAGTCCCCCTCGTTACACTTCACCTTTTGCTATTGAAATGTTGAGCATCGACGTGTGTGGTATGATCTTTGTCAGTATCGAGCTGCTTTGTGTCCTGTTGTGCTCTAATTGTTTTGCACTTTGTATATCGTTTTCAATGTCAAACTGATAACAATTTTGTTGTCTAAAAATGTAGTTGTAATAGAGGTAAGTAAGAGGGTATATTTCCTGAGTATCAAAAAACTATGGGAAATTCATGAAGTCACTGTATGTTACATATCCGTTGATTATGTTAGAATCGGGAATCGAATAAATTTACGAAGAGTGAGTTTTGTAAGTGTAAGAGTAGTGAAACTAATGGGGACAAAAGAAATTAGGACAAAGCAAACAAAGAAAATTTGACATCTCATTTTAAAACAAAAAATTCTATTTTATAGTTACAGAACCGGCACAGGATTTGTTTCCATCGTTACTTATAAACTACATGCTAACGGCTAGAATGTTGATAGGCGATCACCATCATTCTCCGGTAATGGGTGGTGGTTTTATACGTTTCCGTGCACGCTCCGTTTACGATTACAAGTCACTCGAAACCTTATGAGACACATTTATAATGATAACGCTAATCAACGACGGAGCTGTAATCGACTGCGATTTACTTACATTAACTGAACAATAAATGTTGCAGTAAAATCATGAATATTAATGTGTAGCAATAATAGCGCGAACGCTCTCTGCAGAAGCGTTCACCTTCGTTATTTAAAGACTAAATTGAAGCCAACAATGTATTCGTAAACTCCGCTGAGCAGAACCACTGCTGCTACAAGTGGTAATTATAATCAGGGAAACACACGCACGCACGCGCGCTCACAATGATCACCACGCCTACCTTATCTTTCAAACGTTCATGAAATATTGGCCTTGAAAACGTATCAGAAGGTCATTAACGTGTGTACAGTGTGAAAGAATGGAGAATGAAGCTAGAAATAAAAACACCTTGCAGTGTTGCCAATGTGTAATCATAAAATTTCTAGAATACCAGTGTACCATAAAACTTCATTAGCGCGATAGATTAACAGTGTTACCGTACTTCAGATTATTAAAGTGTGAAGTAATAATTGTAGGTTGCAGACGCACAACTCTCATAGTTGTATGTAATTTGTTAACATAATCGTAGAGTACGATAATTAGACAGCAAAACAAAGTCTAAACTTGGAGAGTTACAAAATTCCAGTTTCAAAAAGAAATCTGAGGAGAACAAAATTCTTTTTTTAATGTTGACATATGTGACAAACTGTCGTTAGGAAACCATAATTGAAAATTATTCATTATATGTATGGCTTGGTAACAGATACTATGTAAATGTTAAATATTTTTCAGATTACGGATTGTGTTAAAAACTCATTTTTCATTCGAGCACCGACTCAGGAATATTGTACTGCGTGAACGTGTGGAAACATTAATTTCACGAAACAGCACGTTGATCTTGGTGCGAGAAAGCTAAAATTGGCAACACTGCCAAACAGCGGGAGAACGGTCTCAGTGGAAGGGGTTCTTTAGAGGGGAGCGATCGAATGGCCAAATTCAGAGGGAATCGCACTTTTGATGTGTGTGTGTGTGTGTGTGTGTGTGTGTGTGTGGTCCATTTCTAAACACCAGAGTGAGGGTAAGAAATGTTCTTTTACTTGTGAGGTGTGGGAGGAGAAATTTACTAAACACAAGACTAATCTTTTCATAAGCGATCTGTCAGAGGAACAAAAACAAATGACGGTGCTAACAACCAGCTCTTCTTGTGCCGGCCGGCCGCACTCGTGTCACTCACGTCCCAATAGGAATTTTTATAAATAGCAATCTTTTGTATCACACCCGCGGAGCAGCATTTATGTACTTTCAAACACCTTCTTTAGTTTTATGTTTTTAATTTTTGTATCTTTGAGTTGTGAATACGTATTCCACTAATCACAATGCTAATGATGTTTAACTGTTTAATATAGGCTTTAAAATCAGTGGCGGCGATAAGGCCCCCGCAGACCCCGCGGCGCGGGGGGGCCCCGACCCTCATGGGGGGCCCCAGTTGGCCCAGTCATGGGACATAACTTGTAACATGAAAAATAAGCGTAAACGAGTTGTAAAACGCTTCTTTGTTGAATTATCAGTTGACCATAGAATTGACGACCCAGTGAAATCATTTGAAGTAAAAGTTTTCAATGCAACACTAGATATTGTAATAGCTCAGCTACAAATGAGATTCGAAGGATTGCGTTGCATTGATGATAGGTTTTCATTCCTGACGCCTCAGAATTTAGTAAACTTCTCACAAGAGACAATAGTGGAGAAAAATAAGGCTCTGGTAAATGTGTATCCTGGTGACCTTTCCACATCACTGCCTGACCAAGTAATATCCTTCAAAGCTCTGATGACCAAAGAAATTGTACACAAGAAAAGAATTCGAGAAATGATGAATTTACTGGTTGAACAGCTGCCTTATGAGTTGCCTCCCAGACTTAACTACAGCTTTGCAGCTTTATTTAACCATACCTGTCACAACAGCTACAGCGGAAAGAAGCTTTTCAAAACTTAAATTAATTAAATTAAGTCGTACTTAAGAAGTACCATGGCCCAAACTCGGTTGAGTGACTTGGCACTGTTAAGCATTGAGCATGAAGAGACACAGAAAACTAATATCAACGAAGTGGTTGAAAAGTTCTTAGCTATTAAAAAAAGAAGACTAGGCTTAGGAAAACAGTGAACTTTGGTTGATCCTCATCTGTAAATATTGTACATTACTTGAGTTCGAGTATTATTGAATTGGATTAGACTTAAGGAGAACTTGTATAGAGTATATTCAAGAATTTTACAAATTCAGTTACAAACTAATTTAAATGTTTGAAAAAAGCTAGAATGTTACTTTGATATTCGTTTTTAAATAATACATTTTTAACACTCTGTGTGCGGTACTGTTTCATAGTCTGAATTTAGATCTTTGACGTAAAAATAAATCATTCTTTTTATTTTGGTTTTTTTATAGTTTGTAGAACTTTGTCTATTTAGCAACAATGAATTTTAAGAGTTTGTACACGTGTAAAACATCCTTTGCAAATTGCAAACGCTTTGTGATAGACGAGAAAGTATTCACAAACCATTGTTGTGAAACACACGTAAATAGAAACTCATTTGAGTGTTTTCCCCTATTACGTATACAAAATTTAACCATTTTTATAGGGCCCCCTAATTAGTTTCGCGGGGGGGCCCCCGTTTCGTTAGCGCCGCCACTGTTTAAAATACATATAATTTTTCGATGTTTGTTTTTAAACTTGTTTATTTCATGACGATATGAAGTGAATGTTTGATTATCGAACTACAATAATGAGTAGTTCAAATGAACCAAAATGTTCCTTACAATGGCGTGTCCGTGCAACATTGTCGGGTTAAGGGGGGGGGGGGATCACAGCGTACGAATGGCTTCGTTTTCATTGCATGTGCGACCCTACGTTCTCATTCCTTGGTGTAGATAAACTTTGATACAATGATTCAACGTTAATAGCTAATACATTTATTACATTAGCCAAAAGTTAATGAAGACTACGTTATTTTAATGTAGAAGAAGTAAGAGTTTTTCTTTTTGTCACAGACTTTTGTTACTGTTTTTGTATTTTTTTTTTTTTTAACATTGAAAAATATTTGTTAATTATTTCTGGGAACGTAAAGCTCATTTTAAATGCACGTTTTACGTGTGTGCCAAAACAGTAATAACTATTATTAGAATTAATAACTGGAACACGATAATGTCTGAAGGCTTGAAGGAGACGAGGCGGCAAGTTCATCAGCACGTTAATCAGCGTTTTGTTTTGTTTGCTTTCAGTACTGTAATAGAAACGGTTCTGTATTTTTTATAAAAATAATTTTGTTTTTTATATTTTTAAGCAGGAAGCACAATTGTATTGCTTACTTCTGTAGACGTAGGTCTACTCATTGTAGCGCAACCGTCCGTGATGTAACTTATACCATATGAATTCATAAACAGTGCAATTAGTGTTTTTTGTTTAATATAAATGATTTATATTTCCAATTGTTGTTTACTCTTGGTCGTTCAGTATCTGAAATATTGTTTTTATGCGTTATTCACGAGTACAGAAACATAATGGGAACGTATGTTTAAAATGAGGAGCATGGGGCATTGGTGAGACCGGGGGGGGGGGGCTCAGTAGCTCTAGGCTCACCGGCCTATCCAGATTAATTTCCGTAATAATAAAGTTGAAAGTTAATTGAAAGTAGGAACCAATCAGACAGTTTTTAAAATGTAATACTAACTACAGGGCACATTACAGCCGGAATAGTAGGGTAAACCAATAAAGAACTTGCTATAGGCCTATAAAGTGCTTCTTGGATGGATAGACGTTCCCCCCTCCCACAGTTATCCCAATGACGGGGAGTAATATGCTAACATTGGCAACAATATTCCAATAGAAAATGCAGTGTATTCAGTATCCAATCAGAACGTAAGAAAAAAAAGTTAGCTACTAAAAGTGCTTAATGATTGAAAAATAACTTGAGAACCGAGGTGCTTACATATATATTGGTTACGGCGAAATAATAATTTCGAGTTGATTATTTTATATCTTTAGTGCTAATATAGTGACACTGTCATTAAATATAGTTGTTTTAGCAAAGTGAAATGTTATAATTGCCCACTATTATACGCTGAGTAGACGTCAGACGATCAACGAGCTCCTGCCGACTTCCAGCCGTATGTCGGTAACGTTTCCATATGTCACATGAGGATATTCGGTATTAGCCTGGTCCGGTTGTGTGAGGGTTGGCAGGGAACCTTACGATAGGATCGTCTGTAGAACGAAACCGAGCCTGTTTCTCAACAAGAGAGAAGAGTATCAACGGGGGGACTTTGGCTCGCTGTTTGGGTTTGTGCAAAGAGGCACGTTGTACCCACATGGCAGCAACGAAGGTAATGTGCGAGTTATCATTCCACCCAGCCGGACGGACGAGCTGAGCATGGGTACGCCAGGTGAGCCGATGATCAAGGTTGACACCAAGGTACTTAACTTCTTTAGTAAGAAAGTTCTGACTACCCGTAGACGACGTGCAATGTGGAAATCGGACAATCGAAGTATTACAATTAAATTTTCATTTGTGGCCCAAACTGACAGCACTTTCAAAATTCCAGTGTTAGTAATAACGATGGTGGTATTGTAACTTTTTGAATTTCTCTATAGTTAAGGAAAAACTACAAGAAAGTTATTTACACGCTGAATGGATCCTGTCGGACTCCTGTCGTAAGAATGTGCGGGAGAAACGATAAAAATTGAAACAATGATCGTCTTATGCAACATCCTCATTAACATGAGAATTATTTTTAATATTTTCATGAATCATAATCATACTGTGTCATGAATTTTTAATTTCCGTCTTTGAGGAGTCCCTCTCTCTCATATCTTTTGGAAATATGGAAGGTATTCTCATGCTTATGTGTGCCTAGTCGTCTTCTCTTGGTGTTGTCAACTCAGTACTTATTTTTCAGTTCTTCTTTCGTTCATCTGTGACCTTACCTAATTACCTGAGTATTTACTGAATCTGCCGGATTAACACGGTTTTGGTATGCTGGATCTTCTGCAAATCTAAAATCTTTATCTTTTTCACTCTTTATTTTGAAAGGACGTCTTTCCTCACATTACAATTCTTAGAGTTGTTTTTAAATTAGAAACATTCATATTACACTTTTCAGTATTGGACTAAAATTTCGATTTTTTGAAAATAATGTTTTTTCATAGAATATTGTCTAAGTTAGTAACCTGATGGCTTTCTTTCCAGGCCGTTTCTTTGATCAGAGTCAAAGGCATATTTAACAGCGAGGGCGAACGGGCTCCACCTCGGCCCCAAAATTTTGAATGTATAAAATAATTAAGGTGTGAAGGCATAATTAAAAATTTTGAAGATTACTCTCAAAGTGAGCTACGATAACGATTAATACCATATATTGTCATTTGACAGTCGTCCTATATCGTTATAATTAAAACTTTTTAAAGCAAATTACAGCATTTTTAAAGGCATAAGCAAGGGTCGTGCCCGGGCGGTAGTACATAAATCTTCTACAGCACACCAAACAGCTGGTCAGTTGCTAGAGCAGAAAGACGTTTTTCTAGTTCCAAACGGCTGAAGTCATGTTTAAGAAACAACATATGAATGTAGATTGAATGGACTTGCTATAGGCCTTCTGTCCATTCACCTGGACATTTTTGACGGTGACGACGAAGTAACTGAAAATTATAAATTTGCAAGGAAACTACATTTTGTATAGTAAATGAAAACATTGTAATTTCTTCTGAGTCCTCATTAAATAAATTGGCGTTCTTTAACATGTAGGCGATGTTATTTGTTTTTCGTTCTTAACCTAGTCCGTTGATAAACTCTATACACCCGCTAATAAATCCGCCTAAATAAAATTCTATGTATACCCCTAATTGTAGTATCTGATGTTTCCTTCTGTGAAAAATTTACCTACAATTATACTCTGTGTACTGATTACCTTTCTCTATCTTCCAGTATTAGGTCTTGTTAATGTTTATTACCTAATTCATTTATTATAAGCGACCGTCACTCAGTTAATCAATTTGTTATTCATTTCAGCTTATTGCTTTCCCCAACAAGAACAAGCGACGATACGAACTTTTGTTTAGTAATTATTTTTCGTAATGCCTGGATCTTACGAATTCGGACTTGGAAGATCCCACCCCGCCGCACAATGTCATCAGAGTTAACTCAAGAGATTGTCACTAATTATTCTAATATGCTGCATAATCCTTTGCATTATTTCAGATTCGTAATACTATCATAATCTTTTTTGTTGAAAGAAGTAAATTTCAGAAAACGTCTGGCTTTGTGGACCTTGAGAATTTATTAAATAAAGATATAGTTACTGAAAGTAGCAGGTAATTAATTAATCTATGTTATTTTTGAAAATTATTTTTAAAAAATCATACCATGGAAGATATTTTAATAGCCTACAGACCCAATTAAATCTCCAGAGATGGCACAAGACACCGTAACGGCATGTACAGGCATATTGGGTGAAATCATTTAAGGAATTTAAAGAATAAATTATGACTATTCGTCAATTAGCAGAAATAGATATTCAAAATTAAAAACTGTTGTTTACCAGGTCTTCACAACAAAGACCATTATCAAGAAGATTGTACAATTTTAGTTTCACGAAATTAGGATTTCTGTACTCTTTGTCAATATTCTTACAACATAATAGGTAAAAAATAAACAGCAAGGATGGAATGCCTTATATGTCGAGATGAATTTTTAATTGTGAACTGAACGATCAGCTCAACCTGATAATATACGTCAACTGTGGTTTAACTATTAGCTAACTATGGTAATGTAGTTAAATAATTGACCTTCGGTAAATAACGACTTCAAAATTTCTTAAGCGTGTTAAAAAAAAATCCTGAAGTTTAGAATATAAGCGTAACAAAGTTGCAATGTGAATTGCCGCGTACACAATTGGTAGGGGCTAGTCTCAAGGCTGTCCTAGACAGAGTCAGTGGCCTACCCAACCGGTTACCGGCTGCCATTATTCCCTCTTCTAAACAAATCATTAGTTTACTCTGGCTTATGTTTGCTCCGGTCGACCAAGTACCAGCGATTATACTTTTGAAGTCACAGGCTTTGTCGATTTCTTCAATACTTGCGTTTTCTGTCGTATACAAATTATCGCAAGTTATGTTGTCGTCACTGTTGTCGCTAGTTTATTTTTGTATGTCCGATTTTTACAGTAGGATGTTTGTTTCATTAGTCAAGTGTATTTAATAATTTTTTTAAACTAATCATTAAAAAATAATTTTGCTGTACAGGTAACAAAGTGTAACATTTTCAACCACTTTGTGCTTACTGTTGTAAAGTAACGTATCAGCAGATATGTAAAAAAAGAAACAGTCGATTTTGGTCTGCGTTTATTTGATCATAGTAAGTTACTTTTCAATTGAACACAAGTGATTTGTACATCTTTCCTTCCCGTGACTTAAATAATTAGAAGTTGTTGGCGTGTGTTTGTGTTTTGATATGTTCTATATTATGCTATCACATAAACTACTTCTGCAAGTCATCTTTCACACACACACACACACACACACACACACACACACACACACACACACACACACACACACACACACACACACACACACACACACACACACACACACACACGCACGCACGCACGCACGCACGCACGCACGCACGCACGCACGCACGCACGCACGCACGCACGCACGCACGCACGCACGCACGCACGCACGCACGCACGCACACACACACACACACACACACACACACACACACACACACACACACACACACACAGAGAGAGAGAGAGAGAGAGAGAGAGAGAGAGAGAGAGAGAGAGAGAGAGAGAGAGAGAGAGAGAGAGAGAGAGAGAGATATCTGTGATGTACATTTCACAGACTTAATTTATACCTTCAGAGCTTTCAGTACAAATTGATATAATTTATATATAAAAAATAATTTAGGGACTAGGGATATCCATGATAGGAATTGGGATCCGTGAAAATTACGATTGCTGTTTCTTAACTCAGATCCTCTTCAGAATTGTCATTAGCCGAATTTTTAACTGTCAACTGAGTTCTTCCTGTGTTGGTGTTATATATTACCAGTGGTGTAGCCAGGATTTTTCCATAAGGGATTATTGACAAGGATTTCTCCATGAGAGTGGGATAAAGGGAGAGTGATAGGTTTTCTGGCAGCGGGATTCACGTGTTGTGTACATTATATCATGACCACTAATGAGTTGGTACTACCTGCCACCAGATTTCATTGGGGGTTTGTAAACCCCAAAACCCCCTTTGGTTATGCCACTGTATATTACCAACTCTCACAACTGCTTTATTAGAGATTTGATGCAATTCCTTCTGTTTCTTTCCATATACTGAAGATTATTCAAAATCTTTAAAGCAAATGTTCAGTCATATTTTGTTCTTTCACTGACCCCTCATACCTGACTTTGTCACAGAGACAGTATTGTGGAATAAATTTGTTGAATAACATGAGCACATTGGAAACTGAACGTACTCTATATCCTCAGGCATTCCGTAACAGTGTGGTCAGTCTGAGGTAGGGCCTGAAGCATGTGTCAAGCAGCTCTCCAAGGCACCAACTATTAAGTCAGATCTAAATAACAGCAACAACTGAGCACACTATGTTTTATTGGGTGAAACTATTCAATTCTCAATGAATTCAAATTCACTTCCATTATTATCTTAAATTTTACATCTTCCCCACTGCCTGTGTGTAACACTGTATGGTATCAATCAGCAGAATTCTGGCTAAATCCCATATCATCTCTTGTACAGTGCCTAATTGATAAAGTGCAAACTGTTCTTAATGCATTCAGCTGATGAGCTGATGCACACTTTCCTTCTGTGTGACTTCGCTTTTAGTATATATGCCCACCATAGGGTAACAACAGTGTCCCATTGTTGCCCATTAGGAATCCTCTCTTGTACCTCCACCCATCTTTATTGACAAAGTCATAATTTCTTTTGTGCTGACCAAAACCTCTGTGCCTGTAAACGAACGAATACACATCCAGCAACATCTCTAGATAGCAGATGTAACACTAAGGTGATTTGGTGCCCTCCAACTTGACCATTGTCATCTTCCCCAAAGTGCGTCTGTGTCATCCAGCTAGCATCAGACTGACCAACGTCAACCAATGTTCAACACACACCATTACTTCGTTGAAGATGGGATTGGTTTTCTTCACATATTTATAACATGAGTTGCAAGTGAAATGAATTTTGCTTCCTGTATCAGCTTCAGCCAGGGACAAAGTTAAGCCATATTTCATATTCATCCAAGACTCTTCTCCCCTCCTCAACTATATTTCATACCGTTGCTGCTGCCACTCCAGACCACATGTACATAGCCAAATCAGTATAGTTCAAAGTGGTACTCATGGTAGCTGCCTGCGTGCCCCCTAGTTTTACTTACCCTTCAGCTTTCTAAGAGGCAAAGTATATAATGATTACTCTTCAGAAGGTTCTATTTGTATCTGTCAGACTGTGTGTGTGTGTGTGTGTGTGTGTGTGTGTGTGTGTTGTTTAAGACTTGATAATGGTGATAAAACCAAAAGGAGCTAGGAGTTCAGCCACAAAGTTGGTGTATTGGAGAATAAATAAAAAATGTGTGTTACATCAGTCAGAGAAACAGACAACTCAGAGAAATAGTACATAGAGAACAATGGAGAGAATAAACTGCAGAGAAACATAAAGATTGGAGCACATTAAATACATAAATGGCACAAGTAGATATGATACTTGAGAACTATACAGGAAGTGAAGAAATTAACAGATGATAGTTACAGGCAGTGTGAATCACTTAGACTGGTCAGAGGACTGATGACAGATTGAAAAGTTACAAGCCTTGAGTATAGAATAACACACAAATGTAACAAGCCTGCTATAATAGGTTATAATACAATAGGTTGTACTGTACTATGTTAATCTGATATATTTTTTTAAGTGGTCAAAGCCCATTAGTAATAAACAGTGCTGTTTATATCTAGTGCTGTTCATAGGAGCCACAGAGCTAGTTAACAACCTACCCATAATCCCTCATATCTCCTGAAACCAAAAGCCTCCTCAGGATGCATCACACTTACGCCTGCATTATTTATTTTATGGTTATAATTTCTATGAGTGCACATTAAAAGATATGGTTTCTATACTAATGTTTTGGTGGTCATACTGTTATAGTTGACTGCCAATATTTTAATTAGTTGAACAAGTGAAATGAGTTCTCACTTTTAACTCAAGTATTTGACATTTGCCTGTCTGTCTTTCTATCTGTCTATTTACAGTATATCTCATAACTTTTGAATTCATCAACTGATTTTCATAAAACATCGTAGGTGTGTCCATACGTGTACCCTACAGAAACCTATTGTTTTTCAGATTGACCCCCACCAAAATAGGGGCCCAGAGGCAAAAATGTGAGGCAGTCAAAATTTCAAAACAATCACAAAAGGCCACAAAATTTAAAGGTTTGTGAAATTTTGTCAGCACCCAAAACAGTGGATGAAAATTTTGATAAACTCATAATAATTCATGTAGGGTATCCAAGAGAATTTTTAACTAACATAACTAACATCTGAGTGAGTGTTAAGCTTTGGAAATTCTAAATTTTGGGATGCCAGGGCCCCCCCAAAAAAAATAAAAAATTTGCAAAAATTGTGAAAATGCAGTAACAATGTCAGACTAAAAGGATTTGTAACCAAAATCGAATATTTCAAATTGTTAGTGTTTATTGTATGATTGTGTGCTCTATAAATTGGTACATTACTAAAGAGTAATACTAGAGTAATTGTAAGTTTTACAATTTTTCCCATACTTGAAAATTTATGTAATAATAAATGTACTTCCATGAAAACTGTTATTTTCAAGTTTAAGAATAAACCAAATTATACATTTTACGGATGTAGGAAAATATAATTCTCTTAGCTTTGGTTGACAGGGGGTGTGAAAAAAGCCATGAAATACTCTTTTTGAATTAGGATTATCTTTCCAGAAAGACAAACTTAGAAAATATTTCTACCATGGTACAGGAAGTTATTTTACAAATTATTGTACATTTTGATTGACTTATAGAATTTGAGAACTTAGTAATACATATTAGAATTTAAATATAATTAATTCACTACCAACACAAAGTTTTTTATAGGTAAAAACATAAAAGTTTTACCTTATAGCCTGAACTGGTTTTCGCTTTTAAAAAGGTTCTTCAGAGGCTGCCATTGGGAGCACTGTCCGTCTTGTTGATGGCGATGGTATCGACTTTTGAAAGATCGATGTTGTGTGTGTGTGGGGTGTGATATGTTCGAATAATGCACGTGATTTGAATTGTGTCTGTGTGGACAACGAAATCCAAGAATATTAGAATTTGTCTAGAATACATATTATTAAATTTATCATAAATAAGTTAGATAATTTTTATCATTTGTTAGTCATATACAGAAGTAGCACAAAAAGTTACTTCATATTATTATGAAGTTGATTTATATTTTAAGATACACAAAAAGTACAAAGCAGGCAGCTCAAAAATGAGTAGCATACTATAGGTTACAGTGACCATGACAAAACAACTCAGTCTCCTCCCACTTTCACACCATTTACCTGTAACAACATACTTTATACCTCCAGTTTTCTATCTTAACCTCACTTTCTGCAATCACCACAACTATAAAAGACAAAATTCTCATAAATGTAGGATGTGTAATGTTTAATTAAAAAGTACAACACAATACAGAAGAAAACTGTACATGTTTTATTTCACATAAATAAAAAAAAATTATTGAGCTCTTGTGGTCCACAGTTATACTAAGGTTTTTTGGCCTTACACAAAAAAATTGAATTTTATACAGTTTGTAAACTTCATGGAGCAACTGAAGTTGAACAATTTATGCTTTGAGCAATGAAAACTCATTAATAGTTTACTCAAAATCTACTTTTGAGGCAGATTTATACTCTGCCTGTCTGTCTGTCAAAGTAACAAACAAACAAAAATTCACAGACTTACGAAGGAACAAATAAACAATAAAAGCTCTGAAAAGTAAAGGCGACGTTGGAGTATTTAAAACAGAGGGAGTGAGTTAGTTTTGTGATCATTTATATAGACTGAAGAATAATGAACAGGCCAAGAGGACCTGGGAGGCCAAGATAAGAATAAAGATGAGAGAACATGGAAAAATATAATTATTGAGCTCTTGTGGGCCACAGTTATACTAAGGTTTTCTGGCCTTACACAAAAAATTGAATTTTATACAGTTTGTAAACTTCATGGAGCAACTGAAGTTGAACAATTTAT
Source organism: Magicicada septendecula (assembly GCA_034769895.1). NCBI lineage: Eukaryota > Metazoa > Arthropoda > Insecta > Hemiptera > Cicadidae > Magicicada > Magicicada septendecula. Next base: position 681,442,390 of record CM068368.1, on the reverse strand, counting down.
GCTTTGAGCAATGAAAACTCATTAATAGTTTACTCAAAATCTACTTTTGAGGCAGATTTATACTCTGCCTGTCTGTCTGTCAAAGTAACAAACAAACAAAAATTCACAGACTTACGAAGGAACAAATAAACAATAAAAGCTCTGAAAAGTAAAGGCGACGTTGGAGTATTTAAAACAGAGGGAGTGAGTTAGTTTTGTGATCATTTATATAGACTGAAGAATAATGAACAGGCCAAGAGGACCTGGGAGGCCAAGATAAGAATAAAGATGAGAGAACATGGAAAAATATGGTGGGAAGGAGAGAGAATGGGTAAGTATTACATGGAGGCAAAGATGGTGGTAGAATGTAGAATGATGAAAATGAATGAAATGAAAGAAATAGGGAACACTGACATGAATTTGTGTTTAGTAGTCAATTTTGAGGCACAGTCATAATTGTGTTGTTCATTTGCTCCTGTGGCAATGAATTAAGATACATATTTAAATCTATGAATTAAAAACAGTTTCTTTTAAATATTGATTTGTAACTGTAATGTGAGCAAAGATTTGTAAAGTCTTGACACCATTATTGGTAGATGGTGTGTATTTATTTTGTTTGTATAAATAAATTATTTTAACATATAAGAGTAAAAAGCTGATCTTTCATGTATCTTATTTTATCTTCACAGTTCTTAATTTATGTTGTGGTGTAACGTCATTGAACTAAGTACAGCATTCATTTGCTGTAACATGATGTTGCTTCTTTTTTGTATAACTTTGGCATTTATGCTGTAGTTCATTCTCAGAGTTTAGCTCAGATACGCAGTGGAGAAACTCCATTACAAACTGGAAAAATACAAACACTGCAGTCATTAACATGGAACATGGAACTTTAAATTAATTAATATGTTTTGAAACTTGCCTTGATTAGTAAGTTTCTCTCAGTTTTCTTTTACTGGTAATAATAATTACTTGAGTATGTTCACCAGTCTACACTCGCAGATTACACCCACTACTGATTGCAGAAAGTAGGATTACAATAGGCACCGGTATGTAATTAATTTTGTTGTGAGCAACAAAATACAGCCAAGTATTTGCAGAGAAGGTGGACTGGCATCTGGCAAATGGCAAATTTGGAGAAGCTGAAAGTCATGGGCTTTAGCTGCTTATTTCTAATAATGTTTCACATGGATTAGAAACATTGATGGAATAAACAGGAAAGGAGTATACATTTTTTTAAAATTATTGTTAATTACAAAAAGTTAGTAATATCTCTTGATGATACCGATTGTGCTTGGGTCATGAATGCTTTAGAGCACCAATATAGTTGCAGACACTGGTTCACGAAAGCGTGGATATTATTCTTTAATAGCTTCTTTGGCAAAATCCTCTTTAATAATAAGTACACATCTGTGTCAAAAGGTGTATTATTTACAAATAATTTATGTGGCAAAGTCATATTTCAGATATTACTACTTTGTCAGAGAATGATCATTAGTTTGGGTAGAAGTATATTCAGGGTTTAATGAAAGGGTTGGATTGAAGAATAATGAAAAACTTATCTGAAACATGAAACTATCATACTACAAATATTAAGTATGATGTAACATGAGAATTCAAACTGTGTATATTTTGAACAACATAAACTACTATAAAAACTACATGATCATAGAATCAAATCTAATTAGTTCATGTATATAAAATTTTATTAAGGTTTTGTTGAATGAAATGTTTATGTTACCGTATTTTTGTAGATGGTTGTGCATGTTCAGGCTATTGCTGGCTCTGCAGAAACCATTTTTGTTGCAGTTCCTTGTGCTGTATATTGGATGTTTTTTTTTTAACGATGTAAAAGATGGCTGAACAGTATACAAATGGTTGTCAGGAAGTGACACATTTTTTAAGTAATTGTCCTTTTAAGCAGTTTAGACAAAACAGCTACAGTCCCTAGGAAAACTTTAAATTTAATAATATATGTATTGTAACGATACATATCATCACCATACTTTTGAACCTAATTTTAGAAACATAACATACCAATTAAATGACAAAAGACCTACCAAGGATCAAGAAGTGTGTACCAAGTATTAAAATCAATCAAAGAATTAATAAGTAGAGAAAGAATCTACAAATGGTAAATAAAAATAGTAATGAGAACAGAACAAAGAAGAAAATATATTAAATGTGGTTAACCCAATGACCCAATAGATTGGATAAGTGAGTAAACAAAAACATAGATAATAAAAATAAATATAAGTGAATAACATTATGCTATAACTCAGATAAAAATATAAACAAAGGAAGAGACAAGACATCTCCCACAACCTACAACAAGAGAGGTACAATAGTGAGATAAATAAAATAAGACAAGTAAATTACAAAGTGAAGAACTATTAATGACATCAGAACACTGACAGACTATCTTAGGTGACTTAACTATGACCATAACTCTAATGTAAAATTATGATCCAATCAATAATGATTAGGAGAGTGAGATCAAAAACTTATAGTAGTATGATTTAATAATGTATAAAGTTATAACAACAAATTTGTATCTTAGCTATTAGTTATGTAAGTAATTTGGATAAAAGGATATCAGAAAAAGTGATAATCAACAATAATGTAATAACATTAATATAATAGAAAATAAATACCAACCAATGGATAATAATTAATAGTACTAGCACATTTAAATAATGTAGTAAAAATGTATAGAACAAACCACAAAAACCAACCCATTGTTATGAACCAAAGTAAGGACACATAACCTAAATCAACAAGCTTTTGTACTTATAATGACAAGAACTCAGGCCCGTACCCAGTATTATTTTTAGGGGGGGGGGGCAGACCTGAAATGCCGTTGGGGTATTAGATGTGACCATCAGCGCTATAGTAGTCTTTCATGCAGACACAGAATTGAAATATTATGGTGCAAATTAACAGAAAATAATCAACTCACCTATAAACTTAACTGAAGGCGCCGGGCATGTGACTCTGCAAAGAAGGTGATTATTTCAGAGTTGGTTACTTCTACATGGCAGTGTATGTACAGGAGTGCGAGTCTGGTGAGCCTGTCCTGTCCAGTGGTGCTCCTCAAGTAAGTTTTGAGGAGTCTCAATGTAGAGAATCTCCTCTCGACTGTTGCTGTGGTCACGAGCAAGATGGCCAAGATATGGAGCAAATTAAAAATGTTGAGAAACTGTGATGAAGAGCAGGCTGCTAGTCCATCCATGGCTGTTGCTAGGAGTTCTGTGCTGCACTGCCACTTCAGACTCCACAAGTCCCACTCCGCTTTAACTAGATCTTCCATTGGGTTACCAAGGTCCTCCTTGTAGAAGTTGACACAACATCTGACATTTTCAAAGGGAACATCAGAGAAGCGAGGGATGACGAATTGCAGGGACGAAATGATTTCCTCATGGTGTAGAAATCGTTCTTCCAGAGCCAAGATGAGGTCTTCCAGGAATGGTATAAAGGTTGAAACACGATAGTAGACCTGTGGGTCTGTAGTAGAGATGTTCGATCGATTCTTCTGATATTTATTGACTCGCGGCATAGTTATTTCAACTCCAAGTTCGGAACCTATGTTCGTCAAATCTTGAAAAATCTGTTGGAATTCTGATGTACAGTTTTCTGTGATGGCTTGCAAAGATTTTTTTACAAGCTTGATTTCACTGAAGGCACTCACTAGGTCAATGTAATTTTTCTGCAGCCGTTTGGAAAGGGTGTATGTTATACTCAGCAACTTGCACAACACAAAGAGAGAGACCAAGAACGATGCACTATAAATACTGCGTAAAAGAAGTGAAACTGTGTTAGCTGTCTGCAACGTTTCTCCAACATTACTTTTCATATGTTCGAGTGCGGCAACAATCGGTTTCAACATCTCCTTGAACAAAAGCACAGCTTCGTGCCGCTTGCACCAACGAGTTTCACAGACTTTTTTCAATCTCTTTTTGTCACAGTTAGGAAGGAGTTCCTTGATTTTGTCCTCTAGAACTTTTGTCCTCTTCGCAGACAGAAGAAAGAAAGTGCAGCACTCAGAAATAACCCCCACTGTGTTCCAAATAGCTTGCACCTTCGAAGCATCTGAAAGGCACAAATGGAGACAATGAGACACGCAGTGTGTGTACAAGGCCTTAGGGCACTTTTCTTTAATTAAAGACTGAACTCCCCTAAACTCACCACTCATGGCCGCTGCCCCGTCGTAACCTTGTCCCCTTAAATTGTTCATGTCCAAACCAAGACCACTCACACTTTCTTCTATCACCCTCGCTAGACCTTTCCCCGTCACATCATAAACTGGTACAAAACACAAGAAGTCTTCCCTAATCATACAGTCATCGAAGTCCACATAACGCACACACAGAAAGAATTATTCTTTTTGAGAAACATCAGTGGTTTCATCAGCAAGGAGACTAAAAAATTTACTTGCCTTCACTTTTCCCACAATTTTGCGTTGTATTAAATGTCTGAAAGACTCTATTAAGGCATTCTGCACTTTAGGACTAGTGTACATGGCATTTTTTGGATATTTTGTTAAATGTTCTTCAAGCATTCGGTCCCCGGCTGTAGCGCGGTATCGCAGAAGACTTCGAAAGTTCCCATCATTTTCTCTCGGGGTAGTCAGTTCAATTCGACCCCAATCCTGAGTACCTCGTAAGGCCATGTTCTGTTGACCACACAAACGAATGGTTTCTATGATGGGCACAAGTCTATTCCTATTTTCTTCCACCTCTCTTTTCTTCTGGCTGTCGATCTGCTGGTCAATACTTACGGCTTTCCTTTCAATCAATTGCTTCACTGCAACTTGATTAATGGCTGCTTCTTTGTTGTTTTTGTTCTTTTCATGTTCTCTGAAGCATTCTAGAGCCTTTTTTAAATTGAAGAAGAAAGGTTAAGTGACGAATGCGCTCAGACTCTGGTGCCCTGCTACCTTCGTCTCCAGAAATAAAACGCATACTGCACAGTACAGTCCAATGTTTTTTTTAGAGTAGGCCAGCCAATTAAAATCATCCAGCCATTTCCTCTGAAAATGTCGTTTGCGGTTTTCTGTTACCTCTGAAGGAAACCGATAGTAATGATCAGGTTTCCATAGAGTTTTCAATACTGTTACCTTTTCTACATTACCGAGTTTAACACCAATAAAGTTCCCAATATCGTTTGGGTCGCAAGGAACAGTGGAGTGACTTACTGATGCGCTGGTTTCTGCTGAAGGTCCACCCATGTCTTGGACAGCAGACTCAATATCAATATCAGTTGTTATATGTTGGACAGGAGTTGTTTCTTCATTCGTTTCGCCTTTACTTCTTTTTGCAAAACAGTTTCGTATGTCTTGTCTCCTTTTCATTCTTCTAACTGTAAATATACACTTACACAAATACTGTTGAAATAAATTAAATTGAACCAAATCACGGGTAATTGGCTTAATGTGAATCCCATTCATAAAGCCATTAAATTAAAGAGAAAGCACAAACAAAACATACACACACACACAAATTCATACTATGTTTCTTTCAGTGCTGATATACTGTAGTCCGTTAAAAATTGCACACGAATGTACTGTACTTGTATTGCAAGACCGATCCTAGCCGCCCGAGAGAGACAAGAAAACTGAAATAGTTTTTAGTACATTGCAGACAGCCTAGCTGCAAATAAGGGAAATAACATTGTCTGTCTTTGTGGTTTTATTGCTACGGCTCCGCTTGGGGGGATGCGCTGACAATCCAGGCCGCTCTATTGTATGTGTGATGAACCGAGTCGTCAATGGATTGGTTATAAAACTGTCAACTGAACTACCAAATACCTCGGTGACTCAGCCGCTTCGCGCTTGCAACAGATAAATGACAGCTATGTGTAACCTTGAACTGCCACAGTCAAACTAACTGTAGAATGAAGGCAAGTCTTTATTAGGCCGCAGGAAACAGGCATGAAAACAGATGTATAAAAACTCCGAAAAGTTGCCACAGTACCTTATTATTCATATCTGAGTATCAATTATTTAGAACAAAGACTAAGTTATACTGTTGAAGATATTCATAGGCATTGTTAGGTTGGTGTTTACGAACTTAAGTTCTGTGTCACGAAATAAACACTGCTATGCACAGTTTTACTGTGGCAGGGTCTTTAAAAGCTCACATTGTTTAAATATTCGATAGTCCAACTCCAAGACAATTTAGGGGGGGCCATGGCCCCTCTGGCCCCCCCTTGGGTACGGGCCTGCAAGAACTAATAATAAAAATGTTGATAAACCATATTCTGTTATACTGAAATGAATAATGTAAACTAAACATAATTGTCATATAGAACTAGATACAAGAAATATTGATGAAATAATAACAATTGAGAGTGTCCTGGTGCAAACCAAAGCATTGTAAACTTTATAATCATTATAAGGATCATTTATGTGAGAAACAATAACTTAAAAAACCACTATGTAATTTAGAATGAAGTTAATTCATGCAACACCCTATAGTACAAACCAGGGGTGATCTTAAAGACTAGAATCAACAAAAGAAAGGTGTAATAATTAAAAACTGAGGTGAACAGTAGTTGTAATGGTCATCTCAGATTAACTGTGACATAATGGAAATTGTGAAAAACCCACTATTAAGATGTAACATGTGACTCTAGTTTGTAGTGTCATAGGCCTACTAACGCCTATACCTAGCTTGTGCATTTTTATGAATAATTATAAACAAACACTGTGTAAAAAGTACACAAAAGGACTTGGAAAGCATCATCTCGATGAGATATGATAGCCATGTGTTAATTGTAATTTCAAGAAACTATATTTGTTATTAATGAACGAAGATATTCCATGTGAGGACACTAAATACAGAGGCTGACAATGGCAACATCATGGTAATGTCAGATCAGCAATTAAAAGTAACGTCAGGACATTATATCAATTATAAGATATTTGCATGATTTTTGCCAAATGTTTGGCGTCACTTTTGTAATCTCAAAACTAATAACCCAAGCATTCGAATAATTTAGAAAGGGGGGGTAGCAACACTAAAAGGAATGTTATCAATTTTTTTAACTAATCAGAAGAGTTAAATCGAGATTGGGACAGGTAACCCTGAAGGGAACAGCGAAAACCGACGCCAGATTTGAACGCATTATTGTATTGTCACCAAAGCGAGTCAGATGACAGCTCTGTACGCCATTAAAGTAGTGTACTAACCTATAACCAGTGCGGTATCGAAAGTAAACATCGGTCGACATAACCTAAATTTTTCTAAAGTGTTATCAAAAGTTAAGTAACGAAGTATCATGAAAGTGTAATAGTGCAAGAATAATCAAAAAGTGTATAATAAATTGCGATTACGCGAATAAAGGGAGTATGGTGTTAATTAATCGTAATTAAGGAAATTTTGAACTTATATGGTAAAAAATTATCGAATTTAATTAATGAGTTGATGTCAATTGAACACTATGGACATTATTGTGCCAATTGATTTATTTGAATTTTAAAGGATTCAATGACAATTAACCTTAATTTTAAAAAAGAGTTAACCTATTTTGTAAATGCATCAAATATGATGAAGACATTTTAACATGAATACTATGAGTGTGTTGGACATTATTATGCTATTAATTTATTTGAATTTTAAAAGATTAATGACAATTAATTTTTTGTTGCGTTATCAACTTATCTAACGAACTTGACCAGTGAACATGAATAAGTTAATTTATAACAAACGTTAAGAAAGCTTTGGGCAGTATTGCCATAAGTCATTTGTTGCTAGTTAACAGTAATCGATAACGAGATAAACATAACATACTCACAAGCATGATCAATTTACCTGATTAAAGTTATCCAATAGGACGAATCAGATGGACTTTTATGAACATTAAGGGAACTTATAACCATGTTATCTTTATATTTTATATGTTGTTAAAGCGTTATTATTGTTAATTTCAAGTTAACCGTTTTTTTATGCACATACATAAGGTTAACCTACAATGTTGACACCAGACGTCTTTTGAATTTTATGTTAATAATTAAGATTTATTTTCTAGGTAATCACTCTCATAGTACACAAGTATTATGGTAGTACTATTCTTCCAGTATTTTGTATTTTGCAGTCTCAATGAACCTACATATTAGTTAGAAATTGTAACCAACAAATAACGTGAATGTTACGGACCAGAATCAGAATAAGAACCCTGAGAAAGAGATTTCATAAAACCATTATTAATGTACAATGAACAATAATTAATTTGATTATTATATAGCTTTATTAAAATGAACATTATTGATGAATAAACCACAACTTTTACTAGACAAAGAGTTTAACCAAATTATTTCATTTAGAATAGACGATTCCAGGTTAGGTGAACCGCTCCAGACAGTTGGCACCACTTACAGCGGCGTTTGAGATAATTTAATAATTTCAAATTGTCATCTCTATTCTGCCTTGTTAACAGAACGGTTAACAGGCGACATCTTCACACAAAGTAAGTACTGAACCAATAAAATAAAAAATCTAATTTCAGTGAGAAGTCCAATTGTAAGCTATTAACCCGAAATTACGACGGCTGACAGATTCAACAGGTCTCAATGGCGGAGTCAGCTTAGCCGATTCGTCTCAACAACAACTAAAGAAAATCGAATTATAAATTATCAATGAAGTTAAACCACGAATAAAGCATTCAAGAAATAATAAAAGAAACAGTTTCAAGATTTTTTCAACAAGATAACAAAATAATAATAATTAATCGAACTTTTGAATTTTTATTAAACAAAGAAAAAAATAATAATTTCTATAAACAAATAAGTTAAAAGAGAGAGGGATCTCGTTAACCTACAAAGTGACACAACCAACGTGTGGTTTTAACCCATACATACTCGTTCAGTATCAATATATTTCTATAAGGATAATCAAAATATTAAAACAAAGTGTATATTTTATATAAATATCAAGCTCATTTAAATTCTTATTCACTTTAACTACTTCCAGAACTTTTAGTGGAGATGCAGCAATCTCAATGACCCACTGAATGTATGACTCTGACTGTTGCGCACTTTAAACTTCCTAGAATACAGTCCTGCACACATATTATATTCTTTACAAAATCATGAGCAAATGTTTCTTATAAGTATGCTGTAAAATTTAGCTAAAAGTATTACCTTTATACATAATTACTAATGTATCACTGTTTTGATTATGCTTTACATCTAATAACAAACCAAAATAAGAAAGAAGGAATCATGAATGTGTGCTTTGACATACAAGAGGCAAACACCAAGTATTAAATTGCAGGCAATTAACTCAGATCTGTGAAAGCCAGTGACTTCTAAGTGAATGAACATATTCGTTGAGTGTTCTTGGGTGTATGAAGGAGTAAATCCCCCTTAAAATCCTCTGTGTGTGTGTGTGTGTGTGTGTGTGTGTGTGTGTGTGTGTGTTTTGCCTAATGTCCATGGTGGCTAGGGAAATGCTTACCAGTAGCAGCCACCAGAGGGTATTCGAGAAGTAGAGTAGCTCTTGAAGGCCATCAAGTTGTATGCTAGAAGCAACTTGGTATTCAGTCAGAAGCCCCTGTGGGTTACTACAATTACATGTTAGAGTATCGATCACATACTGATAAAGTGGGAGCAGTTCTGCAATAGAGAAGGCAATGGTAATTTTCCAAGATTATCATATTTTAAAAATCATATTAACATGACTAATTATTCTAGAGCATTTGGTAAATGCATGCGAAGAATTGCAAAATAGTGATAATCAAGGAAACAAAAATCTTCCTGTGTAAAGGTAGGTAAATGGGATTCTTTTATTTGAAGCAGGAAAAGTAATTTGCAATATGTAGTATGGAAATAAAAATGTAGAGATTAAATATCTATCTCAGTGATCAAAATACAGTGGCTATATGGCATACATTTCCGGTTACAGTAAGGTACAATATCCTATTCAGGAGATAATAATGACATCCAGTGCAGATGGGATAGAACTTCCCATTATTGGGGTATTCAACTTATCACAAAAAGAAAACTAAATTCAGACTGCATAAGTTAAAATGTGTTCAAAACAATAAACATTGTTCAGGTAAAGGTATGTGGAGGGTGAGCATAAAAAAGATTGTTTTGGCCTAGACACTAGAAAAGAAATCGACAATTTGCTGGGACAGTTTTACACTGAAATGTTTTTTATTATAATTTTACATTTTTACTAACACTATTTGTAAATTGCTACAGTTATAAGAGGAATTTATTTGAAATAGCCTCAGAATATATAGTGTGAATATAGTTCAGGAACAGACAGATTTAGTTATATTAACTATCTCTAGTAGCAGGACTCGTGCTCCAGAACTGATTTATCGACTAAGTATGGCTCCCTAAATATAGTAAGTTAGAAAAAGTGAAAGCTTGGATTTTGTTGTCCATGACGTGTCCATTGTAGAAACATCGACATCTACAATAACAAGGACATTCTAAACGTACACACAAAGAGCCGAAAACTAGACACTCTTGAACAATTGGAAATATACAAACACACGAAAACACATAAAAACGTCATCCTAAACTAACAAACACAATTCAAATCACACGCATTATTTGAACATATCACACCCCACACACACAACATCGATCCTTCAACAAAAGTCGATACTGTCGCCAAGAACAAGACGGACAATGCTCCCAGCGGCAGCCTCTGAAGAAGCTTTTTAAAAGCGAAAACTGGTTCAAGCTATAAGGTAAAACTTTTACGTTTTTACCCATAAAAACTTTGTGTTCCGAATTGGTGTGATTTAATTATATTCAGTTAAAAAATGAAAGACTGAAAAATGATGGTAATGTTTTGGAATAGACTTCTTTCCCTATAAAAACTTTGTTTACTGTTGAATAGAATTGTTCATCATAATAAAAAAATATACCACTCACTAATATTAAAATTATACTAGTGTGAAAACTAACTTATACTGATGTGGTAGTCACTTTTAAGGACAACATTGTAAGTGATGGTCAAGAAATATAAAGTTGCCCAAAATAATATTAAAAGAACCTTGAATGGATAAACTTGTTTTAATGGCCCAAAAACAGTGCAGTGTATACAACTGAAAACAATAGTGTGTCTAAATACCATGTGATTTTGGAGAAAAAATAATAGAAATTGTATAAAAATTTAAAGAAGCTAAAGGGGGGGCTGATGTTGGTTTGACTATTTCAACATTCATAAAAAGATTAATGGAATAAAGAATCAAAATAAACAATTTTTATTGCTGTATTAAGACACACAAATATGATGTAAGTAGAATGGAATATGGAATAATGTTAACCATGGGATGGAATTAATATACATGTAATACCGTAATATTTACTATTTTTTTATATTCTATTTCAGTATAATTAGTTCCTCATATTTAATTGCATATGATAATTTTTGAGTATTATTAAAGGTTCAATGCATAATGTAATTTCAAAGTAGTTACATTACTACTAGTCACTTTATTTTAACAATTATGTATGAGTATATAGTATATTGTACTGTATGTAAATTGTATGATATATTACTTTTTATGTATTAACTATTATTTTATACAATACATTTTTTTGTTATTTATTATTTAAAATAGATAGATAATTGGATATAACTTAAAGAAAAAAAGTATATAGTAGGAGATGTACTGAGTAAAGATTTCAAGTAACTCTTTAAGAAATTGCAATTTAGCATAGAAGGTTGAGTTAATAAGATTAAGCTTTTGTTTTCCTAAATGTAGACTGTTATAATTAAATATTATATTTTAGATTAAGAATGGATTAAATAATAAATATATAAAAACAATTATAATGTTCTGAGTCGGATAATACGGTGTTACTCTGTTGTTGTTTATTTTTACTATTTTTACAAAGTGGGTACTACTTACAGGCAAAGTACAATGTTAAAACATGGACCTAAATATTGTATAATCATTATTCTTGGTTTTTGTTCTGCACACGTGATTATAAATGTAAAGTCAACATATAATGTTGACTGTTGAGAATGCCACAAATAATTTTATCATATTGTCAAGATGATATATATGGTAAAATAAAAGAAATGAAATTGCAGAAACACCAGCACAGTCCTGAAAGTCTGGAAGAAGTAAACTAAACTAGTTGTGATTTTGCATATTGAGATATAACCTTAAAGTGCATATTGAGATCATAATCTGATAAATCATTTGAACTGGCTAGTACCCATGTACAGTGAAAAGCAAATGTCCAGAGGTAAAACAAAGATTGTGCATTTTAACAAGTATTCCAGTTAAAGTCATCTTAATATGACTTGAAGGTGCAAAAAACTTGAGTTTGTTATTAAGATTGAATAGAATTAAGATCTGTTCAAATCCAAGATTTTTTCTGAATAAGACAGTAAAATAAAGGTGAAGATAGTAATACATGCTGTGGTTTTCTAAGCTGTGCGATGGCATGCACAATGGTAAGTTCGCCATACACTGTTTGCAGAAGTTTCATTTGATATTGGTATCAATAGTTTCAGTGGATCTATTCATACATCTTACACTAGTTCTGAATTGAGTAAACAGATAACGAAGTTCAGCCCTGATTTCAAAAGTCTGTGATTTTGGAGATTCATAATTAAGAAGCAAAAACTATGGTATCTTGGTCGTATCAGGACTTCAAGGTATATCAAATGCTCCAAACATTCCTATTGATAGGAAGATTCATGTGTACAACAGTATGATTGTGTGGCTCAGATACTTATAGGAATGGTTTTGAATCTCATCCTCTGGACTGACTTCTGCTTGCACGTGACTGCAAGTGATTGATGCTGTTATGTTTGCAACCTCTTTTATGGAATGATAGACACACTCAGAAGAAGTGAATACTGTAGTTATAAGCATTATGTTTTATCTCTGATATGTAGTGATCAACCAAAGTTCCATATTTAGTTACACACTCAGAAAATCAGTATCCTTGTTAGAAGAGTATTGTATAATTTTATAGCAATAAATTTCACTGTCAGTAATTCAATATCCAATTTACAAGGTGAGATTATAATGTCCAATCCTTTTTGGGGATATGAAGCATGTTAGCCTAAGAATCTCATAACCTTAAAACTTTAAAAATCTTAAGTTGATGGTTTTCTGAAATTAAGTCTTTCCTATTTTTAAACAATTTCTAGTAGTGATATACTTTTTAAAAAATTTTACAGTTCCTTGTTCCAGGATTTCACAACAATGCATAAATTCAGTAGGAAACTTAAGCCTACTAAAAAATAAGAAGCTTAGGCTCTAGATTTGCTTCCATGTTGGTATAAACATCGGTTGTAGACCTCCTGTTGTAAATCAATTTTATCCAGGAACTATTTCCTTAATTTGTAATGATTGTATCATCCAACCAACAACATACTGCCATTAACAGGCAGCATGTTTATCTAGATAAGCAACAACAGGGAGGGGGCAATGACAAAAAGGCATTACTGGAGAAGGGAAATATCTGTATTTTGGTGACAATAATTGTTGGTAAGTAGTGATTTGTTGTAGAGCAAGAACTAAACAGTTTTATGTTTTTAGGGAGTGACAAGTTGCTAGGGAATGGAGAACCCTAGGGAAGAAGTTCTGTGATAGCAGAGGATACTTAGTCCACCACGCCGTGATATGTCTAGTGGAGATAGACTTACAGGCGAAAAAAATTGGGTCACAAAATGGGAGATATAGTCCTGTGTGGTGTAAGGTGAATCCTAGAATATGGAAAGTCTGCTGAGAAACATTGGTAGATGCCTTCAGTTAACGCTGTGTCGCATTTTCTATTTCACGTGCACCTTTTTGCGATTAATTTTTGTAGTTGTTAACGTTGAACAGTTTGGAATTAATTTTTTCTTCGTTTTGGTGAATATTTAATGTGTTTTTTCCGCGGCCGGTAGCGGGCCACTCCTAGAAACTATACCGTCGTATGGTATAGAACCCATACATCGTTGTGCCCGTGGCGGCAGCTCTTTTGAAACTCGGGCCGCGGCGTAATGGCGGGGGACAGGATTACAAGTCGCTTGGGCGACCCCCTGAAGTCTCGAGTCTCAGTGTGTGCTTTTCCGCGGCCGGTAGCAGGACACTCGTAGGAACCTCGTATACTTCGTTGTACCCGCAGTCTTTTGAAACTCGGGACGCCGAATAGTGGCGGGGGACGGGATTGCTCGTCGCTTGCCCCCCCCCCCCCAAGTCAGTCTCAGTTTGTCTGTGTGTTTGAAGATAGAGGGAACTACGTTGTATTTAGACTTTACTATCATTATAATTTTTGAAACATTGTTCACAGATGTACATATAATTTACATGCTAATTAACTGAAAATTATACGCAAGTTACAGACTAGACACATCATGATGGACTGACCAAATGAACGAAGGTTTCAAGTGAAGTTATGTTTTTCTTTCTGTACGGATTAGAAATATTCCTGTTTCAGTGTCTCTTCTCTTCTCTTACGTATAGTTTTATAATTCAAACAAAGCAGTGTTTATTGAATTCAGGCCACGTCTTGTTTCCATCACGGTATAATAGTTTTCTGCAACAGCTGCTGGTGTTGACAGTGTTTTCCCGATACACTGGACCTTATAAACAGCAGATTTTTATTGTTATTAAAAATTCCATCTTTGCGGGCTACGCCTTCTTTTCTGCTCAGAACAATATTGTTTTCATAGTGCAGAAATGGCTAGATCGTTACATACTACAGGCTGTCCTTACGTACGAAGTACATTTTTTACGTACCGTAAGCAAAACTTTCCTTGAATAATTATATACCTATCTTGAATCTTATACCTCTTTGACATCTTCCTAACTACTGCATAAGTAGACTAACATGAAAATGCGCCAACGTATAATGCGATAAACGCCTCAGGTAACTGCCTACAGGTAGTTAGTAGCAGTTAGTTGTTTACATAACGAGTTCCATAACTTGCATCAATATGTCATGTGCTGTGCCTAATCGTGTTTCTTTTCGAATGATCCTTCTTCGTCCGTTTATCTTATCTTAGTTCACAGAATTGTGACAGCGTACTTTTATTCTATTCATGATTATCACTTCACCAAATTTGCGGACAGCTGTCTTCTCTGTTATCTTAAACAATTTTTACCGGGAAGATTAGCCCCATTTATGGCCAACTCCAGTAGCATGTTACAAAGTAGTGTTAAATTTTTATGCATACAGATGTTAGGAAATAAGAAGTAATGTTCAACTCCAAAAGTAAGTTGAGTTTTTGGCTGGAGATCGCGCTCACTCGTGTGTACAATAGAGTAGCTGAAAAAAATGAGGATCGTAAAATTCCGTAACAGCAGGCTTTAGCTAACTTCCTTCTGGAATGCAGTCTAACGCATGTTAGCGACCTTTGGATTTACTGGATACACGGTGTATGGTATTTTTTTTTTTACGACTGTTTTTATATGGTACTACCATAGTACAGTCGGGTCATGAAGAACGACAGCAATTGTAATGTTTCGTATGGATTAGTTCAAAAATGAATAAATAAAATCCAATAGTTGTCTGCAATTTGAACTAATTGATTTTCTACAAAACGTTTTGGAATGTGAAATTTATTAGTAGAAAATTATTATGTCTATACGTATCTTGTGACCTCTGTGTGGCTGAGTATAATGGTTACTGAACATTCTGATATTACGGTGATATTACGTAGAGTGTATTGTCTGTCGTCCCACATAATAAGTCATATTACACTTAAATGTTTTTTGCAACAATATTTTTTAGTTTATGGTATTAAAATACACATCAGTGATTAGTTTTGAAGGTACAATATGTCATACATCACAGAATGTTATAAAACATTGTGGTTGCCATAATTTGAAGTATACAAAGGAAAAATAATCATGCGTAATAAACAATAAATTGTTTGTTACATAATAACAAGTGTTATTGGTACTAATAATTAGGTAATAAAAAAACAATATTTGATTAGTTCTGCAAGTCTTCTGATTTAATGAACTGACTTACTCATAGTTGAATATTATAATAAACAGTATTAGTTAAGGTTAAAATCGTATATTTATTTAAAATACAGTATTCTCGACCCTTCGCAAGAAAAGATTTGTTCTGTTTCAAATTTACATGACAGTTATGGGATTTCATTTCGAGTTTTAAAGTTTTGTATTCATTATAAAAAAAGTGTGATGAAAGTGATTCGATTAAATCACTGTACGAAACTCTTGTTAAATTAGTATATATCCGTTAATAGGCAGCAGTATTTTGGTGTTTAATAAGCCTAAATATAATTAACACGTATAGTGAAGGTGTGCGAGGTGTCCGCTGAGTTGTCTATCGAGGCAGCATTGAACGTGACATTGTGACTACTGAAACGAAGTGAAACCAATCGTAATACAATACCAGTCGGTATCAAGCAAGCCTTGGCATTGATTTCATGGTTTACTTGTCGATGAAGCAAATCATATTACCGAAAATTTTCTGTAGGTATGACGAAACCATAAATTCGTCTTTTAAGGACGGCTGTAGTTATTTATTTAGTACTTTAAGGAGGCAGAAAAAATGTTTTTGGTTTTTATTTATTCATCTGTAAGAGAGGCTACAATTCAAGGATTTTCTTTAGTTGTAGAATAAAAAGCCATCCTTTTTTCCGTGGGAGAATTTAACGTCAATACACTTTAACCTACGGGGCTTAGTTGACTACTAGGTGTAGCGCCTGGATACTAAAGGTCCCGAGTTTGATTCCCACCACGGACCACAAAATATACATGTGTTTTCCCGTACTACATGGTGATACAGATTATAAGAATGGGTAATAATCTACGGCTGCATCATAATGCTGGCCGTATTACATTCCTTGTACGTAGGGGAAGTTGGTACTCAAAGGTGCCGACAACTTCAGTAGTACAAAAAGGTACCGTTGTGTATACTTTAAGCTAAAATACCCCAGCCATGAGGTACACCATTAAGGTAATGTCATTATCACTAAGATTAAGCCACTTCAGCCTCATACCAAAAAAGAAATGTGTTTCTATGTCTTGTCGGCTAGACCCGGGCTAGTAGTCTCTTTCGATAGCTGCGGACCCGGTAATGTTGTCTCCCCAAATACGGCGAACGCTTAACAAGCAGCCGCGACCACGGAATCGAAAATTCCTAGGGTGCCTTGGCAAGGCACGTCAAGGTTATGGCAACCCTCCAAAAGTTAAATATCAGTACGTCAGTACGTACCTGCGGGCTATTTGCTTTCGAGGATCAAAGATTACGTATCCATCAGCTTAGAAGTGAGATGCAATACACACCTAATGGACAAAATCTGCTAAAGCCGCCTCGCTTGCGCCGTCGCGGCGTCGTGAAGACTTCGGCCATAGTAACCTGCAGGACACAGCCAGTGTCCTACGGCGACAGGGGACTAACGCCCACGTCTCTAAGCTTTCGTGGATCAACTCCATGGGAAACCGTGAATCCGCTGCGGCATAAGACCTGAAGCATTTGTACTACGATGAACTCATCTTAACGACGTTTACGAGTTAAAAAATAATTCGTCATAAGGTTAAAATGCAATTATTGTATTAAATGAGAATTATTGATGTATTTGAGTATACAGATGCTCGAGAAAAGAACAATTTCATTTGTAGGGTCAGATTTTTAATTCATTATCTTATGTTACATGTGTAGCCCGCATTATGTTAAATGTGTATACAGGCAGGTCTGTAGATGATGTGAACCCCAGAACGAAGCAGCCCCCTCTCCACGTTTGTGGGCAGCTGTAGTGGAACATTCCAAGGACAACTCTTGTGCCAGTGAAGAAGTAAATGTTTTAACATAACTAAATTTGTTACGCCCCTACGCGGCGTCAACTCTTGTGAATCTCGGAACACGGCGTAATGATGGAGGACGGGATTGCTCGTCGCTTGCGCACCCCCTGAAGCCTCAGTGTCTGTGTGTTTTTCCAAGGCCTTTAGCAGGCCACTCCTAGAAACCCATACATCGTTGTCCCCGCGGCGTCAACTCTTGAGAAGCTCGGAACGTGGCGTAATGATGGGGGACGGGATTGCCCGACGCTTGCATAACCCCCTGAAGTCTCGGTGTCTGTATGTGTTTTTCCACGGCCGTTAGCAGGCCACTCCTAGAAACCCATACATCGTTGTCCCCGCGGCGTCAACTCTTGTGAAGCTCGGGACGCAGGGTAATGGCGGGGGACGGGATTGCCCGTCGCTTGCGCCCCCCCTGAAGCCTCAGTGTCTGTGTGTGTTTTCCACGGCCTTTAGCAGGCTACTCCTAGAAACCCATACATCGTTGTCCCCGCGGCGTCAACTCTTGTGAAGCTCGGGACGCATCGTAATGGCGGGGGACGGGATTGCCCGTCGCTTGCGCGCCCCCTGAAGCCTCAGTGTCTGTGTGTGTTTTTCCACGGCCTTTAGCAGGCCACTCCTAGAAACCCATACATCGTTGTCCCCGCGGCGTCAACTCTTGTGAAGCTCGGGACGCAGGGTAATGGCGGGGGACGGGATTGCCCGTCGCTTGCGCCCCCCCTGAAGCCTCAGTGTCTGTGTGTGTTTTCCACGGCCTTTAGCAGGCTACTCCTAGAAACCCATACATCGTTGTCCCCGCGGCGTCAACTCTTGTGAAGCTCGGGACGCAGCGTAATGGCGGGGGACGGGATTGCCCGTCACTTGCGCGCCCCCTGAAGGCTCAGTGTCTGTGTGTGTTTTTCACGGCCTTCAGCAGGCCATTCCTAGAAACCCATACATCGTTTTCCCCGCGGCGTCAACTCTTGTGAAGCTCGGAACGCGGCGTAATGATGGGGGACGGGATTGCCCGTCGCTTGCGTACCCCTCTGAAGTCTTAGTGTCTGTTTGTGTTTTTTCGCGGCCGTTAGCACACGGAACGGGACGCGGCCGTCAACCAGATTTTAAATTAAGACGCAGTGATGCTTGTCAGCACATAAAAATACAAGCGCTATCTATGGGTTTGGCGTAATCACTACACTAACTTAAATGTTTTAGTCCTCGCAGTCTTCTTATTTGTTTGAACTGCAGGTACTCGATGTTTGCATTATCGTAAGGCGTTATTCCATTTTTGTGCCGAGGTTTTTAATTTTTTTTGTCGACTGTAGGTATATTCATGTCTCTGTAGAAGTCGGCGCTACGGATGGTCGTGGTGCATCGACAGTTTCTGGAAACACATTCTTTTGAAACCTTTGGATTTCTATATTCGTCTGGGTAGCACATGTTGAAAGTTGTGCCATAAGTCTTTACCAGTTTCATCTCATATGGTATTCTGTCGTATGGTTGGTTCAGTAACGAGCAAGCTGGTCGGTAAACCGGCCGTCCCGGACTTCAGTGTGTTAGTTTGTCGTTGTCGGTAAGCTAGCCATCCCATTTACTCCGGCTAGTTTGTATGCAGTTGATCCGTTGTCTGGTCTAGCCAGGATACATAAACCGGATGTGCCCCACGCGCGCGCGCACACACACACACACATGCACAAGCTAGAGACAGCACAGAAACTCCAGTATAACAATCTCAGCCGGTATAAACACTGTACACTTCGTAGAAATAATCCAGGCATTAAGTTTAACGGAGGAGATTTACTGATGTTTTCGCTCTTCATGAAGATCTTAAGGAATCTAACCGTCAACAGAATCTATATCAAATACCAGGTGCCAGATCATTTATAACAGGTTTTGTAACTCTCCCTCTGTAACATTTGGTTTAGTGTATGTAGGCCTACAACATACAACGTTACATGGGCCTAAAAGAAGACGACCTACAGGCTCACCTGGTCGTGGATATTTTCGCCGCGACTCCGAGGAAACCTAAAAGCAGCATATTTTAAACCCAGCCTGTATTTCAGATATGTGAATGATAGCGTACATTTGTCACATGACTACGTGGTAAACAATAGATGGACTTATCAATTAGTAATCACTGATACGTATAGTTCACCATGGGAACAATAGACAACAGATGACGTTCAAGTGACGGCTGAAATTCTGCCATTTGAAATATACATCCAATGGTAGAAACTGGTTCACACCAACCGCTTCCCATCACTCACCGGATCAATAGACTGGTTCAGCGTCCAGTTTTTGCTCAATAATACCTACTGTTTATGAATAATACGTACAACAGACATATTACAGAAGAACATAAGACGTCACAAACGCACCATACTCCAACGGTTGTCAACAGGACATGGTAAACCAACACAAAGCCACCGTTCCACACGGAAACTTCTAATATACCTCAACCAGAGATTTATTCAAGGAGGGTTCAGATCACTGAAGACAGTAAAGACACAAGATACTTCTCTAAAGGACAGGGAAAGTGTATGAAACACTTTGCGCAGGACCGGTCCGAGAACATCTTTCCACACAAGCGACATATCGTCACCCCCCCCCCCACAAACAACAGTTGTTCTTTGCGCTCTTGGTAAGACCTTTAAAAATAAACCTAAATCTACCGATCGTGGAAATGGATTGTTTCTTCTTTTAAAGTAAGTACTGCAAAGACATTACTCTGTAATAGAAACAAACTTTGGAATGTCATTGCAGTACTAAATATTAAAAGAAGAATCAATCCATTTCCACTTAAGGTAGATCTTTTGAGAGCGATGAGTCACCACATTGTCTTGGTGGCAGTGTCGGTGGTGAGAGGGGGGGGCACCGGGTGGCGAGGGCGCGTAATTCTGTGTCCAGAAATAGTTTATTCTTCGTCGCTGAGCTTCCGCTCTTCCGCTAAGCGCCCGGTATTTTGCTGTGAGGAGCGATTGTAATTTATTGGTCAAAATGCAGTTATAGGTTATTAATATTCAGTCAGAAGCTTTTCACTTATGTCATAAACATTAGCATTAAAATTTTATTATTTAAGTTTGCAAATAAATTTTTTTTTTAATTTTACACTTGGGCGCCTCTGGCGCCCCTCTCAGCTTGGCGCCCCAAGCGGCCGCTTGTGTCGCTTGGGCCTCGGACCGGCCCTGACTTTGCGAGAATTGCACCCACATATACTTAGGACAGACAATCCACCATCTTACAGAGTTCGTAAGCGGGAGCACACGCTAGTAGGCAGGCACAAGGAGCACGCTAGTCGTCTCTTATCCAGCATATCGTCTACCGAAATGTAACACTGGCATTTAGAGTGACAGTGTAGTTTATGATCCATCCATTAATATCAATAAATATATGCTGACCCAACTGAAGAGTTGCGGATATGTTCCATTGACGCTGATTGTAATATTCATCGAGTCTAAATGGTTTGCATGTCTGGTAAGCACTGTTACAAACTGCGAAAATTCAAAACAAAGACAAACATATTGTAACCCTACAACTCTAACAGATGAGTGAAAACGAGCTGAATCGTGCCACTGATTCATGTCGATCTGGCGTAGATAAAGAAATTAAACACAACCAAGACAAATTTCCAACGAAATCACAAATATGTTGTTTTGTTGCTTAAAAAAAGCGCCACGTCTAGATGTTCATAATTTCTAGTAAAAAAGTGTAAAACGATTCACACAGCGCGTCTAATTCCAAGGTAAAATTTTGGTGGTCAACTAATACAATGGAAATAGGTCAACAGTAGCTGGCATTTCCAATAGAATGTCTTCTGTTTATATCGTTTTATGCAACTAATCGATCAATCGTGTTTACTGAAACTGAACTGATACTGGAATTTCTACAGCTAGGATTAATGCACCATTTCATTATTTTTATTGTAGAAAACATATTTTCAAAAATCATCTGTGCAAGCACAATTCAGTTACAGCAGACGCGTAGCCCGGATTTCCTCATTTTTAGATGTTGTGAATAAAACTACACAAATAAAAATAAAGATTTCGATACTTCTTTTAAAAAAGTTCGTCTTAGTGAGTAGCCTACACTCTGTAAACATTTGCACCAAATGAAATTAAGTCGGTCTACACGTTTTGCCACAGAAATGGATCAAAGTTTTCCATGCAACGGATACTTGCAACAAAAACAAACTTTTCCAAAATTGCGCTGCGGAGTGGCTGCACATTTTGTTCAAGTTCTTACGTAGGTGTACGTATGTAGGGGAATAACGGACTCGTTTTAAAGTTTAATTGTTAATTTTTTTCGAAATGATAAACAGTAAATTAAAAAATGCGAAAAATTATTGAATACGGATCGAAAACCGTTTACAACAATAGGCACACCTGTATAAAAACCGAACTGCAAGCAAAAAACTGTTTAATATTGAATTTTGTAAGGTGGCGTTAAAAGTTTCCCAAATATTTAAAACGAGTATTAAATAATAATTATTATGTGTTGAAAGTTTTACCACAGAGAAATATATCGACATCACACTGCAGAGTGTACAGTATTACGAGGTTCTGAGTCCATTCATTTCACCAGTCTTCCCAAATTCCACTTTTCTGAAGCAGTCATTGTATAGGTACTTTGTATAGGATCTTTTTGTGAATCGCATTTTTTAGTTCTTCACGTTTGTGGGGTTGTTTTGTTGTTTGTAGTGATATGTAGTTTTGGTAGTATCAGTCCTCTCTTGTGGATGTAGTCATGGCTGTGAAAGTGAAGTTTTTTATTTCATTTTGGATATGCACCGGCTGGGGGAGTTTGTAGAAGAGTTACAAATATTTTCATTAATTTACAAGATGAAGACAACTTCTCAGATCATATGTCTTGTATATTTCAAAGGGCAAAACGTCTATAGGAGACCCAGCAAGGATACCACAGACTTAGCATAGGTCGATAATCTTAACCATGACAGGAAAGAAGAGGAGTTTTTTTTGCGTTAGTTCAAACAGAAATTCAAATATGTTTCTGAATTCCCCCATGGAATGTAATGCAGCTTTTAAGAAAGCTTCACGTTTTCAGGTTAAATTACGTTTGGATATTTTCATATTATTTGTGTTTCGTAACTTTGTAGCAGTTGTGAAGAAACCATTGTTTGTAAAATCTTCTAGTAATCCCGTTTCCTGTTTTCAGTTATCTCATTGTTATTACATAGGCCTTTGTGTTCAGGGGTTTAACGAATTGGAAACACAGTAAAATGTGTAGGCAGCATTATTTGGGGGCCAAGACTGAAAAGTTCTCCGATTATTAATAAATAACCCTGAATATATTCTGTAATCACCTATAGAGTAATTGTTATTCCCACAGGTTTAGACAAACATTTATCTCACAACTTTTACTTTGTCAGCCTGGAAGTGCCAGTATTTTTGGAGTTAAAACAGTGCATCTAATTTTTTTCATCTCATTTCTGAAAAAGGTTCTAGGGCGACTATTTCTCGGAAACATCCCCCCCCTCCAGCCGGTATCCAGATCCATTGGTAAACTACAATGTTGCTCGATAAGCAACGGTTCTGGAATGATTAATTGCTAATGATTTCTACACAATTTTCCGACACGGAGCACTAATATTTTAGATAATAATTTCGGGTCGAAAAAGACAAATCTTTATTGATACTCGGACGCGTCATCGATACCAAAATCCAAGATTCGTTCACTGTTGTTGTGATTGTTTTATATTGTTTTTGTTATTAAAACAATTGGAAAATATAACAATTTCTTCACAAAATATTGACAAACGTTGTAATCGTCAATTTGTTCCTTAATGAGTGTTAAATAGCTGGTCACGTTGATTTTGTTTCTGAGGTAGAAGAAGCGAATAGTTCTTTATTGTACTTTCAGTGTATAGTTTGCTAAAAAGGCAAAGACATTTTTCTTAAATAAAAGTTGACATACATTTTTGATTAAAAAAACCTACATAAAATCAATGTGCTTGTGCGTGCGTGTGTGTACTTTGTTTTGAACATATATAAATGTTATGACTGTATATTAAAAAATCGGTATGGAGAACCATACATGACATCCATGTTGTAATATTTATGTTTAAAATATTTACTTGAATTCGGTTCGGTAATTTCTAAAATAATATCCCCCACCCTCAAACTATTAATAATTTCACTATTTATAGATATTTTTGTTATTATGGGGTAGTCGTTTAATATAATGTTATTTTCAGTCACTTTATCCATAAAAATTAGGTAGGCTTACTTTATTCTTATAAAGAAACCGAACTACGCAGATAATCATCCCTCCTCCGAAGTCACTCATGGATCCTGAGCATCTTGGAGAGGGTTCATTCCCTAAAGACGAAAAGTCTGTCTATGAATCATTCCTCTATAAACACGTGCGGTTACACTGCCCAGCGATCCACAGGAAGCAAATCGCTATCCACGCTGGACACTTTTTCGGCTTGGACGCGTTGTGTTGGTGTGGGTTTCGGCACTTTCCATTTAAAAAGCGTGCAAATGTAAGAAAATAAACATGAGTGAGGCCAGAAATAACGCGAATTGTGTGTGTGTCTTGCCTGCCTTTTTATTGCAGTAATCATAATAATAAAATGGTAACGTAAACATTAGATAATATTGAGATATGCTAGCCTGCCACGAACGATATATTTTCTCTCATACATGATTTAAATTAATATGAAAAAATATTGAATTTTGTTAAAGTTAAATGAAATGTTTCCATAGAAACTGCTTCTT
Organism: Magicicada septendecula; assembly: GCA_034769895.1. NCBI lineage: Eukaryota > Metazoa > Arthropoda > Insecta > Hemiptera > Cicadidae > Magicicada > Magicicada septendecula. The sequence continues at coordinate 681,417,950 of CM068368.1, read as the reverse complement.
TGTTGTCAGTAACGTAATTACACATACAAAACTTATAAAATTTACTTCCTCCATCAACTACCATTTTAATTTATAAAAAAATTACCCGTTTTAAGTAATATCAAACCACCACACCTAACCTGTTGCGTACCTGATCTGACGTTTCTTTCAGTCGAGCTGCAGTGTCGTTATCCCATGTGGTCTAGTGGCTAGGATATCTGGCTTTCACCCAGAAGGCCCGGGTTCGATTCCCGGCATGGGAATATTTTTTTTTCTCTTCCACGGCGTGGCGTACGCAATCATGTGCATTACACTTATCTGTGTAAGTATCGTTTACGACTTGGGAGACGTTATTCTAGACATAGTTTCGGGTAATTATGTTATTAAGAAATTCCTGTGGAAACGCAATAATTGATATTTATGTGAAACTGAGGATTCTGGTGCTCATTGGACGTACCAAGAAAAGAATAGAATACTGTGAATATAGAAAAGTTTTCTTTTAATTTTTACACTTTCAGTACAAGAGATTTATCGACTAGGAAAACAATTTAGGCCTATATAGTTTAAAAATTAATATAAAAACAAATACTAACAACTTTAACATATAACATTAAACAGTACATTTTTTTATATATTATCTGTATATTTATCACATATAGGAGGCTACATAGACGCATTTTCAAATTTTTATTTGATTTCATTTTATTTATAATATATTCTTAATAATATGCAAGTATATATTTTTGTATTTTTATTGTAAGTATTTTATTAGAAAAATTTGTGTAGCGCTTGAGAATACTCTTCATTATTCTAAAGATGATAGGCGCACTGGTTAATGAAATACATGATCACATGTTGGTAACTAAAAATTAATAATTACATAGAATCGATAATATTATAAATAAAATAAACATATATATACGAGAAATCATATAAGCGCGCACGTGCGTGTGTGTAATTTCCGTACTCCTGTAACTTTTGTAATGTAGTTTCTTATACATGTCTCTGTGTTGTACTTATGTTTTTGCGTAAGTTCTGACTGTGTAGTCACTTAAATTACTCATGACACAGCGTCTGGCAAATGTTTGTAGTTTATTGTTTCCTAATATGAATGTAATGAACAAAACCGCGTTAATGATACACATACTGGTCGCTGTGTTGGAGGTTTGTACAGAACACATGAGTAGTAGACAAGTGACATGGTGATTACTTTACTAATGAATAACGGCTGATGTTTACTTTGTAATCACAGAGCTTATGAAATAATAATACTTCCGCTGTAGATTTCGACTAATTTGAAATAAGAAGTATGAACGAATCAGTTAACTTATAAAAATATTCCAGAAAATCTAGAACAGATTTATCAGTAAGTAAATACTGACGAGAAGTAGGACGACATGTAGGCGTGTCAACGAGGATGAAGACCAATAAATATATACGAGTATAAGGGTACATATTGGATATTTTAGAGGATGGAGAGACTAAGTAAATATTTCAAATAGAGGGTATGGCTATGAGAAACGATATATAGAAGTGCACACAAATAGAAGAGCTCAAATACAAAACCCCATACTAGAGTGTACGTATGAATAGAGTGAACGAGAAAATATAGGCTTTGGGGGAATCCGAATAAGAGGATAGACGACAACCTAAAGAGTATTTAAATAACGCTGTCACATATGTAATGTTCTGATAATAACAAAAACAACTGCACTTGATAATGTCATGGAAACATGGTACACACAAGGCGGTGTCAGAGTTGGCATACACGAGAAAAGAAAGGTATTTGGCCGAAATATGAAAACTTTGGATTATGTATAAATAAGTAGGGAACATTTGAGCAGTGATTAAGTATTTTTAGAGTTGAAGGAAATATTTATAAGAAAAAAGAAATAAGAAAGCGTGGTCATATGTGTATGGGTTTAGTTAGATTGTCTGTTTTGGTGGAGAAACGATAAAATGATATATATTTAAAAAATTAGATTTTGCTCTTAGGGTAACAACTATTGTTTAACAAGTTGTTGCTGTCACCACATATGCGTACACTAATCTTGCTAACTTAGTTTTCGAGCCTTTCCCGTCGTTTGCCGCGATTTTCATTTCATAATTCAAGTGATTATCATTGAAAAGGCCAAACTCATTCCTATGTGTAGTGAAAAAACGAGTATTAACGTTGATTTTTAGTGTGCACTTCACAATTTAAGAGAGAAGTAGAGTTGAATGTTTGTCGACTCCAATCAGATAGACAGATAAATCTGTCTCATGGATAGACTGTGCGAGAGGGGGGAGAGATGTAGAGAGATGTACCAGAGCCTCAGAATTTGAATAAACGTATCTCACTTTCAGTGACAGACCAATAAAGTTAAAGAGATCTTAAAATATTAGTTGAAGAAACAAGGTAACTAGTTTAATCTACAACCGAAAGGTTTCTTGGAAACGTTACTAATTATGGAATCTGTAATTATATTTGGTAACAAATATACAATCTGGTTTCAAAAAATGAAGTTAGTATGGAGCTCCATATCCGTAACGGATGGAATGAGTGAACCGTTGACTCTTGTCGACTTCGACGTGCGACGGCGGGTGGAAGACGATCTCGGAGATGTCCTCGAGAACCGGCGGCGCGACGTCATTCGTTACCGCTGAAGACGCCGGAGTCTTCATTGTGCTCTCCTGTTTATTCGTATCGTTCAGATTTGTCACTTCGTAAGCTGTCGACTGAGTCCTTGGTGAGTTCTGTCTTATCGCTTCGTACCTGTACAACGACTTAATTACGTCCTTCAGTGGATTACTGGCGGACTTTTCTTTGTTGGCCGGATTTCCGTACTTTTGCCAAAACAGGGAGGTGGGTTCAGGACCGTCCACAAGATTCAGCTCTTTGATTTGAACTTCATCTCGAAAGTTTCTGAAAGGACCTTTCGCTGGAAATAGATTCGCTCCGCTTGATGTCCTCAGTAGCAGTATCCATGTGGACCACAAAACTATCTGAAACAGGTAAAGTAATTTTTAAATCTTAATGTTCTTAAATCTTTGATATTCTTGAACAAATTATCAGCTATATTATTTTAGCTGACGAAATGATGTTTCCATCATGCTACCGTACAGAATTATTTTAAGAAATTTGATTAATTAGCTTTGTACTTTACAAAATAATTGAATAAAAAAACAAAGAATATAAGGCACTTTTCATATGTTTATTATGAACTGACTGGGTTTTTAAGTGATTTATCACTAAATGAAGTGATTTGTTTCGTATTCTTTATGGGATTTGTTTTCGCGCTATTATTGCTTGCCACTAAGAAAAAGACCGCTGTAATACTACATCCGTACTTGTAAATGATTATCGTATTCAGTGCCTGGTACTTACAGCAACACTTCTGGTATGGGATGTGTTTATACTCAGAACGGGATCAATCTCTGTTGCTTTCAGTTATAAGGAGCAGATAAAGAAACAGCTGTAGGCATACACGTTTAAACAAACACATGACGTAATTTTCGTGAGTAAAGATGTTATGAAAGCTTTTGGTGTTCTGATTTGAATAATGCAATTGTCACTAATCCTCATCCACCACAAGGACAAGCCGTTAAATGATTCCGAATGGAATAGACCAGTGAAGCGTTTTAGGCGCTGTAATTACTTGAATGAATGCTGAATAACAGTCAACACTCCTTTTACAAATTTTCATACTCTCAATATGTAATTTTTAAAACATTAACTTAATAATTTTAAATATTTTCATATTAAATACAGAACTTAAATATGTAAGCTTTCAATTTTATTTGAACCAACCTCCACTATCATTACAGTTAACATGCTTTACTGATTCAAGTCTCCACAGTACAAGTGTCAGCTTCATTTATTTTTTTACGTTCTGTACCGCGACCCTCCCCTTAGACGACTTAGAATTTCGATAATAGTCCCCTTAAACAACGAATCGATCATCGCATTTACGATTAACGAGTGCGGAGGTCCAGTTGTTTAAAAATACGTAGTTTAATATATTGAATACAGTGATTTGTTAACAGGTGCTAACAATTTTTTTAATTATTCTGGCAAAATATAATAACAAAATTGAATAACAGAAAGGACAGATCAAATATCTATTAGCAAGGAGTCAATAAGAAAGAATTGGCATCATATTGATCGTATTTCAAAGAATAAACCGAAAAGGAGTATTACAAGAAACACCCCAAATAAACGGGCACGTTGAAGCCAGAGGCGGATTAAGCCGATTGGAGACCCCTGGCGGTAAAAATTTCGAGGCCCTTAGACCCAAGCCCCAAAACAAAAAAATAGTGTAAGGAAGTGATGGCTTTTTCGGAAAGATTTCAGTATTAGACTTTTAATGACTTGCTTAAACCAGCAATATGTAGCTAATAATAAAACTTGATGTTTCAAGAAAAATCAGAAATTTATTCAAAAAATTTAACAGTAACTAAGTTACCTGAGTCCTTAAAAAAGGTTTTCTATATGAATTTGCGTCTTGTTTTCTCTTTGGCAAATTCATCAATTATTTTTGCAGTATATCTATTTCGTCCAAAATGTCTTGTTCTATGTATAATAATGTTGTTCAATCTGTCTTCTCCCATTGTACTCTTTAAATAGTTTTTAACGCGTTTCAAAACTGAAAAAGATCTTTCACCTGATGCATTTGATATCGGTATTGTTAAAAATATTTTCAAAATAATCTCTACATTAGGAAAAGTTGAAGACATTTCTCTTGCAGCTCGATAAATTTCTGATGCGGTTTTGATGGTATCTTTGTTTTCTTGTAGAAATAGTAAGAACTGGTCCAGTTCATCGTCAAAATTAGAAATATCAATGTCATTTTTGTAAATATCCTTCAGTTTTTTTATAGCGTTCTTTTTTGCTTCAGTTGGTAATATTTGATCAAAAAATACCCTAAAATGTTCTATAACAGCTTCATATGTCAGAGTTCTTCGAGATAGTTCTGCCTATATGTTCCGAGATAGAACATGCCAGAGACTGTCATTAAATAAGTTCACATCCGCACTATATATTTACGTGAATTAGACTCTTAAAATAATTACTTTTTAAAAACAACAATAAATCCTTTTATTTCTAGGAAAAAAGGAGCAAAATATTCGTCTTGTCTGGCCTCCCCCCCAATCAGCTGATCTCGCGGCCATGCTGTGCAATTCAGCCACTCCGTAAAGGAAACCCAACTGAAACGGGACCATTTCATTATTATATAGGCTACTACGTAAACGTACTACTATTTACTTACCTACTTACCACTAATGGTACAAAAAACTCAGAGACAGACTCAAACTCTTAAAACACAATGGATTACACGGACTAAAACTCGAACTTACTGTATTACACAATGGATTACGTGAGCGCTGCAAGAGTTACAAAAGTACATTGATGCCAACGATGGCTACCGATCGCAAAGCGCAGTCGCAATTTCAGGCGGGATTTCACGTAGTCTATTTATTTAAAATGATTCAAATGCAACTTTTCATACTGCTAAGAGATTTGTAAAAATCAATCACTTCTTATTACTAAGATGTATATTTGATATTATAGTATACTTGATGTAGATAATAAATTAACAGTTTTAGTTACGAGTCTTTCGCTTTTGGCTTTTGCGTTTACATGTAGAATACGTGAATAATATTAAATATTGGATCTTTCGCTTTTCTGTTGTGGCAGTTTTTAACTAGGAATCTATCGATCTCGGGGCCCCTTGGAGATTCGGGGGCCCCTGGCGGCCGCCAGGTCCGCGAGCCGCTTAATCCGCCCCTGGTTAAAGCAAAGACGACGAGTTGATGTGTAGAGAAGGAAAGTATTGAGGAAGCATGTAATTATTGGGACGACGTAATCTAAATAATGAAAACTCCTCGTGGAGGCGTTGTGTTCCAATTTAGGGTTATCATAACTTTTTCAGCCAAACTGACGATTTTTACTCTGAAAACAAGACACTGTCTTAGAAAAGGGGACTTTCTAATGTTCGGTACCTATTAGTGTTATCCAAAAGTAAATTTCGTTTATTTCCCATTATCAATTCATAAAAGTGCACAGTGACAGCTTGTTTTGCAAAAGCTAATATGTAAATTCATGGAAAAGACAAAACTTTTTCCTATCCATCAGTACAGTTTGTCGTCTACGTTAAAGGCCTTCAATAATACAAAATTATAGTAATTAAAATTAGTTAAAAAGTCTAAATATTTTAATTGTTCGACAAAATTTAAATGCATAAATTTAATTGTGTGTAAATAACGTTTTATTAATAATGATATCTTTAAGTAGTTATTTGAACATTAACTAATTTCGACCACAATTAGAACAATTTCTTTGATTTTCATTTCAAACCACTATCACTTGGACCAGGAACATTGACGTCATCGCACCTTCTTCTTCATCTTCTTTTCATTTTTGTTTTGAACTCTGTTCGGCAAAGCTTTGTGTGATTTAAATTAAAAAAGTCAAGGCACTACAGTCTGCAATTAAATTTAATATTATTTAGAAGTTCCCTTGCAGTAGGCACATATATATCTTCCTCGTTCAGACGGTTATATATTATTAATTTTGAGAAAACAAAACTAATAATAATACTAAAACTAATATTAATAATAATAAAACTAATATTTAATTTTTATTGAATGGAGAACAAAGAAATTGTGCACATTTGCACATTAAAAAATGTATGTTAAAAAAATTCGAGACAAATGCTAATCTCTGTCATTTCCTCGGACAAGGGTCAAATATGGGATGTATGGTAATATCCAATTGAAATTAAAATGGAGTTAGGCGTAAACTTGTATTGAAGAGCATTTTGTTAAACTAAAGCTGGCTCAAAAATTTGACTTAAAAACATGTCTTGACGTCATAACGGCTAACGTTAAGTATAATGTTTTCAGTTATCTGTTTTAGCAACATCCGTGTTATTTTAACCAAAGAGCGTGTCTAATATAGAACTAATCACTAGTTATTTCCCTTCAAAATTATCTACAGTATAATAGAGAAGCATTTCCTGCTATATAGCTAGAATACTTAAATGTTAGAATACTTTGGCATTAAATACCCCCTCAGTTGTTTCGATTAAAACTCATTTTATCAAAACAAGACTCTATCATTTATTTAAAGTACATAATTGTCTTCATAAGAAGCTCTGCGTTGGAACAAAAAAGTCTTCAGTTAATAAGTAAGCGTGTCTACTTTCGTAAACTGCTGTGTGATTTTTCAGAATTTAACATTATTAACTGGTCTTTAAGAGAACGTATGTCCCGATCTGAAGACAAACGTGTGATCTGTTTTACATTTTTGATAAGACGTTTTCTAAATAGAGTAATAATTTTGAAAATGTCAGGAAACAAACTGTAATTAGTACCATGTTTTAATGTTCTTATAAAATTTTCAAAGTATACTACTTGTGTAATATCAAGTAATTGGCCAGATATGCTTCAACGTAAAGGGCTTTCATATTGTGCCCGTGGAGGGCTCCGGTTTTTGGACGGTCCGAGTGTACGAGCTAAATACAACCACGCCCTGGCCAAAGTCGACCCGCGGCGACCTTGCTAGACAAGGTTAACAGCTTTGCGTTTCCTATCTTTATTATATATAGACACTGTCACTGTCATTTCTTTGTAACAGTTCATTTGTCTTTTTCTACAGATCTCCAGCTCAGCTGTCTCTTATCAAGATCTGCAGCAGATAACATTCGAACGCATAGTCTATCCGTGTTACAAAGATTACTTATTTTGATAACACGATTGCAAGTGCATAAACCATTATATACAAAGAACTCGGTTTATCAAAGTGAGTTAGCATGACATGCGATATTGTTTAGTCTTAATTTATTAACGGGAAATTACTTTTGGAGTAGGCTAATCGTATTTCATGCAGATTCGATTTGTGTTCACACTGACATTATACACCAGAATCGTGTACAAGCGATCTAGTAAATTCATGTACATACTTTTCCAGTACTTGTACTTGGAAAATGCGTAGGCTACTTCCGAGTATTAACTACTCTTTGAGCGGGGGGGGGATTATCCATAACGCTAGGGTACGCTGTAGCACCGGGCCTCAGCTGTCCGGGGGGGGGGGCACCATCCAGCTGAATTGACTAAGTGAAGCAAAGCTTATGATCATATTACATAATTGTTTAGTTTTCTTACGCAGTTATTAACCATGGAGAGTGTCGAGTTGCAAAATCAAGCGAAAGCTCTTATTACTCGATCGATTTGAATAACGATCTTCTAACAGAATTGAAGCACTTTGTGGTACAAGTAAAATTGCAAGAAAGCGTTTTTTTTTTCAAATCGTTCAAATGAAAATGATATATTCTACGATACTACAGTTTGTCCGCTCAAAATATTAAACTGGATTATTGACTGTAAAATGATTGATGTATTTCCGAATACTGTATTCACATTGCTTATCGTCTGCTTTTGACGATTCCAGTAGTACCTAACTACGAATCTGAAAGATCATTTTCTTTATTAAAACGCATTAAAGATATGCTGAGTTCCAACTATAAGAGATGAGGGATTATCTTCGTTAGCAAGGTTGAATATTGAAAGTGAGTTACTTGAATCGCTCGATTTAGAAGAAACTATACAAGACTTCGTTAAGGTAAAATCAAGAAAAAAATGGATCGATTGGTATTTTCTGAGCTTAAGTAGGCCTACTACTATGCTCATTGTAATCACTATTTAGCTAAATATTTGTTGTAATTTGAGAGTTTAATAAAATAATTGTTAACCTTTGAAATTGCGTATGCCATTTATCAGCGTAAATAATGGATAAAAGGTTGAATTTTGAATGGGGAGGGGGCACCAGTCTGATGATAGCATAGGGCACCACGCGCTTCTAATCCGTCCCTGTCTTGAGGGGATGTGCGTTTACCAGTATTCATTTGCATCGATTGCCAATTCGCGTTGTCGTTACCAATAATTTCACAAATGGGTTTGTACTAAAGATGGGCGAATTCCCTCACTTTAGTGAACTCGATCAGAATATCTCAATCATTGAAGTGACTAAATATTGAAGACTTAATCTTTCGATCACTATTCAGCGGGTTCACTTAACTTCGGTGAATAAATCAAATTCGTTGACAAGGTTGTATTATTTCAGGTATTATATAAATTCCTGATAGATGAATAATTACACACCAGTCAAACAAATAAGTTATTTTGAAATTGTAAACAAACGTGAGTGGGATTCGTCTGGGATTGATTTTCCATTATATATCGTGTTTACGATAAATGGCGACTGCTCGAGTCGTAATTTAATGAAATGACCGGCCCTGAAATGAATGCCACAGGGGTCTCGCCGATACTGCTTGAGGTAACTCGTTCACTGATCGAGTCTTTTACTGAGCGAAATGACCAAGATTGAAATGAAAGCAGAGGCATCTAACGGAGTCTGCGTGCGGTAACTCGTTCTTTGATGGAATCAGTAAGTGACAAGATTGGGACACACCAATCAATTGAATGAATCACCAATTGACTGAGACCGAGAACGAAATGACCTAGATTGATTAGAAAGCCGTCCCGAGGCACCTAGCGTAAATTGTAGAACACACGGAAAGGGATGTAGAACATATGATGAGAAAGGTTGACGGGACATATGAAAAATGGGAACTAACTCGAATTTTTGTGACAGAAGAAATACAGAAAAGTGAAAAAGTCAATTACATACATATGTGAACAAGAGGCCAGGAACAGTAACGGAACAGAAATGGATAAATATTTTAAAAAAAACCGCCCTGGAATTATATAAAAATTTCACCAAAAAAATTATTAGAAAGAAGAAATGTATAAAATGTTGGTATAATGTGTGACTCTGTACGTCAAAAATTTGGCAACTCTCTGAACAGCAGAAAAGTGTTGAGAATAACAGAAATACATTTCTTACGAACAGCTACGATAATATACGGACAAGAAAAGCAGAGTGAAAAACTGCAGAATAAGACGAGGCTACTAGAATGGTTCAGATATGTGGTACATAGGCTACCTTTTAAGTTTTTACAAGGACAATGAAAGAAAAAACATTTTTTGATACAAATCGTTTTATTGTTTCTCAAAATATTCGCCTTTGAGATTTACACACTTTTGCATGCGTTCGAACCAAGTCCCGAAACATTTTTTCCACCCTGATGTTGGTACCTCAGAAATATGGTTTTGGAAGGATTCAACAGCTTCTTGAGGTGATGAAAATCGCTGTCCACGCATTTTTTGTTTGGCATTCGGGAACAAAAAGAAGTCGTTTGGCGATAAATCAGGTGAATACGGGCAATGAGACATTAATTCGATGTTTTCCTCCTTCAAATAATCAATTGTTTGACGTGCTGTGTGAGAGCTGGCATTGTCGTGATGAAGAATGATGCGACATTTTCGGTTGTGTTTCCTGATTTCATCGATGACTTGTGGCAAACAAATTGTTGTATACCATTCAGCATTAACTGTTCTTCGATCCTCTAAAGCAATGGTCCCGACATGTCCAGTGTAAGCAAAGAAACAAGCGATTATTTTCTTGGAAGTGCTTCGTGAACGAACCACTTTTGTTGGCTTCGGTTCATCTTGGAACACCCAAACAGTTGATTGTTGCTTACTTTCCGGCTCGTACGAATATATCCAAGTTTCGACTCCTGTTACGATGTTGTATATGGATTTTGCATTTCCTCGGTCGAATTTTTGGATCATTTCCTTACACCAATTGACACGAGCCTGTTTTTGAGTTTCGGTCAAATTATGCGGAATCCATCGGGAACAGATCTTTTTAACAGCTAAATGTTCATGTAAAATCGAATGTACTGCAGTCTTCGATATGCCTAAGGATGCCTCTATCTCACGGTAAGTCACATGCCGATCTTCTTTAATGATGTTGTGCACAGCATCGATGTTTTTGGGAACAACAACCGATTTAGGTCGACCTTCACGAAATTCATCGCTGACTGAAGCACGACCACGGCGAAATTCCGCAAACCAATTGTAAACAGTCTTTTCTGATGGTGATTGATTACCAAAAGTTGTACGAAGCGATTCGAGGCATTGTTGTTGAGTTAGGCCTTTATTAAAATCGTAAAAAATCATCCAACGAAAACCTTCACATGAAATTTCCATTTTTTCACAAACACTTTTGTTTTAAAAGCTCACTGTAAACAAAGTACTCGGCCAATATCTGAGCTGCAATTGTTTTACAAATAACATATGACAAATTTTTCAACAATGATAATGTCACATCTCACTAGCGCCATCTAGTGGTCGTTTGTAAAGCCTTAAAAGGCAGCCCTCGTAAGGGTGAGTGGTACGAAAAGGATAAGGATTCGAGCTGGAATAGAATGTGGGGACAACAGAATGTAAGCTGACGGTGACCGAAAGAAAATGTAAGGCATCGCAAAACCGAACTGACGGCAGGAACGATATGATCAACACAAAAAGGGAATAAGAAAATATTTAAATAAAAATTACAGGCATTGAAAATGCTTCAGTAAATCTAAAAATATATGTATTTATGTTCATTCACCAATCAATGAATTCATTCTTCATTTACCAATGTACAGATTATAAGTTAAATGTAGTCGCATTAATAAGCGAAGTTTTGTATGTGTACTACGTTATTGACAACAAAGAAGTAGTTTCTATGGAAACTCACCGGTTCCCATTTTCGATCACGCACCAGCGGTCGTTTTCAAATTGTCGTGTTCCGAGTCGGTAGTGATTTAATTATATTTAGTGAAAAATTAACTAATAGAAGGCCAATCGATATTTACGTAATAATAAATGCACTTTGTTCAAAGTAGTGAGCGAGTTGTGCAGCTCAGGGAGCATACAAATGTGTGTATAACTGATGCCTTACGAAGATACATTAGTAGGGCCTATGCTTTTTGTATATTCGCGCGGGTGTACACAAAACAGCGAATCTCATTACAGCCTTAAATAATTTCATTTCAGTCAAATTGACAGTTTCCTTTATTCAGTCTTCAGCGTTCTTGGAATGTTCGTAAAAAAAAAATAAAATAAAAAAATAAAAGGTCAGCCGATTGCGTCAGATAATATCAGTACCGTCTGAGATAGAGATAAACTGAGTTACGTATTTACATTATTTTTACAGACGGACTTCCAATGCTATACTTCGTATGTTGCCTCGGATTTCGTAGCTCTTCGAGCGACAATTTAAATACTTTTTACCCTGTAGTTCAGGTAAGAAACTAGTAACAAATGCTAGAAAGGAAGCCTTCATGTCACATTGTCCAACTGCATTGATTTTTTCAGAAACCGAGGCGCATTTCTTCCTTCAAGTGTGTTCCGATTATGAATCTGTCAGATAATCAAGATTCGTCATACAAAAACTGGTGATGTTTGTAGAAATTGTTTCTATCACGTCGTCGCTGTGGTGTAACGTTTACGAAATTTCAAGAGTCAACAGTTAGCAATTACGTACAAAATGGTTTATCGCTACGTAAAGCGTACAGTGCATGTTACCAAATTACTCTATGTGAAATAAGCTTCGAGATGAGCTTAATTTTTTTTTCTATCTTGACACGGGGAAAAATTGAATCTTTTTGGCCATGCTGTATTGAACATAGAATAAAATATTTTTCATATCAGACCTTTAAACGACCCTTAAACCACGACTTCATCACAGCCTGAAAAAATCACTAATACTGCTGGCAACAAGATGAAATCAGAGTACATTTGACGCTGATGTATTGTTAGAACTATGGCTGTCCTTTCCTAAATTTGTGTTTTGGTATACAATTTAATTGAGCGCGAGTGTAGTATTAGTTTAATTGAGTGCGAGTGTAGTATTAGTTTAATTGAGTGCGAGTGTAGTATTAGTTTAATTTGCGTACCAGTCTATTGTTACGAATTTTCTATTTTACTTGCAAAGGAATAGACATCGGAAAACAATTGGTCAAAGACGTTTGGTTACTCGTGGCCTATAGACAGTAACCGAAATGTATTATTCCAAGTTCAAAATCATTTTCTATTGAAATATACAAGTGGAAAACAGTGAGACAGACTTTCATGGAAGGATTCGTAGGAATAAAACGTTCATAGAAAAACTTACAAAAAACGTATATATTACAATAAAAACAGCGTTATTTAAATGGTAAAAACAACGTTTATCTTCAGATAACCAAATTGTCCGAGTTAGCTGATTGAATAAGCGTGTCGTCTTTTACGTGAAACTCGCCCGAATAAAGATTCTTAACATTTCTCCTTGAGGTCCATACTCGTAGCTTGAATAACGCCCATATTGATTCTTCTGTCATGAGAAATAACACCACTTGTACATCAACAAAATCATTTTGTTTCAACAGATATTAATTATGACCGATATTCGAGGCTGTGCGGGACGAAGGGCATGCCCGTCGCCCGCTCGTATACTACGTCCCGAGTTTCAAATAGAGCTCCTGCCGCAGGGACGATAGATAGGGCTGGATTTAGGGCGTGACCTGCTACCGGCCGTGATATATTCTCAAGTTCATGGGTATCATGAGGAAACTTAAGAGAGAGTCATCAAGAAAACAAGGTCAACCGCCTCGCTGTCGAAATTACACCAGGATCTTGAAAGAGGAATGAACATAATTGTTTATCTCTTAACCGCGAATCATGGTATCCACTTATTCGGTAGACGTGGACATGCTCAGTAATGTTTGTAGCCGATAGTGTCGTTCCAAACTTCACCATTTGTTCTCACTAACCTTGACTGGAGCTAGCTGTTGGAGAACATTCATGCCGTACAATCCCAAGGTGCATACATGAAAGTTATTATCTGATAAATTTATGTTATTATGTCCGCGATACTTGTAAACACCTGTTACGAATACCGTTAAGTGACACGACAGCATTAAGTAGATCCATTTTTTACAAGTCTGCTCGTAGGCCAACAACAAGTAATGGTGACTGATTCGGAGAATGCAGTTTGATCTGACAGATGGGTATCTCACTCACAAGTATTTAGGCGTCACTGGATTGAAAGTAAAACTCGCGTCGCCCATTCGCTGTCACCTTGCTGTTTCAGTATTCCGAACGCGTGATAAATTTGCCTACCACTCCAGGCCAGACCCACTCCTCGACACTAACAAAACGTTCACCTTCGATAGTTGTGTGATCTTTTATAAAACATTTGAATAATGTCTCCAAAAATTGAGAATACCTGCTGGAGGCGATATTTTAGGTATAATTCAGTGTACATAACTCAAAAAGGGCGTTACAATGTCTTTGAGTTCTCCTCAGTAATTTCAGCGTTACATGGTATCGGTAGATTTATTGTGGAACGCCTACATTTCTACTCCCTACGCGCGATACCGAACTCGTCTCGTCATACGTTAATAATCATTTTTGTGTAAGGGTTAATTTTATGTAATCTATGCGACTGATCTCCTACTATACCACCGTTTAGTATGGTATACTTTTAGACGAACATCCGTTGTTCAGTGAGTGAAAATGACGACAGTTTTGTCACACGTATCGCAATTTATCGAAGACATATTACCATACTTGATAAGCTTCTTTTCGAAACAACTGTATAATTAGATGTCTTATGATACTTGTGAATACAACCAAATATTTACGTATATATGCCTTACATACTTCTGCTTTATAATTCGCGTCGTATATTATTAGATATGGTTGCGTTATAGCCTGTAACAGTTGTAGTTGGGGCCTTTACCAGCTGTGAGGCCGGGTACAAACCTAGCCGCGGGACCTCATATTCCTCTAAAACCTCAATCCACCCCTTATATTCTAAATAACACCGTCTTAAACATTCTAGAGGAAGAACTCCTTATCAGATGAATGGACATTCACAAAGTTGATTGTAAGTATAATCCAGTTAATTATTTACGATGATGTTTCTTCATTAATTACTTCTATTTATCATTACTGTTAAGATACATTGAACTCAAAATAATTTTTCCGGGTTTCATTTTCCTTATTTTTTGAACTCTTATAGACTTGTATCGACACACAAACGCACTAGCAACTTGCTATAGTTACTACGCACGATATAGCCACACAAATTGTTCATTCGTACAATGCAGAATTTACAAACATCAATATTACTAACACAAAACCATAATGGCGTGATATGAGTAAAGAATACACAAACGAATAATACCGAAGGTAGTTTTGTTTTCTGTAATTTCTTCGACAAATCCATTACCGACATATTATGTACAAATCTGTCTAATTACTTACAAATACTTGATATGTAATCTATTCTCGGAAAGAAAATCATCGCGTTGTATAAGGCATGTAACTTTATATCATGATTATTTTATTTACCTATATACTGATTTATTTTTTATTTTGTCACAGTTTATTACAGTTAAAAAAAAAATACATAATTTAATAATGTAATCGTGAATCATCCTTAACCACAGTTCAGTGGTCACTGACTACGAAACCTTTGTCAGTGTTTTGCAGCTTTCTGCACTGAAGATGGCCGTCGAAGGCACGCCCGCAACGCGTTTGCATCAAACAATATTGGACCACGGACTTACAGGCCGGCAAGCCGGAGTTCTCGTGAATGTTTCAGTAGTTGCTTGTCTCATAATAATTACATCTTACAAAAGACAGGAAGTCAGTTTTACCATTTCTGTTTCCTGTACAAAACTAGAGTATCAGCGGTATTGATAATAAAAACTATAAACGAAGTCTGTAATGTTATTAAGTGAACAGTTTATCTTTCTATTTCAGTACAAGTCGAAAAGAATTACATCCCTTGTTCCACCTTGCACCGTTGCCTGTTTAATCTCTTGTTATTTGTATGAGTCCACGTTAAAAGATACAGCTTCAATACTTATATTTTTCTAGTCACATCGTTACAGTTTGCTGTCGATGTTTGAGAAAATATAAATTCAAATTCAGCAACCAATATTAAAAAAAAAAGAAAATAGGAAACAGGATAAAAACTCTTGAAAATAAGCTATCCGCTCCTTCGCGCTCTCTCTCTCTCTCTCTCTCTCACACACACACACACACACACACACACACACACACACACACACACACACACACACACACACACACACACACACACACACACACACACACACACACACACACACACACACACACACACACACACACACACACACACACACGCGCACGCACGCACGCACGCACGCACGCACGCACGCACGCACGCACGCACGCACGCACACGCACACACTTTCGTAGTTTTTCTCATTTTTCTTACTGAGCGAGCTCAGGGCCTTATGGGATCATACCTGTCGCTTACCCCTGTGAGCTGAGGCACTGCTTTGCTACGGGAGTGACAAATAGTTGTACCGTTTATTTCATTGTTATACGATTTAACACTATCAATTGTCAAATTCTTTTCTTAAAGATTGTTGACAAAGTTGTGTATAGGTCTACATCTTGTTGATCCTGAACTATTAAATCCGTATTTTTTGTCTAAGAGGGAAAAGGAAGTTTTGTAACTAAATGTTACAGGTGGGTTTCCGCAGTTTTGTAGCACAACGTTTCAGACATACCTTTGCTTCCGAGTAAACCCATACAACACTTTTAACACATGTTACGGTAGTGATTAGTTACCTCAAGCATGGATATAAATTATTTTATTTATTTTTTTGTGCTGGTCTGGCAATATAATCGAAAAGAAAAGTATAAACAGGTACATTTTCATGTGTTCAGGAATGTGTTGAATACAGGGAGATTTACATGGATATTTTTTTAAGCTAACTGACATGGAATGGCCCAGGTAGTGAAACATTTTTGCCCACCGTACTGTTTGGTAGTCAGCTATAATGTAGTAACCGTTCCTGTGAGTACTCTTACCAAATAAGCAACTATACAACACACAGCACGTGTAAATCTTTTATTAGTTAATGCTTCACATTGCCAGTAATTTCATCCGGTTTAAGAGATTTTATCTGACAAGCTTTAAACGTATTATTCTTTCAAGTAAATATCGGAATTGACATAAAAAAGTACAACGTACGTACTCTACCGTTTTCATAATTCTGTCTATCGCTATTTGACTCGGAGCGAAAGCACCGCTCGTTATTCAATAAGTATTCATATTGTTTCCAACATTTAAAACTTGGACGTACAGTGTCGTTGTTACATGGGTAGCCTCTATACTGAATACATCAGTGGTTTCCAAAGCAGAGTCCGCGACCCCTGGGGGTCCGCAGACACTTTTAAGAAAAATTAGAATATAGCGTAATGTTCTCCGATTTTTTATGCTCTAAAATCTAAATCGAAATTTTAGAATCTTAAAATAATTAGTAGAAGATTCCAGTATTTTTTTTGTTTCAAACTAAATTGTAAGTGTAAAAGTAATTTCAAACTAATGGCTTTAATAATGTCTTTAAATCATGTCATGTAGCAGATCTGTTTTCAGCCGAATTGACTAGACCTCTCTCTTACAGTACAAGAAGAAGATTCATTGGCAGAACTTTCAACTGACAGTTCATTAAAATTACGGTTTTCGCAATTACATCTAGCTGACTTCTGGTTATATTTAATGACTGACTGTCCTGAACTCGCGAAAAAACGCTTTGAAGCGTTTAACTGTGTTTCCCTCTACGTATTTGTGTGAAACCTCATTTTCCGTGCTCACGTACTTGAAGTCAAAGTTAAGAAATAAACTTGATGTAGAGGGTGACTTAATATTGAAACTGTCAGACATTAAATCCAATACTGCAGAGATAATTGTTTGATATCATTAATATTATAATTTTGCAAGTTAAGAAAATTTTAATTTTAATACATTTTAATTAAAAAATATAAGAGCTTCTATCATATTTACGGTTTTTAATATTTCAGAACTCAGACGGGGTTCGTGAATTTTTAAATTATTTGGGGGGGGGTCCGCGGACTGAAACGTTTGGGAACCACTGGAATACATAGTTGGTTACGTTTAGGACAATATCGTTGTTGGAAAAATATAACTTTATAGCATTAAATATTTCTATTCATCATCTGACTTTCGAGTTTATCTCGTGATATACGGTACCATTTACGAAATAACGTAATCAAATGTACGAAAAAATGTACGTAAATACAAATCCAGGTTCCTGTATAAACGAGCGAAACAAAAAATTAAAATGTAGAAAACTGTAAGATATACAACGCAATGTTATGTACGAGAGGTGTATAAAAAATAATTTGTCATATGTACTGTAGTTGTGATCAGTTGTTAGGCGCTAAATGGTTTATTAAATATAGATTCTGTAGTCCAGGAGCGTATTACGAGGGGGGACGAACGGGACCGGGCCCCCTCCCAGAGAGTCGAAAAAAGTTGACGGATTTTGTTAAGCTCTTAATTGTTAGGCTACTTTATTATTTTTTCTGCTGTGTACGCTAATGTAGTAGTAGGCCTAAGTCTCTTTTAAATATACAAACAGATTTATTACACAGGGTTTGCGTATACGTTTGACATATGAAATATAGGAAAATCACAGTCAGGAAGTATCTTCTAAACAATGTTTCAATAACATTTTTATTGCGTTATTACCGTTTACTTTATTTGGATTTATTTCGGTGTGTTATCACACTTTTTTAACCGCTTTAAAGATAGTAATGTCGATTACTCTTGACTTGTTTTCTTTTGTATGAAACCGACTTAACGGCACGTGTCCCCCCCAGTCAAATTCTAGATACGCCACTGCTGTAGTCGACTTTCTGTACATGTGACGTTCAGTTTTTTATTCATTGGCTAAATTTCAGACGAACACGGTTGGTAGGTCCTGACATGTCGCTCCAAAACTTGACGTAGCGTACGTCACATAAGCGACAAAAAAAAAAAACAATCTTTCAAACAAGTAT
Organism: Magicicada septendecula; assembly: GCA_034769895.1. Taxonomy (NCBI): domain Eukaryota; kingdom Metazoa; phylum Arthropoda; class Insecta; order Hemiptera; family Cicadidae; genus Magicicada; species Magicicada septendecula. The sequence continues at coordinate 681,399,191 of CM068368.1, read as the reverse complement.
CGCAAAAAACGAAAATAAAGCACAACACACTAACGCTTTGCAAAGTTTATTTTTTTCAGTTTAACAGTTGTTTGCTATTGCTGTTTCTCCGTTAATACTAATGCACTATCATACTCTCGCTCTTGTCAACCCCTTCTTCAACTCTTGGCGCTCTAACGGCCCTCGATTTCAGCAAAGACTAAACACATAACATCGTCTGTGTGCATTATGCTACCCAAGTACTGTCACAACCACTTCTACAGCAATTCAATGATTCAACATCTTACGTTACTATTTGTAATGGCGCACAAATAAGCGTTATAAATCCTACTTCTAGAAATTTCTCAATAGCAGTTTACATTAACACATTTCATTACTAAGATACGCGTGGAGGTGTAATTCGCTTGGTGTGCATTCACGTACAGTGACTTCAAATTGCCTTTAATTCACACTTCTTATAATGATGTGGCAGCTGTTTATCATAGACAGTAATTTGTTTAGTATTATCATTTCCTTCATAACGCGCATTTCCTTAAAAGAAATGAATTGTTCGGATTCAATGTCGCAAAAACGTACACTTTTCTTGATTGTGGAACGCATACTAATGATTAACCATTACGGAAAATTGACTTACCATTCTTTTACGAGTTTCTTCCGATTTCTTAATGATTACTTTTCAGCATGTCATTTATAGGAAATTGTATCTTTTAAGCGTCAAATTTCCTTGTTTGCAGTAAATAGCAATGAGGTGAAAACAAAGCAGATAAAGAGTTTGCTCGTTAACTGAGTACGTAACTCTGGCATGTCAGTCTTCCGAAAGACTATTAGATTTTGGTGTATATCAGCGCACTGCGTTACTGTCATTTTCCGACTGTTATAGGAATTTACGTGATATGGTAAAATAAAAAATCAATTACAGTAATTATTTTGTAATGTTGTAACCTTATTGAAAGGTAGTCGAACATGTATAATGTACCAGACATGGCAGCAATAGTGACCGTAACTCTGGTACATACAGTAAAACATTTATTTCTAAATATAGATATGTTTTATGTACTTTACGCCAGTTAAAACAGAAATTATTAAATTTTACATCAAATTAAATACTTTACTGTTCTGTTTATTAATTGGGCATGCGCCTTGACTCTGGTGAAGCAATAGTATGTAGACCTACATGGATGTTTTTCTACAAATAAGCAGCTGATGTGTAAAACTAAGAATCTGATTTTAAACGATTCTAAACGGAGTGACGACTGTGTATTATTCTGTACATTGGCTCTAAAAAGTTTAAGGGATTTACATTCAGCCTTCTACTTTTTAAATCTTGAAGTGTCCAGGGGTTGTGAATTTAAGAGATCCACGACTGTCTTGGTGTGATTCAAGACTGCTATTTTTTTCAAACCCTACTGCCTCGAAAGACAGTTGTGAAACAAACAAGTTAAAATGGATCATTTATTTATTTTGCTGTTGTTGTGCACGTTTTTGCTTGCACTTCTGCAATATGGAAAGAACTACAAAATCAAGTTATGGGCAGAAAAGTGCCGATTTTTCAGTCAGTGATCTGCTTACGTTAGCTACAGCTTATGGGCAAACATTCTGAAGGAGAATTTTAGTCAACGTTATCTACTTAAAGCAGTTGCATGTGGTATTGGCACTAATTTAACGCTACCAAGAATATATGCTTGACAAGTAAAACGAAATAACGCTCCACTTATACGTTACTTCAGTGATTCTTCCGATTTAAATTTGTTTATTCAAATTGAACTTTATTCATAGTAAATTTGTACATCCTATTTATTCATTTCTCTATCCTGGAATTAAAAAAAAAATTTAGGGGTTTCAGTGTCTATTTAAACCTAACTTACATGCTGAATGCTAGAAATGCAGTTGAGTTGGTTAGTAGAATAATTATGGTGCTGATATCCAGGTAGACAGTAATGATGTTTTCATGGAACTTAAACTTTTGAGAAAAAGAATTGAAAAGAAAGATGACAGTCGAGCTCTAAAATAAGTAGCTTGGACGCTTGCGATGGTATTTTGTATCCGTCTGTTAATACCATTTCGATGTCCTGTGAATAATACCTGTCACACTTGTAATCAGGAACGTTGATCCTGTTTCACCTCAGTCGAATTACTGAGAGTACGTATTCGGTAAGTAATGCTGAACATTTGCCATCATTTTGTGAAAAGAATGTTTGTGCAGCGAAAGTTCATCCTTGTTCGTATCTACAAAAACCTTCGGATGCCCCAAACAAATTAAAGTTAACGTGGTTGACATAACTAATAACTTTGGAAGTAATTATAAAAAAACTTTATTTTAATTTCTTTTTTCTTATTTCGCTTAAACTAAAGTAAAATCTTTTACAAAATATTTAAAAAATAAAAGCTTTTTTGAATAAAATGTTAAATATTGAAAACAATAAATAAAATTTGGCATTGAAAGCTGAAACAAAGGAGTTGACGAATTTAAAATTCTTATTCTCAGATTTCATTGTTTGTGTCATGCAGCTCTCAATAAATTCTAATACAGTATTGATTACAGTTTACTGATCCTGATTAAAAATATAATGTAGCTTCAATTAATAAAAATAAAATAGTGTGTTTCTGCCATTTACAGCTGTCATGAATTTCAGTTGAGGCAGTCTGAAGCTGTGAGAAATTTTGGGAGACTGCGGCTCTGGCTTTGGAGGGAATGTGTGCGAGGGAGAGACAAATATGAATAACAAAAAAGGAGATTAGAAGAATACAAAGTTGATAACATACTTGAAAAATAGTTTCTCAAAATTGAGACGTGCTTCTCGTCGTCTGTACGTGGATAGCCGTAGTCAGTTAGTGACGTGTACCGACCTCATATGTTGTTATGCTTACCACAGAACTGTTCCGTAGGGCGTAGAATTTGCCACTCCTCCAGTTCCAATTAAAAACATTAAATAACCCATGTATACGTGATAGGTTTGGCATATTGGTAGTCAACAGATTATATTTTGTACTGTAGTATAATAATAATTAATGAACGGAATGACTCGACTAACAAAACAACTGGTACTAAGCAAATTAATTTGCCAAACTAATAAAATATTTTCACGTTTTAAAACTGTTACATAAGTAAGTCGAAACATGACATATTTGATTAAAGAGTTCTTGCTTGTTAAGCATTAGAATAAACGAAACATGACTCAATTTTAATACTGAATTGTGGAGTATTATAGGTGAAAGTTCATACGGCTAGCTGCTGCAGAATTGCTTGATCACCGGCGTTAAGGGATAACATAAACAATTACTCATTGACTTTTGTTTAATATTCATTCATATTATTCAGCTATCAAGGTTATTATGAATAGCCGATAAAAATCTGAGACGCTGATAAAATATGAGTGGATTGTTCTCATACGAGTGAAATTGCTTGATTGGTTTGGGTTTGTAGACGACACAAAATAATTACTATTTTCTAGATGGATGCTGCTGGCGGTAATGAGTACAAAGAAAATTATCTTCATGGACATGCTGTAAAATGTATGCAACCTTCTGACTCTAAAAGGAAAGATAGAACTCGTTGTAAAGTCCTAGTTGAAGTTAACATATTAATTTTATGAACATAAACGATTACGATGCAATTATGTGTACTACTAAAGGAACAGTATTATAATAGGCCTAAATAGTTTTACCGTAATTAGTATTTCGTGAATGAAAAATTAATACAACAGATATATTGCATGAAAATACGTGAAGTTTGTGGGTTTCAGAGAATTGTTAATGTTACTTTATTTTCTATCCGTGTTTTCAAGACAGATTATAGGAAAAAATTATTTAGTCTGTATACATTCTCTGAAATCTGGTGGTAATCCTTCAATCAATGAGGACGCCAGAATTCAGCTTTTAAATAAACGGTCAAACCACGCTTTGCTGTATTTTCTGCTTTGCGGCAGAGTCCTGTTTTCTTTATGTAACCGGAACGCGTACGTTCAAGAAACATTAGTCAAAATATTTGACACATAAAATCGTCATGTGCAGGTGCTATTGTTCTTTTTCATTAAAGACTTGTTTTCCGAGAAATGTGTAAAATTATCACTGTGTCTGTTACTATCTTTACCACTTAAAACTGTTACAATTTGCTCCGTACCATTTCCTTACAAAGGTATTGTTACGAGATTACAGAACGATCAACGTGTTTCTCGAACGATCCAGTGGAATCCGGCTGTAATGTTATGTGTGTACGTGATACTCGACATGAGTTGCGAGATTGTTCCGGACTCACCGGTCCACGCCTGCTGTGTGTAAGGCAGCAACCAATTACGTTCTGGTGTTTTCTAGTAGCATTCTTGACGCGCAGTTTGGAATATTCTGGTATTTCGGCGGGGTATAAATACAGTTACCCAGCGACGCTCAGTTCAGTTTGAGTAGCGATTTATTGGAAGGCGGCTCGTAGTATTATAGTTAGTTATTATCGGGCGATTACACAGTGAGTTTGAGTTGCGAATTATTACAGTGCGGTTTCACGTATTGTGGCGGAGTGTTGTGTTTTTATATTTGTGGTGGACAATTGTAATACAATTGTGTTTTATATTAGTTGATATTTTATTGCGTGTGAACAATTTTTATTTGATTTGTTGTAAGAGACTGTCTTGTGATAATTAAAGCTGGTGATTAGTGACGTAATTGGTGTCTAGTATTTTGTTTTCCACTGTACCATACGACGATCAGTAGAGCGTCGTAACAGTATCTTTGCTACGATACATTAACATAATTTACAATTAGTTTTACAACATAGCTTAACAAGTAACTACTTTACGTTTTGCTCACTCGGTAAGTGTACGTTACATCCTTTAACGTACTGCATAGAGAACGTTAAGGTCAGCAGTCACCTAAGAAGAAGGATTTAGAAACGATTACTTTACTGTAGATCATGTACAAACAATAGCCTAACTTTAAGAATATTATAGCGAGTATGAAACCACTTTGTATGGAATGTGTTGATTACGAGAGTCTACGGGTCTACACAAAAGCTTAGTAAAGTAGAACAACAGATATTTTCAGATTCTGCCTGAAACATACAGATAGACTCGACAGCTTAAATCAAACTGTATACTTATGAAATAAAATATCTGTAGAAAATGGAATACGTGTCCCCAATGCTGTTCTCAGTATTGTTGCAGAATGTGTTCGGACGATTAAAATCGGAAACAGAGGAATTAAAAATAACGAATCTTTAAAACAGAAACGCGTAAATGTCGTTTTCTTTGTAACATGTAGTTGAGACGTAACAAATAATTAATTAGTTCAATCAAGAAAGTGAAAAGGATGGTCTGAAAATAAATATGGAAAAGGCTAACATAATGTTTAACGGATTTGTACTAGCTGAAGAAATGAAGATTTATGGTAAAGGTCTGACAACAGTGAATGAGTTGAAATATTCGGATAAGAGTAACAAACAATGGACACGGGATGTCAGAAATTGTAAGGCAAATAAGATCAGGGTGCACTGCTTTTGGGAGGATTAATACTGTTGCAAAGAATAACAAACCACTATTGAGTTTATAAAATAAAACTTTTAATAAAGAGTTTGGTTCTTGCAAGAAACGTAAACGGGTTAGACAAGTTGGTCAGAAACGCCTACAAAACTGTGGACAGCGAAAACAAATGCTATAAATAACAAGTTGAGGAGGAAAACGAACTAAAAACGGATAATATTTTTTCGGACTTAAAAAAACTAAATGGACGTGATCCGAACATTCAGCTAGGCAGCTAGAATATATTCATAAAGATTACTAGATTGGATGTCAAGAAATGTAACAACAATGATTTGCAAGATGGAAGGATGACTTACGCCTTCCCTATACGGAAATCTTCTACGTTCCCGGATTAGCACTTTTTAAAATTTACGATTTCAGTACTAGACCGAACGTCAAAAACTATTACACAGATCCACATGCTTCCGAGTTTACTGGCAAACTGACTGTTCAACAAGATATTAGAATTCAAATGAAAATTTGTCCTATTTCTTGCACGCTGATTAGTTAATTCACCGGCTTAAAGATTATAAATTGTTTTACCACTTCCTTAGCTCCAAACATCAATTGCTTGTTCAGCATCATTTTGAGCTACAACCCAATAATCGTCTTCAGAAGCCATAAGGCATGAGCGAGACATTAGTTTTGCATGCCTGCTACCGAATGTATGAATTGGATTGCATAATTCTGTACATCCCAGAGTGGCCATCTGATTCACTGTATGACGTGTTTGTAGCAAACCGATTGCTTGGACGGGATGATGTCAAAATCTGTTGGGTTGCTTCATTAAAACATATTGACATAAATAGTCCTTCAATAGGTAATGCCTGATAAACATACGTACTGTCTACTTGTTAAAATGCGCAAACCGATGTAAGACTGCACGATAAAAAGCCACCATGTGTGAATACTGTATCTGCACCAGGATGAGTAGTAGCTAAGGAGACTACTGTTCTGCTGACCAGGAGACTACTCCTATGATCTGACTGTAATACCTACGTATTTACAAAGTCTGATGTCTGTCTTCGATTATACTGACTTATTACACCATTCCGTCCACCCGTAAACAGCATGTTTGGGTTTGTAGAATCCCAACAACATGACCATAGTGGTATGGTTCCAGGATATGTGTGTGCTATCACATTTGCGGACACATCAGATAACTTTTAAGTACCATCAAGGGGTTACGAATACTGTGGAACAAAATAAATGAAGATGCGCCTGTCCCTGAGCGTTTTGCTCAGGCGCGAAAATGACTGCAGTGACAGTTTACCATTTAGCAGACAAATATGAATCCTGATGTTGAAATGAATACATTTGGGAGGAGGACATTAAAAAGAGAGACAAAAGACGGTTTACTGTTAAACTGCAGTTTAGAATTTTAAAAAGTTTTTTTATGTTATACACTTGCAAAATAAACGTTTTTCTTATAGCGTGACAAACGATCTGAATTAAAAATAGTTAGCTTTAATGAGAAACACAAAAGGAGAAATAAATTATAAATATTTATAAGCTACAGTTTTAATACGCGAAATCTTCTTATGTCATACCGAGATAAATATTTCATTAACGTTTCGAGATTCGAAGTAGAAAAAAGCTAGAAGAATAACTGGGAAAAAAACAAACGTAGTAGAAAGAAATTGACGGTAATGGACTGGATTAAGAACAATAGGGGCATTAGGATACGAAGAGATAAGAGATCCTTAAGCGTGGTCGTCAACGGCGGATAGGGTAACGAGAAGATTGTGTGTAACTTTCATATGAACTAATTTTGTAAATGTGACTAAATCTATTTAACGCTGGGTGCCTGTGGGGTTTTTGTGAGCTCTTTTCGGAGATTTTATGAATCTTTTTAAATAGAAAATTTATACTTTACTACCAATGTTTTTTGTCTATAAATAAAAATTCGTAGTTATCTCGCTCAATAGAAATAAACGTAACAAACCATGTATCATTCTTATTTTAACAGTTCAGAATCAAGTTCATTAAACATCATCTTTGAAACTTAAATTGAATAATGTTTTGCGACTCCGTTGTGTGGTTGACGCGACAAAATCAATTTAAAAAAACAGAAAATTAGTAATTTAATAATCAGTAATACTACTGTGTGCACAGTCTCTTTGGTTATGTTGACAAAATATACTTCGACGTCTGTACCGGCCCGATTGACAAAATATACTTCGACGTCTGTACCGGCCCGATTGACAAAATATACTTCGACGTCTGTACCGGCCCGATTGACAAAATATACTTCGAAGTCTGTACCGGCCCGATTGACAAAATATACTTCGACGTCTGTACCGGCCCGATTGACAAAATATACTTCGAAGTCTGTACCGGCCCGATTGACAAAATATACTTCGACGTCTGTACCGGCCCGACATAACACTTATTTCTTGAAAAGTGAGTAAAATTATCCAGCGAGATCATGTATGAACAAACTGAAAAATGTGAGCTGTAAAATGAACTGGCACTACTTAACAAACACGTTTTCTTGAATGCAAATATTAATAATTTGCTGATAATCACAAAACGATTTTTGCCTTTAATCAGTTCCTTTATATGTGAAATTTACCTATTAATTTTTCCTAGTCGACGGATTCGCCTTATGAAAATAAGAAACTCATGGTAGCAGGTGTTTCCTTAAAAATAAATTTTTCAAGTTCAGCAAAAAACTAGTGCGGTAAAACAAGTTCCAGAAAAGTGCGGTAAAAATTCCCTCACTTGCGGCAATAAATTTAAGTGAACATGAAAACAACAAAACGAAAACAATTCTGTTTTCCTTTAACTAATTAATTTCCTTTAATTTTTCTGTTTTCCTTTAATTTAATTGGTAATTATCACGTACAAGAGTGACAGCACGGTATCGCTAACATTAAACATTTGTATGAGTTCATGTATACAGTAGTTCCAATATCTATTCAACGATGAGAATCGTTTTCGTTTAATGCGCCAACGACTATGGTATATTATTGTACATTTGTCAGAAAAACACTTTTCTCTTAAAATAACAAATATTTTTTAATAGTTTGCTGCTTTAGAAAATCATAACGACAGTAAGCAACATTGTTGGGTTGATTTGAAGTGAAGGGACAGGCAATCGAACGATTCTCCTATCGTTAATATCGTAGCAACAGACAAAACCACTAATGTTGAATCGCTAGCTACGAACAGACAGAATTAGTCGCAGTAAAATAGTATTGTAATTGTATATTGTTAAATGATAATAATACTACAAACCAACAAGGCAAATGCAGTATTAATGAAGGAATCGACAGATAAAAGAAGTGTTAGACAGTGCCATTTGAATTAATATGTTATGAAGTCAAATGAGTAGCAGGACTTCAACACAGTTCAAAACGTTCATCCTACTCCCACATGAGACGACCGTATTAACAGAACTCGGAGAGTTAACATTAGTTTTTGTGGGAAGATAAGAAAATGTGTAAATTACAAAAAGAAATGTTTTCTTAGATGGGTTAATACCAATATGTTATTTCACTCTGAACTTTGTTATACGGAAGTGTGTACAGAAAACGCCCGCCACGAACTAGTATTCTAAATGTCTCGTGCAACTATTTTGAAAGTTAAGAAAACATTGTTGGAGTTAGAAGTCGCACGTTTGAAATCATTTCAATGTATAGCTTAGGTCATGACATTAAAAAAAAGAAAAAAATTGTACAGAAACTTTATTAATTTATTTCTTTTGATAAGAAATTAAAGTCGGAAGTATATAAGGTGTTATATTAACTAGAGAGAAACTTACGCAGACGCGTTTCGTAATATCGTTCATCACATCGTTTGAAGCTGATCCCGTGAGCTGTGTTCTGGTAATTTTTTTTCAGAACACACACACACACACACACACACACACACACACACACACACACACACACACACACACACACACACACACACACACACACACACACACACACACACACACACACAGCATTAGTATATGTATATATATATTTAATACAAGTGTATATAAATGCAATTCAGATCTGTATATTTTACGGTAACAGTTGAGAATTTAGTTTATTTGTGATAAGAAATATTTCTTTCCTTTATTAATAATTATAATTAATAGTGAGCAGATCTAAAATGTACAGGCGAGTGATGTGTGCTTATCGTCTATATTCACTGACGGCAAAAAGCGCTATGAATAGGCTTTGTTTCAAACGTATTAAGTAAACAGTGCAATATTAAATATAGGTCACTCTATATATCTTTTATCTTTTAATTGCAGCACGTACAGATTTAAGATATTTCAATTTTTTTTAATTAAAAAATTGAAATTAATTTTTTAATTAATTTAATTTTTAATTTTAATTTTTTAATTAATTTTAAAATTTATTAAATGTTAAAAATTAAGTTACGTTTCTTGCAAGAAACAAACTTTATTAAGTTTTATTTTTTTAAACGCAATAGTGGTTTGTTATTCTTTGCAACAGTATTAATCCTCCCAAAAGCAGTGTACCCTGATTTTATTGCCTTACAATTTCTGACATCCTATCTCCATTATTTGTTACTCTCTTATTGAAATATTTCAACCCATTCACCGTTCCTTTATCCTAAATTTAAGTTTCTTCTTTTTTCCCAGCTGCATTGTCTCCTTTAAATTCAAGTGCAATTAAGTACAGCCGGAATCTACGGCAGGCGAGAGCACGGTTGTGAGCGTGACAGTCATCAAGTAGTTAAGTCTCCAGAAACATTGCACAATATTGAAACATTTGTTGAACCGAGCGAACCACTTGTTTCTCCTTAATTGATATCGGCGCATTTACAGCCCGACTAGTATTGTAGGCTATGTTATACTATTTGTACTTTAAATATGCATTACTAACCTTGAAGACTGCTCAGTATTCACAAGTAGGCCTGTTATCGCTTGTGTATATTTAATATTTAAGAGTATTATTTCGATTTGTGCGCTGGCCAATTGTTGAAGAGATTGGTGTCACGTTTTGTAATTTCCAAACGTGTTTACCCGTTTATGTTTTAGCAGCTAACAAGAGCATTGCATTTTGAATAACTATAGTCAGGTTCGAAAGTAGGGCTAAATGCAGTCAGGTCTACTTATCTTCGACCATAAATAATAATAGCGTGGTATAAAAAAGTAATAATTATTAAAATAGTTTACTGTAATGTAATGTAAGAAAAACTGTGGAATGTAGATTGCACAATTTGTATTCTGTTTGACAAAAGCAATTTTATTCCCTTGTCGTGGGACTAACATCGGACTGTAGGCTAAGTGAATGCAAATGAAGCGTCTACATGCAAAATAATTTCTGGGAAAACCAAGCGCAAAGCAGGTCCTCGATGTCGATGTGACCAAACATTTATTTGCTGATCTCGCGGCGCAGTTGTGTTACATTTGAACGTAACAAAACCCCTGTAGTCATGTCTACTGGTCGTTAAATGAATGTGAGTGAGTATTGGTGTAAGTCACAGTGTATGTAAATATAGCTGCAACTATTTGTAGTTTCCCTATGTAAAGAAAATTATGTAATTTCTTTTAAATGACTCATAGTAGTGTACGTGTTGTGTTGAAACGGAAATCGACGGTCAATGTTTGGCAGGCGGTGTGGGCGTTGTGAGTACCTCTTTTGCCGTAAAAAGTGAACGCACTGGTGTAAGGGCCATCAGTAGAGGGGGGGTGGAGGGCCCCCAACATTTAAGGAAACCAACTTGAGATGTGAAATATCGAAATAGTTTTTGTATTCACGTTTTCGGGTCAATGCCTGAAAATGTATTTTAGCTCTTCAAATGTTCACCTTGTCGTAAGTACCTGGTATACAGACCGAGTAGTTTCTATGAAAATTTTTATAATGCGGTTATTCACTCTTGAAGAACCAAAGTTTTGGTGCGATTTATTTCATTATATTGTAAATATACAAGTACTAATTTAGCGGAACTTCAGTTTCCGTTAGGGGAAATAGCAAGTTCAGTCAATAAGTATCTTGTAAAAAATGTTTCAATTACGCGTATTTTTATTGTGTTATTGCCGTTTACTTTAATGGGCTTGATTTCAGGATGTGTTCACACGTTTTTCAACCACTTTAAAGACAGCAATATTCGTCTCAACTTGTTTTTCCTTTTGTATGAAGCCGACTCCCCCTCCCCCAGGCCAAATTCTAGATACCCCACTGGGTATAACAACTATGGAGTTTAGAATAACAGTGATTTGAGGAGATTGTTTTGTTGAATGAAAGGCCGTTGAACTTGTAGATCACAACTACGGCTTTCCTCACGTGGGTTAAAAGTTCTATTACTTGTTTTAGTACAGGATAAAACGCTTGGAGGGAAAGTAGCTGAATAATCTACAGTAAATCAAAATATGCTCAGTTACCTTGTCGGATTGTTACGTCTACCTGCCGCCAGAATCAACAACAAAGAGTAATGCAAGATCTCAAACAACACGCTGATACCCATAACGGAATTGAACAAAACATATTACCAGAATACGCGTCAATGACCATAGGGAATGCGAAGAATGAGAAGGTAATGATGAATCAGCTATGAAGGTAATGAATGAATCAGAAGGTAATGAGAATTAACTGAATCAGCTAAAACGTTCTTATGGCTAAAGGTGAATTGTACATAGCTGGAAAGTACAGAGTGGCCGTAAGTCGCTTTATACTAGCAGTTAAAATGTGTGTATACATTACAAATAATATATGGTCTACCCTGTATAGAAAATCGTGAACAGTTTCTTTTTAAGTAAACTAATTATTATAATTAATTTAATAATCAGAAAGATAACATTAAAATGATATAAGCAAATTTTTCTGATAATCCTTTCCCAAAATCGTGAATGTGTAATGAATTTATCTTTTGTTCTAACCGTGAAATAAATCACCCTCTTTTTAGAGTGTAATAACCAGTAAACTCTGCCACGCCTCATCGTGACAAATTTGGAAGCGTCCGTGGTGTGTGTACAGTATCGGAATGTGCAGGTGGGGGGGGGGGGAATCAAGTTACAACTGCCACTGCACGTAATACACGTGAACACTTGCTAATGCAGTCACAGGATTTTCCCTGGGAGTTTTACTGCTCTCGAGGGCGGTATTCCACGTGCTATAGCAGTGTTCCGCAACCTTTTTTTACTCACGGCACACCCCAGACGGGGCTAGACTCAACACGGTACACCAAAATGTCTGTCCCCTCAAAATCATATGAATCTTAATATAATTACGAAATATTACGTCGTTATGTAATCAATTATTATTATTATCATCATTATTCTTCTTATTATTATTATTATTATTATTATTATAAAACAGGAATACTCATGCATTTATTAACAATTTATTAACTTTAATTCTGTAGAAAATACGAATTTTAAAGTAAATAACTCTACTCATACCTTCAATGTGATACTTGAGCCTACTTAGCTGCACACAGACGGCTGATTCGTGGCGGAATCGTTGACAAAGCAAGCCTCATTTCTTCATCGATGGATTTGAGTCTCTCTCTCTCTTTGATGTTTTAATTTCAGTTAACGTCGAGAAGCCCAGTTCACACAAATATGTAGTTGAAAATGGTAATAACACATTAACTGCCGTCTCGGAGATAGCCGGGTATTCACTGCTTATTGACAACCAAAATGTTTCCAAAGGCACTTCGAAAAATTTTAATTTCAATGTTCTGTCTGCTTTCAAATCTGCCAGTTCCTCTTATAAGCCTAAATTATTCGGAAGATGTTTCGAATCCATAATGAATGGATCACGAACCCAGTCAAAATCTTCAACACTCTCTCCAAAATATTTTTTGAAATTCTGCTGCAAGAGTACTAAATGTTCTTTAATGAAGTCCATCAACACCTTATTATCGTCAGCAAGGGGCCATACAGTTGGGAACATCTCACACGATCCATTTTCAATTGTCTGTATCCACAAATTTAACTTATTAATAAATCCTTGAATCTTATCCATACTAGTCAGAATATTTTCGTTTCTACCTTGCATTTTTCTGTTTAGTTCATTCAAGAGTACGAAAATATCGGAAAGATATGCCAACTTAGATACTCATTCATCATCTGCAAATAAATCCGCATACTCATGCCCCTCAACAGTCAAAAATGCAAGAACCTCCTCTTTAAGTTCAAACATTCGCGTTAACACTTTACCTCGAGATAACCATCGTACTTCTGTATGTAGCAGAAGTGTAGTGTGCTCTGATCCCATTTCTTGACACAAAACGTTAAAAAGCCGCATATTTAGGGGTCGCGATTTGATGAAGTTCACGACTTTTACTACTTCGTCCATCACAATTTTCAGAGGAGATGGCAAAGACTTAGCAACAATGGCTTCGCGGTGAATGAGACAATTGTCGGTTCGTAAGTTAGGATTTACTTCGCGTACTTTACCCACGAATCCTTTCACTCGGCCTGTCATAGAAGCGGCTTCGTCTGTACAAGCACTAACGCAATCCTCCCATGTTAATTCATTACGGACCACATATTCATTAGTCGTACGAAATATTTCTTCACCGGTTGCTCGCTCGGGTAGTTCTTTGCAAAAAAAAGAAATTAGTTGCAATTACATCCCCATCAACATACCTTATGTAGGAAAGAAGTTGTGCGTGACCGCCAATATCGGTGGACTCGTCGATTTGAAGTGAGAACTTTCGACTGCTCTTTATTTTCTCCTTCATAATGTCTTCGATGTCACTGGACATGTCACTAACTCGGCGGCTGATTGTGTCAGCAGAGAGAGGAATTTTTGAAATTTCAGTACCAGCTTCTAAACCCAGGACTATTTTTACCATTTCTTTACACGCGGGCATTAAGAACGTTTCTGCTATTGTGTGTGGTTTTTTGGCCTTTACGATAAGATTGGCTACCTTATAGCTAGCTTCCTGTACTTTTTGCGAAACACGTACCGACGTAGTCATGAGCGTCATTTGTTTTTTATTTTGTTCCAACAACCGACGAAAATAATTCACATCTTTACTTAACAGAGAGGAATGTTTTGTTGAAAAATGTTTCAATTTACTGGGAACCATAGCAGCATTACTGAGTTTTACACCACACACAACACACTCGGGGATTGGGCATGTTTTGTCACCACACCAAAAAAAAACCGTAAGATAAATAATTATCACTCTATTGCCGGAGAACTACTTTCTGTTTCTTTTTTTCGGGCTCGATGGTTTCACTACTTGCACTCGAGGACGGACCACTCCGTACAAGGAACTTATCCATATCAAAAAAAAAATAGTTTAATAAAACTATAATAGAAAATAGTAAGACTGGTGTAGCAATCACAATATTCGCACTACTGCAGAGCACAGCTGTGATAGAACTGAAACCCCCCTTTTATTTTTCTAAGTTTTGTAATTTTTTTTTTTTTAAATTTTATTTTTATTAAGTTTTTTTTTTTTTGTAAAAGGGGAGAGACATCATATTTAGAACTAGGTAAAAAAACCTAGAGGAAGCAAAAGTGTGCAAGGCCCAAATACAATTACAGACATGTCCCCCCAGGTGAATGACAGGACTTGCAAATGAAAAACTCTTTTAACCAACAAGCGTGTGCTTTATTCAACCTGCAAGATTTACATACATGACAAGTTCGTGATTGTGTGAGCACACCATTAAAGGCAGAATTATATATATATGTATATATATGTATATCCATTAATTCATAATGTCACAAAGTAAGTGAGTTGATATTAAACTAATTGCAAAAATTTCTGCCTGATTATGTATGAGTCAAAGTTAGTAATAATCTCATTCATAAAGCAATACTAATCCATCAGTGTTGTATAATATCAAATAGGCTAGCCTGTTGTCTCAGTAAGCACATTTATGGTTATTCTCTTTTTTAAATCCGTTACATATTCCCCCCAAAAAATATATATATATAGTAAAATTACACACACAAACACATATACGACATGAATAACAAAACATCCCTCATTTCAACACTAACCTCCTCATAAACCCATTCCAACTACAGTAAATGAAGGAACCCTAATATGTATAGATAGATACAAATATAAATGACAACGTAAATGGAATATCTCAGCTCCTAAGCATAGATTTGCCAGCATATTCACAAGCATAGTTCACACCAGAGAATGTAAGTGACCGCCCCGAAACTCAACCAGCCAAACGACCCCTTACCTTAATCATTAAGCGTTAAGTATGTGTGTGAAAGAAAATCGTTTCTCATCTACCGCATCAGACAACCCCCGCTACGTTATTAAAACTCAGCCATGACCAGATGACATGATAGCACTAGATAATTAACTCCCTAATGGTCTTAATTAGATGAAAGTTAGATCTTACAGCAAACTGCGGATGTGTGTGTATGTGTGTAACTTCTTACACATTATACAGTTATAAGATACTTCATTAGGTGTACTGTGGTAATGTTCACACATGCAATAACATAACTGAACACGAGAGTTTGTGCTAGAGTATAATGTTCAGACTTCACGAGTGAGCTTCTGGCGGCTTCTGTGCATTCACATGTTGTAGAGAGAGAGAGAAATAGATAATCAGAATTTTCCCACCTGGATTGTCCGGTGTACTTAGTTCGTATAGGCGCGGATCAGTGATGTCACAGTCGTGTCACAAGTCCCTGGTGCAGCTTAGCATTGGAAAAGTCCTCGACTGACGGCATTGTGGCTATAAGATCGTCTCTGCCATTAGGGTGGACAGATGTTCGTCCACCCCTGACACCCATCTCTCCCTTGGTCGAGCACCTGGACATACAATAGGTTGTAGAGGGTGTCATAAAGAAAATCACGCCACTTAGGCCGTCCACATTAAATACCAACACTAACTTTAAGCAGCAACAGCGCACACACACATCGCCACTAATTCAGATTAAACAGTATTAAGCTCGTCTAGCAATTACTTTCTTAATGTTTCATTGAAATATTCAAATTGATTAGCTGTGTCTTTCGTAGTTATTAATTACATCAAAACTGCTGAGTGCAAGATACATTAGCATATTCTCTATTGAAATCAACTTGACCCACGACTCTCACATTCATAATTTAATTAAATTTAATTTAATTTGATTTTGTAATAGCATTAATGCCCAGATTAAAAACTGCTCTATACGCACACACACACACACACACACACAAGCATAACTCATAATGAAAGCTGAAACACAAAATATATTTGGGGTTAGAATATTTTCAGAACCCGCAGACTTGCACGTACCTGGAACAACACTTTATCTAGCCTATCATAGTGATAGGTTCGGAAGTCCTGGATAGAAGCTTGCCGCCAGCCGAGACCAGATGAACAGGTTGGAGGATCAAGCAGAAATGAGGCCGATACAACGTTTCGGTCCAGCCAAGTAACCTCCGAAAGCAGGAATGTACAGACACAGCTGTCTGGCAGCGCCAGCTGTATTGCGTAGCTGCACAACCGTTTGTGTGTATAACCGACCGGCAACAAACTATCGTAACAGTGTGGCAGTTCGTGACGTCAGCGGCGCTCGTTTTTAAAATACTAATAATACGTTGCCGAAGCCAGTTCGGCACACCCTCACCCCAAAAGGGCAACATGGTTGACCCAAAACAAACAAGTCCTCAAGCACGACGGCTGCGGGAAACCTGGAAAATCTCAGATTCTAAAACGCTCTTGGTGAGTTCAGTCACAGGAAAACGAAAAGGCAGAAGGAAGAGGTGTGAGTTAGTGAGTGTGTGTCTGAAAGAGAAGATGTAAGTGTGAGTCCTGCATGCTCGCCGGGCCCTGGTCCGCATGCAGATATAAGTGACAGAAAAGAACAGGAGAAAGAGAAGAATCGCAGGATCCCGCTTTGAGTACTGACCACCAAGGCCTCCCAATTCCAATAACTGAGATCCAGGAACCCCAAATAGTATTCCCCCCTTTTTTATGGGCCTAACTGTCATCCCTAACTCATGCCCTATGGCAAAACTTTAGCTTCGAAATATGAGTGGTTACTCTTTCAACATCCCCTCCGGGATCACCCAATTTCACTGTGACGGGCGACACAAACCGAAGAATGCGGTATGGTCCCGACCAACGATAACATAGTTTAGCGGCCCTCCTATTTATGGCTGAGCTGATCGGATGGCTCTGACAGTAGACCAAGTCGCCAATCTTAAATGGGTTCGGAATTCGCCCCTGATTGTAGCGACTACGGACGCGTTCGTGCGCACGAAGCAAATTCCTCCGGACCTCCCGCCATCTGTCCACAGTCGTGACCTCAGGATCGTTCGGCAGAAGATCATCAATGTGCCACAAATTGTCCAACGGCAAACTCGGCGAGAACCCAAACATGACTTCAAAGGGTACGGCCTTGTGACTCTCGTGTAGGGCCGTGTTAAATGCCAATTGCAACCACTTTAAATTTTGGTCCCAACAATCCTGTTGTTCAGCATGATAGGCGATAAGCGCTGAACGGAGATTCCGGTTAAATCTCTCCGCGTGGGACGGTTGAGGGTAGTACGGGGAAGTGGTCACATGTTTGATGCCGTTAGCGAAACACATTCGCCGGAAATCTTTTGAAATGAACTGTGGTCCATTGTCAGAGACAATGGTGGACGGAAAACCGAAATGCTGAAAGACATGGGTCTGTAGCATAAGGATAGTTGAGCGAGTGTTTGCCTGTCGTAAGGGCAGTAGCCAGACAAACTTGGAAAAAGCATCCACGCAAATAAGTAGGTAAGCATTACCTGACTTGCTACGAGGGAAAGGTCCCACGTAGTCTATGAATAACTTCTCCATGGGTTTGCTCGCCACATCAGATGACAATAGACCCAATTTAGTGTTTTGAGCAGGCTTACTCAAGCCACAGAGATGACATGCTTTCACACGAGCCGCGATGTCCCTGTCCATGCCCTTCCAGATGAAATGCCTCCTAATACTGGAAATGGTCTTCGAAATTCCCTTATGGCCACCTATTGGGGAATCATGATAGTAGCTGAAGACCATTGGCACGAGCTTGCTAGGCAGCACAACCTTCGGGGCACGTCCTTTTCGTTCTCGGCAGCACAGGACGCCCTTGGACAGAAAATATGGTACCTGCACGTTACCCTCTTTTAGGTGTTGGATGATAGGACCCAACTCTTCATCATTTAACTGATGGGGTAACACATCAGTAAAAGCCAAAGGAAAATCCAGCAGAACGGAACAGGGTTGCTCAGAATTGGCCTCGCTGGGTTGGGAGAACATACGTGACAAGGCGTCTGCAACAACATTTTGTGTTCCCCTGATGTGTTGCACTTTGAATTTAAAGGATGAGATCTTGACCACCCAACGCCCTATTTTACCCAGCTGCCGGGGATGAGCGAGAAGCCAGGAGAGAGCCTGATTATCGGTCTCCAACAGGAACTCAGCGTGTTCCAAGAAACGCCTGAACTTATCTAGAGCGTACACAACAGCAAGACACTCTAGTTCATACACTGAAGACTTCCTCTCTTGTTGGGTCAAGGTCCGGGATATAAATGCCACCGGCTGCCTAGCACCATCGACTTCCTGGGACAGAACCGCCCCGAGCGCAACAGAACTCGCGTCCGTTTGCAAAATGAATTTTTTTGAAAAATCAGGCATCCTCAACACGGGGAGAGACGATCGCCTCCTTGAGGGTATGAAAGGCCCGCTGTTGCCTCTCTCCCCATACAAATTTGGTACCCTTTTTCCTGAGTTCGTTTAAAGGTACAGCAATCTCCGCGGCATTAGGGATAAATCTACGGTAAAAATTGACCATGCCAACAAATCTGGCAACACCTTTCGCATCCCTAGGGGGAGGAAAATCCCGGATGCCTTGTGTCCTCTCCGGGTCGACCGTCACACCCCCATATGAGACGAGATGCCCTAAAAACGAAATACTCTTTTGTGCAAACTTTACCTTGTCTGGATTGATAGTGAGGCCAGCACTCCTCAATCGGCACATCACCTCTCTCAGGTGACCCAGATGCTCCTCGAACGTTTTACTGTAGACCAAGAGGTCATCAAGATAATTAAAGATGAATTTAAATTTTACGTCATGGAATACAGTGTCAAGTAGTCGCGTGAGGGTTTGAGCCCCCACTGCCAGACCCATGGGTACCCTAGTATATTGATAAAGATTCCATGGCACACAGAATGCCGTATAAGGGCGGCTTTCCTTAGACAGAGGAATCTGATGATAAGCGGCATTGAGGTCAAAGATGGTGAAGTACCTGGCCCCACTAAACCAATCGAACGCGGAATGTAAATCGGGAAGAGGAACTGAATCCACCTCAATATTAGCATTGAGTTTGCGATAGTCAATGACCATACGCTGTTTACCTCCAGGCTTGGGCACCAGAAATGCTGGACTTGCATAACTAGAGTTGGAAGGTTCAATGACCCCTTGTTTAAGCAACTCTTGAACCTTCTCTCTTAGGACATCCATCTTTGGAGGGGCGAATTTGTATGGGTGTGAGCGGACTACGGCGGAGTCCGTTAAACGGATCTTATATTCCAAAAGATGTGTGAGCCCCAGGTTGGGAGTTAATACAGTGGGGAACTGCTCACACAAATGATCTAAAGCATGCCTCTGGGACGGGGTGAGATGGTCTCTTTCTGAATCGGGACACACAACCTCTTGGACACCTCCCTTAGCTCCCTGGTACCCAAGGAAAGGAATGACAACCTCCCGATTGAATTTAAAATAACAGTGGTGCGCTTGAAGATCTAAAACGAGACCACTCTTGGAGATGAAATCGGCACCCACAATGCAGTCGACTCCCAGAGCCGGAGAAACCAAAAATCGCCACACCCATGAAAAACACTCGATTTTAATACTCAGGGAAACCACCCGGGAGATGGGCAGAATTTCCCGCGATGCAGTCCAGCATACCACGGAAGACCGATCCGACCCTAATAGTAAGCCCTGTTGTTCAAGGTCCTCACATACTCTAGATGAAATTATGGATCGGGCTGATCCAGAGTCAACCAAGGCTCTGAGCTGACCCTTTTTCAACTCGACCAACAGGAAGGGGCATACTGAACTGTAGTTGGGGACAGTTCGCAGGACCTTGGAGCCGGATGACCCGGGATTAGCTATCCGCCTGGGGTTAAGTGAAACCGGAAGAGAACGGCCTAACGGGGAAGACCACTCCCGACTTATCTTCCCCGAGAATTTACGTTTTTTGAAAGGTTACCTTTTCGGAAAGTCCCTTGACGCTGTCTAGCATCGTTACAATAGCGCGCGACGTGACCGGATCTATGACACCTAGAACAGAATAATTCTCGTACTTCACAGCTCTGAACCGGCGCAGGCCCAGGACCCCAACACCCGGGCTGCCCGACTCGTCGCTCGAAATTAGGGCGTTCTGAACGCCTCCTAGCCTCGCGGGCTCTAATATCGTCATTACCCTGTATAGTGGTCGACTCGGCGCACAGCCGGTCTAAATCAATAAAACTTTGGGGACGGGCAGCGAATGTCAAACGTGACCGTTCCTCCGGCGTCACGCCCTTCAAAATAGTATGAATGACATCAGACTCTGACAACCCCAGCCTCAGGATCCGGGCCGCGTCTTTAACACTGGAAATGAAATGAGCAAGGGACTCTCCGCTTGCTTGAACTCTATAGAAATGTTTGTGTCGTAACCGGTCGTGTAACCTTCCCGGTACGAAAGCGTCCAGGACTTCCCGATGGAAATGGTCTATGCCACCACCATCCCTAAGGGTACTTGTCACGCGCTCAGCCATAGATCCCCGACAGTACGGGTAAATGAGCTCAAGCAAAGTCCGCTCCGACAGCCCAGGGAAATCGGCCAACTGAAAAAATACGCGCAAGAATCTCAAAAGCGCCTCAGGATCCAGACCATCGACAACTGGGAGACGCTGAATGACATCCGACAGTGGGTTAGGAAGCTTGTGATAGCTTGCGGTGGCCATATCGGAAAAGGCAGGAACATGCACAGGGGGTTCCACCCTGGCTGCCGTCTCAACAGAAGAAGTGGTAGAACCGGAATTCGGATCTACGTGGCGACGCTGGCCGAGAGAAAACTCCCGCAATGCCATCGCCACTTGCTCCCTAAGAGTGACAACATTTTTCTCTAATTCCGAGGTGGTAGCCTGTGATTCAGCATTCTGTAAACGGCATAGAACGTGTTGTAAACGTTGGCGCACCCTCTGTCTAGCCGTAGAGGTGGGTGCCGCCGACTGCAGGCCTTCGGCCAAATCGAGCAGTTCTACAAATTTTTCCGAGCACAGCTCCACCTCGGCGGTGACATCCGTAAGTAATACTCTCCCACTCGGTGCCTCACCGGAGGCAAGAGCCTCACGGAGTTGCTTCCTTAATGAAACAACAGTCTCCTGCGGCTTCCGTCCCCGGAACCGGACCTCCCACTCGAGCTCATCTTTTACAAACAAATCCACATTTACCGAAATGGACATGACCGCGCAATCCACACACACACCACGTAAAAGCAAGAATTAAAGAGAACGACAGGAAGAACTTGATCATACAAGTGGCTCCAGAATGCTCTAGCGATACGACGAGATGGGTGTCATAAAAGCAGAGAAACAGCCATGCAAAATGCCCAGAAGAGAACACAACACAAAACAACCAAACTAACTCACTAAATACAACACACAAAGTACACATAACATTCGATATAAACGAAAATATAAACTATCATATCCATGCCCTTGGTCGGACCATAACCGCATTCAAAATACGATACCGCAACGCAACGCCCTCAATAAACAATTACCATATAACTGGGATGCTACCCAAACACGTTGTCTAATCCAAGAGACAAGTCATAATCAAACTCAACAAGTACCGACGGCCCTCATCATGTCCAGACTCCGTATGAGCTCCAGGGTATGTGAAACTGCAACCAATCAGCACACATTCATTAAAAAAAATTAATCACATTCTTATAACCCCTTTTCAAAATTCATCTCACACTCAACATCACAAAATAATCACTTAAACACTAACACATATTAAATTATTTTAAACTTCATTAACCCCTTATTCATTTTATAAAACGTGCTCTTTTTTCTGGTTGTTCATTCTGTTAATTTATTACACTACCATTAAGTTTTCTTACAACACTTGGATTCTAATCAAAAATAATTTGAAATAATTTGCAAGTCCCAACACCAGCTGACATGTCTGTAGCCACACTAAGTTTCATTTAAGAAAATAAATATAAGTCCCCAGATTCTAAAATTTCTCAAGTTCAACAGAGAAAAATAAGGCAGAAATAATACCTACTATCCACCCAGAATCATAACAACCACGCTCTGAACTACCATCGGAAACCCCCCTTTTATTTTTCTAAGTTTTGTAATTTTTTTTTTTAATTTTTTTTTTATTAAGTTTTTTTTTTTTGTAAAAGGGGAGAGACATCATATTTAGAACTAGGTAAAAAAACCTAGAGGAAGCAAAAGTGTGCAAGGCCCAAATACAATTACAGACATGTCCCCCCAGGTGAATGACAGGACTTGCAAATGAAAAACTCTTTTAACCAACAAGCGTGTGCTTTATTCAACCTGCAAGATTTACATACATGACAAGTTCGTGATTGTGTGAGCATACCATTAAAGGCAGAATTATATATATATGTATATATATGTATATCCATTAATTCATAATGTCACAAAGTAAGTGAGTTGATATTAAACTAATTGCAAAAATTTCTGCCTGATTATGTATGAGTCAAAGTTAGTAATAATCTCATTCATAAAGCAATACTAATCCATCAGTGTTGTATAATATCAAATAGGCTAGCCTGTTGTCTCAGTAAGCACATTTATGGTTATTCTCTTTTTTAAATCCGTTACATATTCCCCCCAAAAAATATATATATAGTAAAATTACACACACAAACACATATACGACATGAATAACAAAACATCCCTCATTTCAACACTAACCTCCCCATAAACCCATTCCAACTACAGTAAATGAAGGAACCCTAATATGTATAGATAGATACAAATATAAATGACAACGTAAATGGAATATCTCAGCTCCTAAGCATAGATTTGCCAGCATATTCACAAGCATAGTTCACACCAGAGAATGTAAGTGACCGCCCCGAAACTCAACCAGCCAAACGACCCCTTACCTTAATCATTAAGCGTTAAGTATGTGTGTGAAAGAAAATCGTTTCTCATCTACCGCATCAGACAACCCCCGCTACGTTATTAAAACTCAGCCATGACCAGATGACATGATAGCACGAGATAATTAACTCCCTAATGGTCTTAATTAGATGAAAGTTAGATCTTACAGCAAACTGCGGAACGGAATTCGGATCTACGTGGCGACGCTGGCCGAGAGAAAACTCCCGCAATGCCATCGCCACTTGCTCCCTAAGAGTGACAACATTTTTCTCTAATTCCGAGGTGGTAGCCTGTGATTCAGCATTCTGTAAACGGCATAGAACGTGTTGTAAACGTTGGCGCACCCTCTGTCTAGCCGTAGAGGTGGGTGCCGCCGACTGCAGGCCTTCGGCCAAATCGAGCAGTTCTACAAATTTTTCCGAGCACAGCTCCACCTCGGCGGTGACATCCGTAAGTAATACTCTCCCACTCGGTGCCTCACCGGAGGCAAGAGCCTCACGGAGTTGCTTCCTTAATGAAACAACAGTCTCCTGCGGCTTCCGTCCCCGGAACCGGACCTCCCACTCGAGCTCATCTTTTACAAACAAATCCACATTTACCGAAATGGACATGACCGCGCAATCCACACACACACCACGTAAAAGCAAGAATTAAAGAGAACGACAGGAAGAACTTGATCATACAAGTGGCTCCAGAATGCTCTAGCGATACGACGAGATGGGTGTCATAAAAGCAGAGAAACAGCCATGCAAAATGCCCAGAAGAGAACACAACACAAAACAACCAAACTAACTCACTAAATACAACACACAAAGTACACATAACATTCGATATAAACGAAAATATAAACTATCATATCCATGCCCTTGGTCGGACCATAACCGCATTCAAAATACGATACCGCAACGCAACGCCCTCAATAAACAATTACCATATAACTGGGATGCTACCCAAACACGTTGTCTAATCCAAGAGACAAGTCATAATCAAACTCAACAAGTACCGACGGCCCTCATCATGTCCAGACTCCGTATGAGCTCCAGGGTATGTGAAACTGCAACCAATCAGCACACATTCATTAAAAAAAATTAATCACATTCTTATAACCCCTTTTCAAAATTCATCTCACACTCAACATCACAAAATAATCACTTAAACACTAACACATATTAAATTATTTTAAACTTCATTAACCCCTTATTCATTTTATAAAACGTGCTCTTTTTTCTGGTTGTTCATTCTGTTAATTTATTACACTACCATTAAGTTTTCTTACAACACTTGGATTCTAATCAAAAATAATTTGAAATAATTTGCAAGTCCCAACACCAGCTGACATGTCTGTAGCCACACTAAGTTTCATTTAAGAAAATAAATATAAGTCCCCAGATTCTAAAATTTCTCAAGTTCAACAGAGAAAAATAAGGCAGAAATAATACCTACTATCCACCCAGAATCATAACAACCACGCTCTGAACTACCATCGGAAACCCCCCTTTTATTTTTCTAAGTTTTGTAATTTTTTTTTTTAATTTTTTTTTTATTAAGTTTTTTTTTTTTGTAAAAGGGGAGAGACATCATATTTAGAACTAGGTAAAAAAACCTAGAGGAAGCAAAAGTGTGCAAGGCCCAAATACAATTACAGACATGTCCCCCCAGGTGAATGACAGGACTTGCAAATGAAAAACTCTTTTAACCAACAAGCGTGTGCTTTATTCAACCTGCAAGATTTACATACATGACAAGTTCGTGATTGTGTGAGCATACCATTAAAGGCAGAATTATATATATATGTATATATATGTATATCCATTAATTCATAATGTCACAAAGTAAGTGAGTTGATATTAAACTAATTGCAAAAATTTCTGCCTGATTATGTATGAGTCAAAGTTAGTAATAATCTCATTCATAAAGCAATACTAATCCATCAGTGTTGTATAATATCAAATAGGCTAGCCTGTTGTCTCAGTAAGCACATTTATGGTTATTCTCTTTTTTAAATCCGTTACATATTCCCCCCAAAAAATATATATATAGTAAAATTACACACACAAACACATATACGACATGAATAACAAAACATCCCTCATTTCAACACTAACCTCCCCATAAACCCATTCCAACTACAGTAAATGAAGGAACCCTAATATGTATAGATAGATACAAATATAAATGACAACGTAAATGGAATATCTCAGCTCCTAAGCATAGATTTGCCAGCATATTCACAAGCATAGTTCACACCAGAGAATGTAAGTGACCGCCCCGAAACTCAACCAGCCAAACGACCCCTTACCTTAATCATTAAGCGTTAAGTATGTGTGTGAAAGAAAATCGTTTCTCATCTACCGCATCAGACAACCCCCGCTACGTTATTAAAACTCAGCCATGACCAGATGACATGATAGCACGAGATAATTAACTCCCTAATGGTCTTAATTAGATGAAAGTTAGATCTTACAGCAAACTGCGGATGTGTGTGTATGTGTGTAACTTCTTACACATTATACAGTTATAAGATACTTCATTAGGTGTACTGTGGTAATGTTCACACATGCAATAACATAACTGAACACGAGAGTTTGTGCTAGAGTATAATGTTCAGACTTCACGAGTGAGCTTCTGGCGGCTTCTGTGCATTCACATGTTGTAGAGAGAGAGAGAAATAGATAATCAGAATTTTCCCACCTGGATTGTCCGGTGTACTTAGTTCGTATAGGCGCGGATCAGTGATGTCACAGTCGTGTCACAAGTCCCTGGTGCAGCTTAGCATTGGAAAAGTCCTCGACTGACGGCATTGTGGCTATAAGATCGTCTCTGCCATTAGGGTGGACAGATGTTCGTCCACCCCTGACACCCATCTCGCCCTTGGTCGAGCACCTGGACATACAATAGGTTGTAGAGGGTGTCATAAAGAAAATCACGCCACTTAGGCCGTCCACATTAAATACCAACACTAACTTTAAGCAGCAACAGCGCACACACACATCGCCACTAATTCAGATTAAACAGTATTAAGCTCGTCTAGCAATTACTTTCTTAATGTTTCATTGAAATATTCAAATTGATTAGCTGTGTCTTTCGTAGTTATTAATTACATCAAAACAGCTGAGTGCAAGATACATTAGCATATTCTCTATTGAAATCAACTTGACCCACGACTCTCACATTCATAATTTAATTAAATTTAATTTAATTTGATTTTGTAATAGCATTATTGCCCAGATTAAAAACTGCTCTATACGCACACACACACACACACACACACAAGCATAACTCATAATGAAAGCTGAAACACAAAATATATTTGGGGTTAGAATATTTTCAGAACCCGCAGACTTGCACGTACCTGGAACAACACTTTATCTAGCCTATCATAGTGATAGGTTCGGAAGTCCTGGATAGAAGCTTGCCGCCAGCCGAGACCAGATGAACAGGTTGGAGGATCAAGCAGAAATGAGGCCGATACAACGTTTCGGTCCAGCCAAGTAACCTCCGAAAGCAGGAATGTACAGACACAGCTGTCTGGCAGCGCCAGCTGTATTGCGTAGCTGCACAACCGTTTGTGTGTATAACCGACCGGCAACAAACTATCGTAACAGTGTGGCAGTGCGTGACGTCAGCGGCGCTCGTTTTTAAAATACTAATAATACGTTGCCGAAGCCAGTTCGGCACAGAACTGAACTCAAATACTGTAATTGTTGTCTGACAATGTGTGGGTCCTTCGGCAAAGAGCAATAAAGTTTAAGAAGCGCCGACAAACAGGCACAAATATCAAAACAAGGCAATAAAATAATAAAAGAGAGGGAAATTTTTGCTAATCCCCGCAATTTTAGTTAAAAGCACGTACAGCCAGCCGTACACAAAAGATGCGGTGTTACAAAGAACTCTCTTGAATAGAGTTTAGAACGTTTAGAATTTTGAACGTTAACTCTATTGTATGATTGGTGCGGGCCGCTAAAAGGCTTGCTAAAAGTCTTACGCGGCTTTCTTTCCGGTGAACACAAAGCTTGCCGCCTGTAACCCATCAAACCGGTCCAATATTTCAGGCGAGAATACAAATAACTTAAGATAAGCGAACTATAACAACAATATTGAGTAAATAAATTACATTTAATTTCTATGAAAATATAACAGTTATCAGCATGTATTAAAGAATAAACAAGCACCTTCTTACTTGAAATCGACAATTAATTTATTAACAATAATAGGTAAAAGTTCGCGTCACACCTTTCACCTTGTGACGGCACACTATTGTGCCGCGGCACACCGGTTGCGGAACACTGCTATAGCACAGCGTATATAAGGTACTATAAGGTAGCCAATCTTATCGTAAAGGCCAAAAAACCACACACAATAGCAGAAACGTTCTTAATGCCCGCGTGTAAAGAAATGGTAAAAATAGTCCTGGGTTTAGAAGCTGGTACTGAAATTTCAAAAATTCCTCTCTCTGCTGACACAATCAGCCGCCGAGTTAGTGACATGTCCAGTGACATCGAAGACATTATGAAGGAGAAAATAAAGAGCAGTCGAAAGTTCTCACTTCAAATCGACGAGTCCACCGATATTGGCGGTCACGCACAACTTCTTTCCTACATAAGGTATGTTGATGGGGATGTAATTGCAACTAATTTCTTTTTTTTGCAAAGAACTACCCGAGCGAGCAACCGGTGAAGAAATATTTCGTACGACTAATGAATATGTGGTCCGTAATGAATTAACATGGGAGGATTGCGTTAGTGCTTGTACAGACGAAGCCGCTTCTATGACAGGCCGAGTGAAAGGATTCGTGGGTAAAGTACGCGAAGTAAATCCTAACTTACGAACCGACAATTGTCTCATTCACCGCGAAGCCATTGTTGCTAAGTCTTTGCCATCTCCTCTGAAAATTGTGATGGACGAAGTAGTAAAAGTCGTGAACTTCATCAAATCGCGACCCCTAAATATGCGGCTTTTTAACGTTTTGTGTCAAGAAATGGGATCAGAGCACACTACACTTCTGCTACATACAGAAGTACGATGGTTATCTCGAGGTAAAGTGTTAACGCGAATGTTTGAACTTAAAGAGGAGGTTCTTGCATTTTTGACTGTTGAGGGGCATGAGTATGCGGATTTATTTGCAGATGATGAATGAGTATCTAAGTTGGCATATCTTTCCGATATTTTCGTACTCTTGAATGAACTAAACAGAAAAATGCAAGGTAGAAACGAAAATATTCTGACTAGTATGGATAAGATTCAAGGATTTATTAATAAGTTAAATTTGTGGATACAGACAATTGAAAATGGATCGTGTGAGATGTTCCCAACTGTATGGCCCCTTGCTGACGATAATAAGGTGTTGATGGACTTCATTAAAGAACATTTAGTACTCTTGCAGCAGAATTTCAAAAAATATTTTGGAGAGAGTGTTGAAGATTTTGACTGGGTTCGTGATCCATTCATTATGGATTCGAAACATCTTCCGAATAATTTAGGCTTATAAGAGGAACTGGCAGATTTGAAAGCAGACAGAACATTGAAATTAAAATTTTTCGAAGTGCCTTTGGAAACATTTTGGTTGTCAATAAGCAGTGAATACCCGGCTATCTCCGAGATGGCAGTTAATGTGTTATTACCATTTTCAACTACATATTTGTGTGAACTGGGCTTCTCGACGTTAACTGAAATTAAAACATCAAAGAGAGAGAGACTCAAATCCTCGATGAAGAAATGAGGCTTACTTTGTCAACGATTCCGCCACGAATCAGCTGTCTGTGTGCAGCTAAGTAGGCTCAAGTATCACATTGAAGGTATGAGTAGAGTTATTTACTTTAAAATTCGTATTTTCTACAGAATTAAAGTTAATAAATTGTTAATAAATGCATGAGTATTCCTGTTTTATAATAATAATAATAATAATAATAATAATAATAATAATAATAATAATAATAATAATAATAACAATAATGATGATAATAATAATAATAATAATAATAATAACTGATTACATAACGACGTAATATTTCGTAATTATATTAAGATTCATATGATTTTGAGGGGACAGACATTTTGGTGTACCGTGTTGAGTCTAGCCCCGTCTGGGGTGTGCCGTGAGTAAAAAAAGGTTGCGGAACACTGCTATAGCACGTGGAATACCGCCCTCGAGAGCAGTAAAACTCCCAGGGAAAATCCTGTGACTGCATTAGCAAGTGTTCACGTGTATTACGTGCAGTGGCAGTTGTAACTTGATTCCCCCCCCCCCCACCTGCACATTCCGATACTGTACACACACCACGGACGCTTCCAAATTTGTCACGATGAGGCGTGGCAGAGTTTACTGGTTATTACACTCTAAAAAGAGGGTGATTTATTTCACGGTTAGAACAAAAGATAAATTCATTACACATTCACGATTTTGGGAAAGGATTATCAGAAAAATTTGCTTATATCATTTTAATGTTATCTTTCTGATTATTAAATTAATTATAATAATTAGTTTACTTAAAAAGAAACTGTTCACGATTTTCTATACAGGGTAGACCATATATTATTTGTAATGTATACACACATTTTAACTGCTAGTATAAAGCGACTTACGGCCACTCTGTACTTTCCAGCTATGTACAATTCACCTTTAGCCATAAGAACGTTTTAGCTGATTCAGTTAATTCTCATTACCTTCTGATTCATTCATTACCTTCATAGCTGATTCATCATTACCTTCTCATTCTTCGCATTCCCTATGGTCATTGACGCGTATTCTGGTAATATGTTTTGTTCAATTCCGTTATGGGTATCAGCGTGTTGTTTGAGATCTTGCATTACTCTTTGTTGTTGATTCTGGCGGCAGGTAGACGTAACAATCCGACAAGGTAACTGAGCATATTTTGATTTACTGTAGATTATTCAGCTACTTTCCCTCCAAGCGTTTTATCCTGTACTAAAACAAGTAATAGAACTTTTAACCCACGTGAGGAAAGCCGTAGTTGTGATCTACAAGTTCAACGGCCTTTCATTCAACAAAACAATCTCCTCAAATCACTGTTATTCTAAACTCCATAGTTGTTATACCCAGTGGGGTATCTAGAATTTGGCCTGGGGGAGGGGGAGTCGGCTTCATACAAAAGGAAAAACAAGTTGAGACGAATATTGCTGTCTTTAAAGTGGTTGAAAAACGTGTGAACACATCCTGAAATCAAGCCCATTAAAGTAAACGGCAATAACACAATAAAAATACGCGTAATTGAAACATTTTTTACAAGATACTTATTGACTGAACTGATTTCTTATATTTCATATTTCAAACATATACACAAATGCTGTGTAAAACAAAACCTGTTCGTATATTTAAAATATCGGTATGGAGAACCATACATGACTTCCATGTACTAAGATTTACGTTTAAAATCATTTTCGAAATGAAATATTTCCATAGAAACTACTTCTTTCTACTTACTGCTTCAGCCTTAACCACAGTACTGTGGTCACTAACGTATACCACCTCACGTTATCGCACTCGATTTTCACTGATGATGGAAGTCGATGGCACTGCCGAAACGTCTGGTTTTGCAGAAAACATTGGTCTACGGCCAAACAGGCCGGGAAGGAATTTTAACAACAAACTACTTCTTTGTTGCCGATAACGTAGTACATATTATAAAAAATTATCCCCTCCCCCTTCAACTATAATTTTCATTTATAGAAAATTACCTCCACCCAGTTCAACTAGCCTCTTCATTTATAGATATTTGATCTACGTTTCTACAGTGGATTATTAAGATCTTATCAGCATACTTTATTTATCAAAATTAAGTACTTTACTCTTGTTACAACAAAAAATGTTTCAGGTAAACTAACCTTTCTCCGTAACCGATCTTTACCAAAATCAACAGGCCTTGAGTCCTCTACAACTCAGGCACATATGTAAAAAATTATTTGATTCTGTTTGAATTTACGGCAGTTATCGTTCGTCATGAAAAAATTTCTCTTGTTACAACATAAAATGTTGTAGGTAAACTACCCCTTTCCCTTAACTGATCTTCACCAAAATCAACAGGCCTTGAGATCTCTACAATTTAGGGATGTATGCAAAAATTATTTGATTATGTTTGAATTTACGGCAGTTATCGTTCGTCATAGAAAAAAATACCCTTGGTAAAACATAAAAAGTTGCAGGTAAACTACCCCTTTCTCTTAACTGATCTTCACCAAAATCAATAGGCCTTGAGTCCTCTATAATTCAGGGATGCTTGCAAAACATTGTTTGATTCTGTTTCAATGTGCGGCAGTTATCGTTCGTCATAGAAACAACTACTCTTGTTAAAACATAAAACGTTGCAGGTAAACTACCCCTTTCCCTTAACCGATCTTCACCAAAACCAATAGGTCTTGAGAACTCTACAATTCAGGGCTGCATGCAAAAAATATTTGATTCTGTTTGAATTTGCGGCTCTTATCGTTTGCCATAGAAAACAATCTATAGACAGATAGACACACAGACAGATAGACACACAGACACTTTTCGAAAAATGTTTTTTTTTTATGTTTTGAGGGTAGTACAATCAGAATCTGCAATTATCTCGAACACGATTTTTTTTTGCCATCACCATACTTCCATTTCCTTATGGAACATGGAAGTAAAAAGAGTTACTACTATTTGAATATCCTACAAAGCTGAAAAAATAATAAAACAACCTAAATTAAACGGGGTCCGGTCCCGTTTGTCCCCATCGTAAATACGCCCCTGGTTATACGCCGCTAAAACAAAACAGGCGGTTTCCATTGACTTCATTGATGCGTATTTGCAGGGTGTTGAATAGTTCTCGTCTTGTCGGATTCGATCGCGGCATCTCTCGGTTGCAAACGATTTCACCAACTAACAGTACCTAAGTCTGTATAGTTAATGTTCAGTTACATCACATACTTATTTTCATAGCTAACGTGGCCGGGTAACTACATTTAGTACCACTTAAAAGCTGTGCTCGAGTTGTTGGGTCCGAGATGTTCTTTAACGTTTCGTGAAGTGAAGTGTTGGTTCACAAGTTTTGCATCGCGTTCGCCAGGCAGAGGCATAGTGGAGAAACGACATTATTGTCATGTTTTAATAATTGCACAGCACACGATATATAGCAGTAAAGAAATCTTGGCTGTCTACAACGTTGCTCGCATGTCCTTGCACTTTCTCCTCATTGAATGGACAACTTTAATTTCACCGCTTAATTACAGGCAATTTAATTGATTACATATTTGTCACCGACTTTTTATAACTGGCAAACATTTTTTACACATAGTACAAAACGAAAGGCGTGTACCTTAAAATTAAGAACTTTACCGCTAATTTACGTTTCACACACATGCGCGCGCCCGCGTACACACACACAAATTTAATAAAAAAAACCCTTATTAAGAAATTACTTTGTTTTAGAATCGCAGAGGGTGATTTCCAAAACCCGTTGCGCGTATGTAGGTACTGTAATATTGTCTCGGTCAAAGGGATGACTGTTGGAAGCCTTTCATGTAATATCGTGTTCTTCTGTTTCTGTGCGCCGTCAGGAAGATGAGTTTACCGTTTTGAATCGACGTTGGCGCTGCATTGCCATAATTAGTATTCATCGACAGCAGCTTATAACCGTTAATGGAACCGACCCATCGTGTCCCCGTCATTCTGGAATTGGTGTAGCCGGTGTTTAGTGATGTGGAGAAACATATCAAACAACGTAACTACGCTGGTGCGAGATACAACATTAATTACTACTGATAGCAGTTGCTTTGATGCCGACGGATAACGGTTTAAATGGGTGTGCTGTAACTGGGTGTTATAGATCTTAATAAATACAACTATTAAAATAAAACGTTTTTAGATACCTTTACTCTAACAGTAACCACATACATGAACCTCGAGGTTGTTATTTTTTTAACGATATTTGTACTCTGTCTATAGAAAATTATCCAGAGACAAGACGATCTTGGACTTTCACCAAATTTCCTTTCCTGGTTGTGGTTGTGGTTTGTTTTGACATGACCGTGACGTTATTGACTACGCGTTTTCATTATCATAAGGAATGCGGATTCTTCCGGCAATGTGATTTTCGTCCGGCGTGCATGTGTTGTCTTCACTTAACTGTTACTACTTCAGAGTGTAACATTATTGGATTTCGTTGTCCATGATGTGTCCGTTACTTAACTAAATATAATTAATTCACTACCGACTACACAAAGTTTTTTGTGGGTAAAAACGTAAAAGTTTTACCTTAGAGCTTGAACCAGTTTTCGCTTTTAAAAAGCTTCTTCAGAGGCCTTTAAAAGCGGAAACTGGTTCAGGCTCTAAGGTAAAACGTTTACGTTTTTACCCATAAAAATCTTTGTGTTCCGAGTCGGTAGTGAATTAATTATATTTATAAAATTATGTTTCGTATCCTATTAGTAAACGGTTTCATCCATTCGTTGTTAATTTGTTCGGTTCACACGAACTGGGAAACCTCTATCTGCTGCCGTACATGCCAAAACTGCCCTCTCAACCAACACACGAATCGAGAAACGTGCCGACCATTTGTTTAATCAGAGCTTCTAATATTTCTAATTCCCTCTACACTAAAAGCCTGTTGGAAGCAGTGGTGTATCTAAAATTTGGCCGTGGGGAGGGTCCGGGGTCGGGTCGGCTTTATACAAAACAAAAACCAAGTTAAGACTAATTACATTACTATCTTTAAAGTGGTTGAAATTTGTTTCATTAAAGTAAACGGTAATAACAATAAAAATACGTTATTGAAACATTGTTTACATGATAAGTTACTTATTGACTGAATTGGTTTCCTATATTTCATATTTCAAAAGTTCAAAAGTATATGCAAATTCTGTGAATAAACCTGTTTGTGTATTTAAAAAAGAGTTACTACTATATTAGCGTACACAACTAAATAATAATACAAACAATTAAAAAATAAGAGATTAACAAAATTCATCAAATTTTTCGATACAGTGCTCCCCCTCCGTAAATACGCTCATGGTTGGATGTGATATGTGGCATGTACAGTTAGTCGAGGCATCCTAGAGAAATAGAGATCATTATTAATAATTTATCGGCTGTTACGGAACCTAATCTTAGGTACAGTTGATTCATTTCTTTTACCGGTTTAGCTGCTTTTTTGATAAAAGATATTATTTTATGATTCTAAAGAAGTGAAACGACTTTGTGTTTCTGAATGAAAACAGGTGAAATATATTTCTGTTGTCTACTGTTGAAAGATGTGCATAAGTAACTAACACGAACTACTCATCCTCAAACATTATTTATCTTTATATAATCTTGGAGAGAGAAATTAGCAAGCAGAGAAATTGAGAAGCGAAAATTACCTGTCAACATATTCGATTGCGAAAAGACATGGCATTGCTAAGGCTGTAGTTTCACGTCTCAGCAGAAGACAGTGGAAAAGAACAAGAAAAACTGAGACATGGCTGTTAAACATTCTCTTGTAAAATAGCAGCAAATTCAGTCGCCATATGTTTTAATAATTTTCACTTAATTAGTTACGTAACACGTGTTCATAAATAAGTGTACGTTTCATAATTAATAGACGAGTTGTGTTTCCCGCGTCTCGCGTTGTAGAGGGTAAGTTTCTCTCAATTCGAGTGTGGGCGACTATAGTGAACGTTTTCCGACATTTATCACGGTCGCCTAATTCGTAGGCACCCACTTTGTTTACTGTTTCGAGTAAACACGCATGTTGGTTTAGCTTGTTCAACGTCAGTTAGGTACCAAATTAATTTGTACAGTATTAAGAATATTAATTTAGTTACTGCGTCCTTTCGTGTAATACCTTACGCATGCTGGCTTCACTAGGTCCTGATCCGACACAATGATTCAAACGCAGAGTGCGTGTTTGGTAGCGTGAAGACAGAGAAACTTTCAAGAAGTCAACGGCCGCTGTTAGCGTACTGCAGTCGGATGGGGAACGCTCAACAGCCGAGGTGAAGGACTGCTCACTAGGAGTACGAACTGTACGTAATCGAAGTCCCAAATCTCTCCCCCCCCCCCCCCCCGGTTAAATGTTGACCAGGCTACTCGCCAAACATATTGATCGTCTTAATGACCAAAATTATACCTCCAGTTTTAGCGAACTGATTGTCATAGCGTTACCAAAGTTGCGTTGCAAGCTTTAATAAAGCTTGATTGCAAAGGCGACGTGAGACTTGAAGCAAAGACTCCACATGTCGCAAGACGAGTCATCACAAGGCTCTAAATGGAAATGCAGCAAGAAGACGTTGTAAAAGAGTAAAATAACACTAGAGTTAAATTGAAAACAACAACAAATTATACAAATATATAAAAAAAAAAACTTAACAAAAATTTATGCGTACGCGGATGTTGCTCAGGTGATTATTGAGCGGGATTGGCTAAGTACTGTGTGGTATAGCACCGTCCCCCTACCCGTGGGTACGGGTTCTAGCATTAATATTCACAAGGCTACAAAGGTTTTTATGACCAAGTCTCATTTTATTTTCTGATATTACGCTTTGCAAAGATATTTCAGGCTTGTTCGAACGTTACGCTATAAAAATGTATATTTTTATATGTACTTACGCGTATTGTATTCTTTCCCACATGCAACCAATGTTGACTATAGTACACATCGTAGTTTGAAGATAGGTCTACATAAATGTTACAGTTAAGCTGTCAGTAAGTTTTGCAAATGTGCGGGGGTACGCACTCAGACGTGCAGGTAAGCGGAGAACTGACCGTCGGCACAGTTGACGATTTCAGTCTGACAACCAGAGCAGACGATGTCATTAGAAGGGTAGAGTATTGTCCATAGCGCAAGCGATAAACCCCCGTGAATAGAGATTTATTCGTATGGTGTAAACATATAAAAGTGTTAAAAATAGAGAAATGATTGGGATGGACTGAAATCTTTATTATATCCCGTAACGTGGTGGACCAAAGACGATGTTGGTCGGACGTTTGGGCCTGACAAGCAATGATAGAAAAGGTTTAAAATACAAGCATATAAGCTGGTGGGCATCGGCTTATCTAGAACATGGTCTGGGCGGGGTGTGGGGGAGGGGTCGCGGGGTAGGGTCGGCTTCATAAAAAAACAAGTTAAGATTAAAAAAACATTGCTATCTCTAAAATGGCAAAAATCAGTCCCATTAAAGTAAACGGTAGTAAGACAGCGTTATTGAAACATTGTTTGCAAGATACGTACTGCCTGAATTGATTTTCCTATACTGTACTTCATATTTCAAACGCAGACGCTAATGCTGTGTAATAAACCTGTTTGCATATTTAAAAAAGAGTTACTACTATATTAGCATACACAGCTGAAAAAATTATAAAATTGTCTAAAATTTAAGAGATTAACAAAATTCGTCTACGTTTTCAACCCTCATAGGAGGTGGGGTCCGGCCCGTTCGCCCCTCCCCCCCGCGAATACGCACCTGCTGTTAGGCTGCAGAAGCTTGGAACAACCAAAATAGCATTTGTTATTTACTATAGTTAACTGCATGGAAGTAGTACCGTCAAGGTCACACCGCTTACTTACAGCGTTGCCACTAAGCAACAGTTTTCCTTTCTTCCGAAAAATGCTACACTAGTAAGTAGGCCTACTTAATGTAAACAATGTAACAAAGTGATTTTTAAATTAAATATTTTCTTTGTTGCTGTCAACGAGGCTTCCATTAAAATCATAATTAAAATAATTTTTTGTACTTTAAACTGTTGAAAATTCTAAAATCAATGACAATAGAAGACTGAAAAAACAATGAAACATTTTGAAGGTTCATAGATGCCTACACCGGACATTTTATAGAACAAATTTAATGTTATTTAAAGTAAAAAACATGTTAAAACCTTACGAGTATCACACAGTTGTTCTGATTTTGTAAGATAGTGTAATGTAAGATATTTTCGCTGGTTAACTTGCGTTTTCCTGTATTTTTTTTACGTAACATTTTACAGTGAGAAAGTTTCTAATACATACATTAGAATACATTGTTAATAATTGTTAATAATAATTACATCACAATTAATACATTATTAATAATTAATTAACAATTCATTTCCATAACTTATACCAGGGTCATTCAATAAGTAAACAAACAAACGGCTGTGGAGCAAAACTTTTTTATTCAATCAATAAAATTTTTTTTTACTTTTCAACGTAATCTCCAACAACGTCTATGCACTTGGCGCATCTGTTTACAAGCTTTTTATTCCCTCAGCAAAGAATTGTTTACCTTGATGTCGAAGCCAGTTTTGGACTTTTTCCTTCACTTCTTCATTGCTGTTGAACTTGACACCACGCAAAGTCTCCTTGAGTGGGCCAAACAAGAAAAAGTCAGATGGGGCAAGGTCAGGGCTATAAGGGGGATGAGGCAGGATCTCCCAACCTACTTTTTTTATTGTTTCGAGCGTCAGTTTTGCCGTGTGTGGGCGGGCATTATCGTGAAGAAGAATTACACCTTTCCTCTGCCATTCCGGACATTTCTTCTTCAATGCAGGCTTAAATTTGTTCACAATCATGTAAGAATAGTACTGACTATTGATGGTACGCTGGTCTTGTAGGTAATCACAGAAAATTGGGCCTTGGGAGCTCCAAAAGATGGTTAACATCACCTTACCAGCCGATGGCTGGGTTTTGAATTTCTTTTTGGCGGATGAACTGGGATGCTTCCACTCCATGCTTTGTTGCTTTGACTCAGGTTCAAAATAGTGAATCCAAGTTAGTGGTTATAGTGGTTTCAAATCCAAAAATCTTATAACAGAACGCTGTTCTTCGAAAGTACTGTCCTCAAGAGGACACGTCATCGTAAATAAAACTGTATTGGTTATGTTTATACAATATATTATTGAACAGCTGATCAAAACTCACAATGACGTTGCCAGGTAACACTCCTGAAAGTTTCAATCAGCTGCTACAATTAATTTCTTTTCTACAACTGTTTGTCTGTTTACTTATTGAACGACCCTCGTACATAACATTCAATGCGACGCGTCAGCTATAGTTTGAACGAATTTTCGTACGCATCCTTTGTCTTAAGCTTGCCCCGTTTAATTACTGAAGAAACACCGCACTATTCGTGACTCCGAAAAATATTCTATTTTTATTTCCTGCGCTGCCGTCATTAATAATTAAGTAAAAAAATCAGCACTATAGTATAAGACGTTACATGCACAAGTAGCATAAAATAATAGTATGTATAAACGCGAAAACGAATTGAATTTCTTAAGAAAATAAAGATAATTTTATAAAAAACAATACGAATTCCTTATGAAATAAATTATAAATTCCTTATTCATATATTAATATTTTATAAATATGGGGTACATATATGGGGTACAGTAACTGAAATGGGATTGGCTTTTGCCACAGCAGTGACAATTTTGTTTACAGAAATTGCTCAGTCCTATTTATCTTTGTGCAAAGGAAGAAAGGTAGTTGCGCGGCCAGTAAACATATACAGTTTTGAGGGGAGTGTAAAATGACAAAGGCATTCATAAAAGTGTCAGACAGCAATATTTACCGAAAAGACATGCCGACAGGATATACGCAGTTTGCATACCAAAAGTGTACATATACCTAACAGAACTTCCGAACCATATGGCTTAGGAACGACCGTGCAGAGAACAAAAACAGGTTAATTTACAAAAGGGAAAAGACCATGAGTATGAAAAAATTAAAGAGACAACAGCTGGCAAGGTCAGTGTTCTCAGACAACTATCAATCTGTAGGATACACACTTCATGACACCGCCATGAAGAAAAGAGTAAAATTTTAAATAAGTAAGTTCACTGTACGGAAAACAGCGAACTGTTTTGCTAAAACGCTACACAATGTAGTAGCCGGCAACAACGCTGGGCGAAGGGTGTGGAGGTGACAGGGAGAAGCAGTGAAAGTGAGTGACCTTGACGGGACTACTTCTATGCAGGGTACTCTAGCAACGGGCAATGTGCCTTATAGCTAGTAAATAAAGATAAGATGAACATGATAGAAGAGTTGAAGAAAATCCACCGTTATAGTGGATTTTATACAGTATTTATTGCCGATATCTACCTATAGCCTACTATTCTGTAAGTTCCTCCTTCTGTCCTGTGGGATTACAGTCCAAAATGGGGTTTGTTCTCCTCTGTCTTCACTTCACCTCCTACCTCACTTTATTGTTAGCAAAGCACTTCCCAACAGCATCTCTCTCGCATCGACGGGAACATTTCCCCATTTTTCTTAAACACCTTTTGCCTTCTATATTTCTTATACAGACTCACTTTGGTATTGTACCATTACCGTTCTCACTACTGTTGGCTCGTTAAAGTAACAATATACGAGGAGTTCATATACGAGTAACAAGCAACAAGTTCATGCAGTTCTTGTTTATTTTAAAAATTATGCTTTCATTCATCCACACTTACACTGCTCCCTTCAAAGTAGTCTCTCTCGAATGTAACACGATTAGGCCTACCGTTTTGCAGTCTTCAAAATATTTCAAGTATGCACTTTTAGGTACAGCTTTGAGCTCGCTTAGCTATTTTCGTTTTACGTCTTCAGCTGTCATGAAACTTGTCTTTTCGTGGATATTATTACTATTGGGTGGAGGAAAGATCGCGGTGGAACACATATGTTGAATACGGCAGTTTCCGTGACATCATTATGACGTTTTCTTTTGCCTAGACTGGGAAAATTCTTTACAATCAATGATGTGCGTCCTGGCGCATTATCGGGCTGCAATTTCCATAAATTGTTCTTCCGTAAATCTGGCCGTTTTCTCCGAGTAGCTACATGCAAATGGCGTAAAATGTACTCTTTATTTACCACTGTGCCTAGCGATGAAATTTCGTGCAACACAAATCACAATCTTCATCTGACAACCACGATCTTCAACTCATTTACGGCAGTTTTGTAAGCTTGCAAACCGCTTGTTCACTCACAGAAGTCTCGCCAGAAGCCTTTACCAGGACAGAACAGTTTATCTCACACAAAATTTCATCCCGGTTTTTCAATCTTGCATCGTAGGATGCAAAAAAAAAATCACCTAGTACACCTAAGGACGACTTACTCAATAAGCTATGAAATCTAAACTATGCATCAAATAGAGCTAACATTTTAGATGCTTGTCACTAACATGTGTATCAACATCACGTAAAAATAGTTTTTTAATCGGACACTTGTAACGGTGTAAATTGCAAAATTGCACGAACTTTTTGATCAAACTTCGTACCTTTTGGTTATATCCGTGCCCTATGCCCTGTTTCTATACAAAAGGTGCAATTCAAACCGAAC
Source organism: Magicicada septendecula (assembly GCA_034769895.1). NCBI lineage: Eukaryota > Metazoa > Arthropoda > Insecta > Hemiptera > Cicadidae > Magicicada > Magicicada septendecula. The sequence continues at coordinate 681,358,404 of CM068368.1, read as the reverse complement.
ACGTAGTAATTTAACTCACACTTTGTATTTAGCGGAATTTATTGACATAAAAATACATCGTAATTACCTCAGTTTTTTAATAAGATCACTTACTTCTTTTGGCATTGATTGAATAAATACCTGACTTAATGTCTTCATCGTGAAACCACACTTTGATCGCTCAACTAATTAAACTGTTTTTAGACGAACAATCAAGGATACCGAGTTCTTTTTTTTATTATTACCCATACGATCTCCACTGGACATCGATATCTGGTGAACTCTTAGGCCAATTAAGCATGATTACTCTGTTTTCTGTTTACTCCGTTGTCAATGTCTTGCTAGAAAGTCATATTTTCGTCCCTTTGATTCTGATAAATAACTCTTCGTTCTGAAATATTTATGTGCATATCATTTTTCATAGTTGCTTTAATTGGTACTAGAGGACTAGGTCCTTCGCATGAGGAACTGTCCGAGAACATTTTCATCATCATCTCATCATCTTCACGTCACGGCATAGGCAAGGTGGCTGCCTGTTCCGGCTTCAAAGTTCTCCAGCCATCTCTTCCCGGGCCTACTCACATAGGGGCCTACCTGTGTCCTACAGGTTTATATTTCCAGACTTGTTTGGCCAGCCTTGAACCTGATATTCTTTCTAAGTGTTCTTTCCACCGTTGCTTATAATCTTTCAATCTTTCATTCAAGTTGAAAACTAGTAGTTCTCTTATCACTTCATTCTTTATTGATTAAGTTAAGAACATCTTTTAACTACTCTTAAGAACGTCATTTCCGAGGCCTGTATTTTACTTTTTTGGTTTTTGATTGGCCATAATTCACACCTACAGGACAGTACAGGAACTGCAATAACTTTGTAAAACTTTTAACAGTCTCGACGTAGGCCTACCTTGTTTCCAAAAATACGATTGATCGTCTGAAACTTGCCTAATACACAACTTCAGTATCATAATTGGTATCATAGCCAGTAACATTTCCCAAATAATTAAAATGACTTACTAGTTCTATAATTATATCACTAATTTATTATCGCATTTGGTTTTCATATTGTAGTGTTTGCAAACCTGATGAAGCTTAAAAACAGATTTTTGTAAAACGTATTCTTTATTTTGAATTACAAGCAAGCGTCAGCAAACAACAGCACATTCAAATATCTGTACCATGATATCTTCGTACTATGGTTCACTAGTTGTTTTCATTTAAAGAACGTTTTGGTAGCCGGACATTTTGTCGATTGCTGCATATGCGTACGCATGGAACCCGTTTAGCCTCACCATAAAACTGTCTTATATGAAAAAGTAACATGTTATCTATCAGCCAACTATCCAGTTCTTATAGGCTTTAGCCTGCTGAAGCGTCTTATTTTTCATGGCCTCCGTCAGTATTTGTTTTTTGCTGGTCTGTGTCTTCTTCTAGCTTCAAGCAGCTTTTCTGAACTGTCACGCTCTAAATCACGCCCAAAGTCTACGGCTGACATTCATTTATTTACTTTTTATAACTAACAAACGGTCTTCAATAGCAGTAGTTTCTCGGCCATATTTTCCTTTCTGATCTGCCAGCAGTGAACCTGTCGATCTAGACTTTTTATAAAATAAAGGTTCGGACTGCACCTTCTGCCACTGTGTCATTTTGTGTGCTGTGCTACGATAAAATAACAACCCTTGGTGTTGTATCCATTTTTAATCTCTAAACGTACGCTATAAATTTCTTAAAAGCAACACTAAATATCTCCTTTCTCAAGATAAGCAGTAACAAGTGTTCACAATTTCAATTACTGGCCATTCAGAAACACGATGCCAACGAGAAAAACATTAGAATAACGTCAAACAAGAAAACATGTTATGAGTCGATGCAACCAGGAGAGAAAAATTTGTTACAAAATATACCGCTGTTGAGATTAATTTCTACCGTTACTGTACATGTGACCTAGGATTCTTTTCAGGACCTGTCTCTCAAATGTCTTCTCTTTGAGATAATTTCCGTGTTTCATTACCATGTTATAGGGTAGGTCGTATGATAGTTTTGTGTATGCGCATTTTGTGTCTCTGACTGTACTTTGACTTTAATGTGACGATAAGTGCAAAATACAGCAGAAGGCTAGACCTTCTCTTTAATTACGTCTCCTTATTAACATCTGCAGTTGAAGACCCCTCTTCATGTTAAAGACCTTTAAATATTGAATCTAACCATTCTAATATGTAGGAGGTTGCTTTGTTAACATGTACAAAGCTACGTGTGCAAACAAAACTGTTATTAATAATGTTTGCATCATAATTTGTACTGTCAGTTTTTTATTGTATATACTTAATTGAACGAGGGAAGTAAGTTCTCAGATTTAACTCGACTGTTTGGCATTTGTCTGTTTATGTGTCCATTAGGGTGTCCCAAGACATAAGGGAAATTTTTGGAACGAAGTTCCTTAACGCGGCTTGCGGTAGGAGTTGACTGGTAGAAATCGTCACGTAACGAAAAAGCGTTATGCCCCCCCCCATGCTACTCTCTCACTCTCTCTCTCTCTCTCTCTCTCTCTCTCTCTCTCTCTCTCTCTCTCTCTCTCTCTCTCTCTCTATTATATACGAGTGTGTGTGTGTGTGTGTGCGTGCGAGTATCGAGATTCGAGCAGCAAGCATCGTGCGCGGCCGGTTGTATAACCTCAATACTGAACGCGTGGAAATTTCGTTAAAACTTATTCGTTATTTGTTTTTGTTTTAAATCATACGTGAGTTATATTGTCTCATTATTGCAATTCTGCAATGAAGATTCGAGAAATGGAAACTGCAGCGAGTATGTGTAATACAAACTTAGAAAAGTAAGTTACTAAAATTGTATAACTTGATACAAGTATTTACTGTTTACATACGTTTAATGTGATTCAAGTGTTTACTATTTACATATATTTCAGAGAGACAATAGTGAAATCATATGCTCGGCGTCAAAAAGAGTATCGAAAGAGAAAAAAAATCGAAAAACAACTTCAGAGTGCGAAAAAAATACCAAAAACAAACGCTCAACGCCAACAACAATTCCGGCAGAATCAAAAAAAGATACAACAAAGTGAAACGTTGAATCTTGCCAGGTATGATATATCTTTCGCATGAGAATAAGCAACAATTATATTTGCTTTTCTATTTCTGTTTTAACTAATAACAATATAAAAATTATATTAATTTTTAATTTCGTATTTTTCAGACAAAAAATTAATGCTGAACGCGCTAAAAGTATAGAGATAAATTAAAATCAAAAAAGCAACGTGCTGAACTTGACTCTTTACTATCATCAAAAGAAGATTCATTACCGACCTTATTACTCGAAAATAAGAAAGAAACTGATCATCGTCATGATACAAACTGTGAAGAATTAATCTTTAGTCAGTTTCAAATGCAGACAAATCAAATTCAACCATCAATGAATAATGAAGCTCAGCAAGTAATAAGTCCAAGTTTTCAATCATTTCAAGCCCCATACGAGGAACATGATGAATGTTCATTGCCAAACGCCTTCTTGCATCATGAAACAAATATTGCTGGCGACGGTAACTGCCTATTTTCATCTCTCATAAGAATTTTACATCTTCAAATATCTGCATCAGTTCTTCGACAGCAACTTTATGATTCACCCTACTTGAATGCTTGTCAAAATCCAACTAGTGCAAGAAGAATACTTAGTAGTGAGTTTGTATATGGAGATATAGATTGTTTATTCATATTTTCCAGAACATACAATCAAAACATATGCGTGCACTTTCATTATTTTTTCAATAATAATGCAAAAAGAGAAGTTGTTCGTTTCTGTTATTTTAAAGTAAATAATTCAATAAATTTTTTACATCTTCATCTCCGTGATACACATTTTACACCGTACATCGTAGTTCAAGAAATAGTTCCGGACAACAGAATAGACTTTCAGCAAAATGAGATTGTCTTTCTCATAAATCATCTGATGAAATTCACTTTGAACAAAGTACTCCGGTTCATTTTGAAAATGATGTAATTGATATGGAAATTGAAAGATCGAATGTTACGAATTCAACTTACACGGATTATTATAAACACAGTCATGCTCATCTAGAATTCTATCATCAATTTCAAAATAATACATTTGGTCATACTTGTGCAGTTTGCGACAGGCTATGGTGGAAAAGCGATTTAATAAAAGCTTCTAACGTAGACAAAAACCTTCTACAAACAATAATACCGAATTATGAACCCAGTTCGAGTATTGACGTTTGTTCTACGTGTAAAGTATCTTTAGACAAAAAGAAAATTCCAATACTGTCGACTTATAATGGTTTCAAATATCCAACGATTCCATCTTACTTGCCAACATTAAATCGTATCGAGCAACGGCTCATTTCACCGAGAATTCCTTTTATGCAAATAAGAAGACTTAGGCATGTTCATGGTCAGTATGGTATTTATGGTCAAATTATCAATGTTCCAGTGGAAGTCAATACCATGGTAAAAAAATTGCCTAGAAATATTGAAGATGACCATTGCTTTTATGTGCACATTAAAAAAAAAATTAATTCATAAGACTAGTTATGTTCATGGCCTCATTAACAAGAACAATATTAAAGAATGGTTGAAATACTTAGTTCAAACGCCGCTTTATATTCACCACAAAATAGAAATTGATGATGCATTTTTAAATCGTGATCAAGTAGCTCCGCAGTTGGTAATTGATGATATTAGTGAACATGTGCCTATTGAAGATAACCTAACTGCTCAACAACAAACTCTTTTGTGGAATGAAGATAAGATTTTGCATATAGCACCTGGCGAACAGAGCTCTCCTCTTAGTATTTTATTCGATGAATATGCCGAAGAGCTTTCATTTCCAACAATATACGGTGGTCAGTTTAGAAATTACAGAGAAGAAATTACTGTTACTCCATTTATGCAAGCTACCAGTGAACTGCGACGTACTGATCGACGCGGTGCTGACCCACAACATCTTTTATATTTGGCTGCAAAAATTATGAGAGTAAGGGTTAGTCAAAGCGTCACTATTGCTTTCAAACATTTTGGTTATAACACTACAATAACTAAAGAGCAGATACAGTCTGAAAATTATATTAATCACTGTTTAGAAACTAATCTTGCTTTTCTTTGGTGTATACCGAATTCCGCTTGGTATTGGCCTGATCGTAAAAAAGATCTTTTTGCAATGATTAGGCAATTAGGAGCACCAACTGCTTTTATGACGCTCAGTGCAAATGAAACTGGTTGGATAAATTTAGTAAAAATATTGTATAAATTAAAAAATAATGAGATGGACGTATCTGATGAGTTTATATCAAACATGAATTACGTTCACAAAGCCAAACTAGTTAATGAAGATTCAGTTACTTGTGCTATTTACTTTAATAAACTAGTTAATTGTTTGTTGAAAATTTTGCAATATAAGAAAAAAGTCCATTTGGAAAATATCGAGTGATTCATTACTTCAAGAGAATAGAATTTCAACATCGTGGCAGCCCTCATGCTCACATTTTTTTATGGTTGGATAATGCACCAAAAAATTTATTAAGTAACGACAAAGACGTCATTCAAATGATCGACGAGTTAGTTTCCGTATCTGAGGCAGATGCATCTGGAAATATTAAACTGCAAACTCATAAGCACACTTTCACCTGCTATAAAAAATGGATCCTAATAAAAAGATAACTATCGATTTGGTGCACCTTTCATGCCATCTCGATACACAATAACATTGTTACCTATGAAAGATACTGATTCTGATTTTTCAGAACAAAATTTAAAAGAATATAAAAAACATTATCAATTGATTAGAACAAACTTGGAAAATTTTGAGTATTTCATTTAATCCATTTGTATTATATCATTTGAAGTCAAACATGGATTTTCAAATCATTCAAGATGAGTACGCTTGTGCTGCTTACGTTGTTGAATATGTTAACAAACACAATAGAGGAATTAGCAATTTACAACGACAAATTATTCAGATAATGGACGAAAATCCAGAATTTGATATTGTTGATATTACAAAAAAAATGAGTATTGATGTTCTTCATTCTGTAGAAATGTCGGCGCAAGAAGCTGCGTGGTTTTTGTTACGAGAACCTATGGCCAAATCATCAACAGCTACCGTTTATATACCAATCATATATCCCTCAGAACGCCAAAGAATAAGGAAAAGTTTAAAAGAATTATATGAACTGGGTGATGATTGTACAGACATATGGAAAGAAAATTGGTTTGATAAGTATGAAAAAAGACCCGAGGAATTAAATAATGTTACGCTAGCACAGTTCGTTGCAAAATATTATATCAATAATAAAGGAGTATATACTGAAAGAGACACTCCAAAAATTATAAGATACCGTAATTACGATATGGCTGATAACTTTAATGATTATAGACGAGAGATGGTTTTATTACATATTCCTTTTAGAAGTGAAGATAATGATATTCTAGCTGATAATAAATTCATAGAAATATATGAAAATAACAAAGATTTAATTGTAGAACGCAGAAAAGAATTCGAATTAAATTTAGACATACAAAAAACGCTAGAAATTTGCCGACAATTATGTAGAGATAATGATGAAAACGAAGATGGTATAGATATTATTTTTATTGGAGATTTACGGCAGCTACCACCGGTACGAGCAACACCAATATATAGCCCTATTAGAACACACATGGTTGGACTCCATCTTTGGCGGAAACTTAAATTTTATCAACTCAACCAAGTCATGAGACAGGCTAATGTTGCATTTTCTAATTTACTAACTAAAGTAGGCAATGGTGAACCATTAGAACAACATGAAATTGAGTTGATAGAATCAAGGTTTTTTACAAAAGCCGATACTCAAAGATTGTGCTCTAACGGGATTCGCCTATTTTTCAAAAATGAGCATGTAAACGCCTACAACAATCACGTTCTACAACAATTTGAAGACAAAATTATCTCTACAGCTACTGATTCAATTACAGGATCTAAAAATCATGAACAAAATGCTAATTTTAGAGTGAAGTTACATAAAAAGTCAGTTATCGATACTGGTGGTTTACCATACGAAATTACTTTTGTAAAAGGCATGTTTTATCTAATTACAACAAATATTGATGTATCAAATGGCTTATGTAATGGTTCAACTGGAAAATTAGTGCATTTAGATCTTGATACAAACAACATTGTAGTTAGAGTTTGGTTGGAGTTTTGTGGTTCAACAAAGATTGGTCGGAAGAAAAGGAAAAAAGCTGCTCAATTAGCTGTACAAAATGGAGTTAGTAATCTTGCTGTGCCTATTGAACTACGATCTGCGAACATTCCATTGACATCAGATAAGAAAATTATTACTAATCGAAAGCATTTTCCTTTAATTGCAGCTTGCGCTATGACCATACATAAATCGCATGGTGGAACTTTTAGTGAAATTGTTTACGAGTACAGCAAAGATCATTCGCAAGAACTTGTTTACGTTGCGTTATCTCGTGTAACAAATATCGAAAATTTGTATATTGTAACACCTCAGATGATCCAACGAAATTTAAGTTTTATCATAATCGAAAGCAAGCTAGATCAACAGAGAAATTGCTGCAAGAATTTCAAAGATTATCTTTAAACACATTGCAGACCATAACGCAAATTATCTTGGATATGATTTGTAAAAAAAGAGGTCTTTCATTATTCATTTTTAACTGCCAAAGTTTAAAAAATCGTACCTTAGATTTCATGGATCCAGTTACTCAAAATTCTAATCTACTATTACTTTCTGAAACGTGGATGAGAAATGAAGAAGAAATTGTTCATCCTAATTTCAATTGCATTTCTCATTATAAACGAGACAATGTTCGTGCAGGTGAAGTCGCAATATACCATAACTCTGAAGATACCGTCCACATTTGTACAGAAAATATGAGAATGATTTTGTCAAACGTTAGTGATTTGAGTACTAGGCATTCATCAGTTGGTGACATTTGTTCAGTTGTTTGTAAAATAGGAAACGATGTTGAAGTAGTTATTGTAGCTACTTATATATCCCCAAATCAAAAGATTGAGGAAATTACATTATTTATTCATCGATCGTTGTTAGAATATACTGAGGGAGGTTCTAAATTACTTAAACAAAATTTTCATAAACTTCCACTCATATTGGCTGGAGACTTCAACGTTAACTTCAATAATAAAGAAAAATTTGAAGAACTCACATACTTTTTATCAGATACATTTGATTTGAGTATTAATAATGATCCAGCGCAGTTCACAACAAAATACTGTACTACAGTTGATGCTGTTTTTTCGAGATACTTAGACAAAATTGAATCTCAAACATATGTATCTTATTATAGTTACCATAAGCCAATAATTACCATGATACAATATGATGATAAGATTTAAAATTTTTTTTTATTTAGTATTTTTTTTTATATAATTTATAATTCACTATTTTATATCTAATTTTTAATAAATGAATATTTTTCCTAAAATATTAAATGAAACTTTTTGATTTGATTCCTTACTTTACATTATTTGCATTGAAAAAATGATAGAAAATAAAATATACAGATTACACAGAGAGAGAGAGAGAGAGAGAGAGAAAGTCGCATGGAGGGGGCATAACGCTTTTTCCTTACGTGACGAAAATATACAAATATAAACAATCTAAATCTCCATATCGAATTACATTCGGAGTTGAAGAAAAAGCGTAAGGAACTTCGTTCCTGACGGGGGTCCCCCGACCTCTGAGATTTTTTTTTTCGCGAAATCAAATACGCATACCCTCGATTTTTTGTCTGTTTGACCTTAATAACACACATAATAAATATTATTGCGATTGAATTATGATAACACGTGCCGACTCGATGCCAAACATGAGAAATGAAAATTTTACTGAGTTAGTATGGAAGGATTCTAGAACTTAATATTTATTTGGTAAATAATACACCAATATGCCCAAATCGTGTTTATTTACTGTTTAACATGTAAAAAACATTATTCTTTAAATTTTCTTTTCAAAGTTTGCTTTTTGCAGTCAGGATAAATCTTCCGCTGTTCTTGTACGCAACGTAACAAAAATTGCTTTTGTTCCTCCTCAACCGTGATTAAACCATGAAAGTCTTGCATCAACTTGACCGCTCTTTCAGCTGTATCGTTCACTGCCCTCAGCGTTGAAACCTTCTTTCTGGCTTCTTGAAACGAAGCATTATTTGACCACATAGTAGGACATTCGTGGAGAAAACTGTCATCAATTTTAAGACGATCGAACAATGACTTGCTTCTGAAATGAAGTCATAGATGTTTTTCTCTGAAATAAAAAAAGAGAAAGTCAGTTAACAAAATTGTGATCTAAGCAGAAAACTAAAGAAACAACTTCTATATTTACTTATTTAACTTACCATACAATGGACCGCAAAGTTCTTCCTTCGATGGGATGTAACGTTTACCATGAGTTGATAAATTCTCTTTGGTTAAATTTTCAACCATTTTTACTTTAGTTTCTTGATCCACAACATCGTCAAACAGTGACAAGACAGAAACTTCATCAGTCAAATACCATAAATGCTGGCTTATCTTCTGTAAAGCTGCTTTTGAGATGCTTTTATCAACTTTTTCGTAAGCCTTCATCGACTTCAAAAAGCACAAATCTTGGTAAGGTGCTTTTACTGCCAAAATACATTGGAGCCATGGCTTGACGTAGGATGTCACGATGAACAGGCAAACGTCTCACAGCGCTGCCTTATCCTTGCTCGTAATTTTGAATTGAGCACTAAGTAATGATATTTTTAGGGAATAAATTGCTCTCGCCATCCATCGAGCTTGGTGCATGGCACCTGGAGGTCGAATTTAAAATTTTCTCTGTGTATCTCCGCCTAAAAATATCACAGAAAGCTCTATCAACTCTCGATAGTCATCTCTGACTATTTCTTTGGTCAGTTCAGTTCGGTACAACTCGAGCAGATTGTCAATTTCGGAAACAGTCAGGTGCAATGCGAGCTTTTCTTTATAGCACTGTATTTTATCTGGATCGACACTTTTCCAGTTATCTCGGAACTTTTTGAAGAGTGGAATATCAGGATTTGTTGTCACTTGACTGATTTTTACTTCGTTAACACGCTTTTTAACACCAATTCATACACGTGATGGCGGCAAGCAAAAATAAGCATATCTCTATTAAGTTTTTGTTCAAGAAGCACACAGGCATCATTGATATGACCTGTATTTGAAGCCGTAGTATCACAACAAAGAATTTGCACTTTATCTTCGAGATTCCAGTCTACAATCGCGTTCCAAACAGCCTGCGCCTGTCCGCTTCCTGAAGAGCTTTCCAACCTTGACACAGCAATAAGTTGTTCTTTATTTCCATATGAAATAACTATCGGAAGACGTTCTTCTTTTGATTTCCGACCATCTAAAGCAGGCAACAGTTTGCCATCCCAGTGAACAGTCACAACATCTGGTACCTCGTTTTGAAAATTAGCTTTTATGGCTTCCGCACGCTCTTTCCGTTCTTCCGTACGAATTCTTTGAATCGAGGACTTACTTATAGGAAATTCATCAGTATTATATCCAAGTGCCTCAATGGTAGCTTCAAGAATAAACACTGAATCTCTCATACTTAACTGACACCTATCTAGCGCTGCTACTAATTTTGGAGTAATGAAATTTTTCCGCATAGTTGTTTTACTGGTTCCGGGTTGTATGTTCTCGATCAGAGTTGGAAAATCTTCTTTTAAATGCATGTCATTTTCATTAGAATCAGAAGATGAGTCGTTTTGTAACGGTTCATAAGATGATGTCGAAGGAGTTGGCGTGGAAAAATATGTAGCACGTCGCTTTTCTTCTTCAATAGTTCTGAGGCGCGCCCTTTCCTCTTTATTAGCCAGTTTTTTGTCCACTCCAGCTAAGTGACCAGGCCGACCTGGCTCTCTCTGTCGCTGTAAGAAGATTCTGTCTTCATTTATTTTCATTAATTGAAGCGCATCGGCGTGTGCAATGTCAAACAAATTATCTAAGTTGTTGACAAACTCTTGTCGGCGCTGCTCAATACGTTTTGGGTTTTTTGTGCATTTTTTTGTAACTCCCTCCAAACTTGATATAGGTTCACTAGTTTCTTCACACAATTAGGCAAAGATTTGGTAGGTATACGCGCCTTTTCCCAAAAGATAATATATTCGCGAATAGTGAGATTTGCACTTTCATTGAGAGTTAAATTCACTTCACGGATATTATAAAATAAAACTGCCAGAACTTGTCCATTAGAGGGCAGTTTTGAACCTTTTATTTGATGTATTACGCCCCCTATTAAAAATATACCCTTTTTAGAACTACGTAATTCCACTGACATGTTCACTGATTGAAAACAATACGTTTACTAACAAAATAACAAGTGATTACAAACACATCGACGGCTTCGACGCGTTAGCACATTGTCACAACGCACAAGCAAAACCTGCTTCACTAAACAATCGCTACGGATAACCAACGTCACTCTAGCGAGTTCCAGCTCGCACTGAAGTCGTCACCTGCCTCCCCTCCAAGTCCCGCTTCGCCAGTGTTGCTCGATCGAACACTAAGCTATCAGTCTCATTACTTTATTTACACACCTTGTACAATGTACATTGTACATTTTTCGCTAAATTCGCATTAACATATGGAAGGTTTTCAGTGACGCCTTACTTAGCAAGTACTGACATGTTTCAATACAAGTCGGCACGGGTTGCCGAGGTCCTACGTTTATGAAATTTTATTTACAATTTTTTTGACATCGTATAAATAAATTAAGAGGGTATGCGTTAAAAAAAAAACGACTTCGATTTTTTGGGGACACCCTAGTGTCCATCTACTTGGGGTATGCGATAACTTTTGAATGCATCAACCTGAGAAAATTGCAAAAATACATGTGGAATATCAAATTAAAAGGAATTTCTGTCTAGGATCTTGTATCCTTGTACGGTTCTGGAAGTGTCAAAAGTTTACGACACCAAGGCCAAAAGAGGAATCAAAATTAAAAAAAAAAGTTGTAAAATTCCTGCCGAATGTCAGACTAAAGACAATTTTTTCCAAAATCCAAATACAGCCTCTACTGTGACATTTTTTTATTTTCGGGAACACAACGGGTCAAAAATGAAACTCAAAATATTAAGAAAATTGTAAAAGTCCATATGGGGAATCAATTTATGAATGTATTCAAATGTTATTCAAAAATACAAACTAAGTGTTCTTAATCAACAGAATTAATATCTGTCAACGTTCCATGCAAATTTAGGGTCGCTTCAAAAAGTGTGTAAGCTAATTGAACAAAAAACTTTATAAATATAGTTACCAGTTATCTATATTTGTGAAAAGTATTAAATATAGGCGGATAAATATTTATGGAAACATGCATAAACTTAAGAGCAAGCACTAAATATTTGTTATTTAGGCGTTGTGTTTACAAATGTCACTAAGAATCAGTGCAATGTTTATTGTATATTGTCTTCTTTATAATTGTACCCTTTCTAAAAAAAAATGGTAGAGCATTGGGGGTTTTCATAACTTTTCTGGTATTTTTAGTGGAATTTATCTAATGGTAAGTGTATTTAGTTCAAAATAGCGAGCGAGTTGTGCAGCTCAGGGAGCTTTGAAGCACCAAGTCTATATAGTACTGATGTGTAGACAGATTGTTAACGGTTTTTTACTTTTCCGTTATTCAGAGTAGCTTAAACCTACAAGAGTCGTTAAACTGTAGGTAAATCAAGAATAGTTTTGATGGTAAACGTCCATTTGGCATCGTTACGGTTATCACAGCAAGCAGTCATCGCATGCACGCCGTAAGTTAGACAGTACTGGCGTCACCACGCGGAATGCTCCACGTTACACTCGCAAATCAACTGGGTTTATTGCACGTGCTCTGGAAATGTCGGGAGTCGGGTATCGCGTCGCTTAGGCCTACTACGCTCGATCTTCACGACTACTCTTCGTGTAACTGCATCTTTCGATTCTGTATAACATTTGGTAATATTAAGGCACCTGCCAGTGGCACTCTAAACGTACAAATTTATCAAAAAGTAAAAAACACACACACACACACACACACACACACACACACACACACACACACACACACACACACACACACACACACACACACACACACACACACACACACACACACACACACACACACACACACACACACACAAAACATACACGTTGGTTGTTTATCCCTAGTTTTTCATAAAACAAAAGTGGAATTCTTTCATGATGTAGAATGTTGGTTAGTGTTATTGTTAGTACAGTATAACTAAACAATAAATACAGTCACAAAGAAATTGGCAAACAACGTCTCAGTGTTGCTGTACTTTTCACCAAAGAGAAAACAAACTTATTTTGTTTTTACACCTTTGTCGTTATGTAGGGTAAACGTAGATAAACGTTTGGATACTTTCTAGACCAGAGACCGGCAAACTATATGCCGCTGTCAGATCACCCCTCCCCAGTTCATTGTACCCGGCCCGGGATTTTATCATTTTTGCGGTTTTAAAATGTCGGAAACGATTTATATGTCAATATAGTACGTGTACATGACAACAAACTGGATGTTTCATTTGTAAAGTAATGGCCGTGTTGTGCGACAGTGGATGTTGGGTTTCAACAAAGACAGAACGGGAATTCACGCAGGTGAAATGAAATTTTCGCGGGGTATTCGGAATTGCATTAGCCAAGACAGAGTATCAGACTAGCGAATAAGAGCAGACATTGGCATTTAGTCTTACACCATCGCCTATAAGATCAATGAGTATAAATTAAGGTGGAAGCAACACTTCGGTTGAATGGGCCCATGCAGTCTACCATGAAGTACAATCTACGGGGTAGAGGATATGTTGGACGGCGAAGAAAGAGGTGGTCTCGAAACTGTCGGTGTGCCTAATCCATAGAGTGAAGAGAAGAAGAAGAAGACGTCTAAATGATGTATTTAATTTTTTCCCGCACGAAATTGATTAAAATATAATACGGTAATTCGTCGAAATATTATTCGTACTTCCTGTGAAGACTTTCTTCTAAATACATATCCCTATCGGCTAATTTCTAGGTTCATACCAATGTGCAAATCCCGATAGATGACCACTTAGCCTAAAAGTGACTAATATCCGGTCCCTTTACGGAAACGTTTGCCGACTACTGTTTTAGACCAAATGTCCTCTCGGTGATGAAATTTTGTATGTTATAGAGTAAGCACTATGAATCTTCACTTCTCAGTATTTGCATAACCAAGTCTGTGTATCTAGTTCAACATACTTAGTTTTCTGCATTAGACCTCTAATATCTCTCTAACGTGTTTCGGTAGTGTACCAGATTTTTCAAGGAAGAAAAGTGGGCGTTAATTTTATTCTACATATTTATTACGTTAAAAAACCTTAATAGAAATAACTCCAAAGTTGAAAGATAACGGGAAAACTGACAAAACTAAATTGTCCGAAAGACCCAGACTTCAGTGTCTTGGGACGCACCACTAGCTTTCGCAGCCTGCATCATTAGACTGAATTGTCCGAAAGACCTAGACTTCAGTGTCTTGGGACGCACCACAGCCTGCATCATTAGACTGAATTGTCCGAAAGACCCAGACTTCAGTGTCTTGGGACGCACCACAGCCTGCATCATTAGACTGAATTGCGCGAAAGACCCAGACTTCAGTGACTTGGGACGCACCATTAGCTTTCGCAGCCTGCATCATTAGACTGAATTGTCCGAAAGACCCAGACTTCAGTGTCTTGGGACGCACCACAGCCTGCATCATTAGACTGAATTGTCCGAAAGACCCAGACTTCAGTGTCTTGGGACGCACCACAGCCTGCATCATTAGACTGAAATGTCCGAAAGACCCAGACTTCAGTGTCTTGGGACGCACCACTAGCTTTCGCAGCCTGCATCATTAGACTGAATTGTCCGAAAGACCCAGACTTCAGTGTCTTGGGACGCACCACTAGCTTTCGCAGCCTGCATCATTAGACTGAATTGTCCGAAAGACCCAGACTTCAGTGTCTTGGGACGCACCACTAGCTTTCGCAGCCTGCATCATTAGACTGAATTGTCCGAAAGACCCAGACTTCAGTGTCTTGGGACGCACCACAGCCTGCATCATTAGACTGAATTGTCCGAAAGACCCAGACTTCAGTGTCTTGGGACGCACCACAGCCTGCATCATTAGACTGAAATGTCCGAAAGACCCAGACTTCAGTGTCTTGTGACGCACCACTAGCTTTCGCAGCCTGCATCATTAGACTGAATTATTTTTATAACTAAGAGTAACTGTTTTAGTGGAGAAGAATCATTGTTTTACAATAATGGTTAAACAGCAAAAGAATATTATCATTTGAATTCGAAAAAATATCTTAATAAAACATAAAATATCAATGGGGTGTGCGAAACTTTAGATTTTTACAGTGCCTGTATCTGGATTAAAAGAACTCAATTCCAATCTCAGATCCCACGGAAAGATTATTTTTACTGAAAGATGATTCTACATTTTTCCTCCTTCTCCTGCTGCTCCTCCTCCTCTTCCCCTTCGTCATCCCTCCCAAACCTCCATCTTCTCCTTCGTTAGTAGATTCCCCTCTTTATAACCAACTTTACCACTCGATACAATCTCATTCTTTGCCCTCCAGTATTTCTTTTAAATTTGTGCCATTATCTAATTCCATCTTGTTATTCTCCATCCTGTCGACGTGGTCATTCCGGAGTTGTTGCCTTTCCTTTATCCTCCCTAGTATATCTATTGTTTTGCAAGTTTATCGAATATTAAAATTTGTTTTTTTTTACTCGTAGTTATACCAACTTTTTGTTTGTTTTCCCAAACTCGTAGTTTTTTTATTCTTTTCAACGTTTTCATGTCATACACTTGTGTTCTTCTGGTTGCTGTGGTTTCTGGTCGACCTTACTGTCCATACGTCAGTATAGGCTTTACCGTACTTTATATTATATTCTTATTTGCATATCCACACTCAAAATTTATGGATTCAGATAAAATCACTCTTACATCCCGATATCTTGTTTGAATTTGTGATTCGGCAATTGTTTCTTGTCTGTTGAACCACCGTTACTTCTGGACAGCTAACCTCCATTACTTGCACCACAAGTTCATTATCCACTACTAACGTGTGCACCGATAGTCATAGCTTTAAGTTACCTGTAGAAATCACCATTAATCGGGTACAACATGTTACTTGTGCACGTGCTGTCAAATTTATACAGAAACCTTTGTTGATCGTACATTGTTTTCAGCTATAAGTACCGGTACTGCATCATTATCATCATTATAACATTAAAATTGGTATTAGCACTGTGTGCATTATATCCTGTCATATCTGTCATGACTGTTATTATTATTTCGTCCATTTAAGTTAAAAAGTAGAGACTAAGTGAATTAAGTAAATTTCCTTTTCCAGCTGTAGTCAGTTATGTTAGTTTCTCTCTACATTTGATTCTTATGTTTTGTGTGAGTGTGTTGTATGTTTTTCTAATAATTGTTGCAGATATTTTCCTTCTTATTAGAATTTGTATATTTTTCTGTACTTTATTCTGTCAAGTACCTTTCCTGTATTTATTTTATTTTTTAACTGACGGCAAATTTTGTTCATAAATAATAAGTTGGAAGCACCATAAAATTTGTAGCAGTTTTGATAGCTCAGTAGGTAGGTATATTCTTTGCGCACTTTAACACATAATGGTTTTTGAACCCCACTACTTTCCCGTGCAGATGAGTAGAAACAGTCTCTGAAACTAGAGCACAAGGCACGAAGCTGCTCTTTAATAATTTTTTAACTTTCTCCAACTATTCTCATTTCATACATGAGACTGGTTAATGTTGTGTGTATAGTCAATGGCATTGCTTTGAGACTCACCAGATATTTTCCGCGACCCTCACTCTAGAAAAGAATGACTTAAGGTGCAAAGGTTTCTCAACTTTTTAACTGCTGCAAACTAGGTTAATTTTTTAGTAAAGAGGTAAGTAAGAAATCTCGTTAAAGGAAATCTCATTAGCGTAAATAGCCCACTGCTATTTCACTTTTTTTAAATTTTTTTTATTTTTATTTTTTTTTTTTTAGCGATAAAATATGAGATACCCGAATTTCGGATCAGAGATGCCACTCATCAAATAACCAGATCGATTGAAAACTATATTGACCTTTATCAAAAAACCTTATAAGTAGTTTTTGTTGAGATTGGTACTTCTTAAGCTATTGTAAAGTTACGTAAATAACCAATCGTTAAATCAAGTTTTGGTAGAAAACCTTCGAAACTATGAAACGTGTAACTCCATTAATTTTTGTCAATAACAATATTTAAAAAGCACAACCTATACAAAACGTTGTAAGAATTTATCGCCAAGTTGATTCTTTTAAGTTATTTACGGAAACCCCACGTTTTCACCCCCCCCCCTTCAACGTCCTTAAGAAATTTATTTCCTCTATCCAACTCACCGGTTTTTTAAATGTGAATTTCCGAAAACGCCTACACCAATTTCGGTTAAACGTATAGTTTTATTTCTTTTGTTTTCCATTTTTCCTGTGCTAAATTTAAATTAAAATAACGCGTATATAGTGAAAACGTCATTTGAATCTTGTGAATCAATCATACACCAAGGGGTTCCGAGAAAACTTCAACTATCACGTGATTTCTGTATAGCTCATTGCGTTTCGTTGCGAATTTATTACACAGCACGTGTACTAAGTTTGGTAAGTATACACAACAGTACTTCCATATATCAACAATAATTTGGTCCCACGGTCGAAGTAATTAAATGCTTTAATGTTCTGTGTTTCCTAGAACCAAGTGAATTGAATTGGCTTGAAGAGTCTCTAGGTTAGACTAACTCTATTAATTGAAGCTGTGGTCAAGTACTAAGTTCACGAGAAATGGGTCACTTCCGCTTTACTTATGTGCAGACACTAGAAAATTACAATATTTATTGACAGTTATATACAAATTTTTATTCAAAATTTTGCCTCCTATGTTAGAAATCGAAACGAGGTCTGGTGAAAGCGAATAATTACTATGATCGGCATGTTGTTTTGAATTGCACCAAGCGATTATCAGCTGATATCCATGAACTGGCCAGTGCACTCTTAACGGGTTTACAGTGTAACGTGTATACAATGATTTGTTTTCTAAAAAAAAAAAATTAAGGAGTACTTGCGCGATTTTGGCGAGACAGGGTCTGCCTGGATGTCGAGTTGCCTCGTCAAAACGGATACTGCACCCCGAAAATCCATCAAATACTCCTTCTCGGTATGGTGCGTGTGTGCGTGTGTGTGTGAGCGGTCAATAAAATACATTTTTGTTTTGCAAAAAGATCATCGGTTTGCAACACAGACGTCATGTTTCGAGCGGACTTTCCATTTTGATGTATTTTCCATTTCATTTGATCTTCTTCAATTATGGCGTATCACGACAGAACATCCCATCAAAATGTCGCAGCGTCAAAGTGCCCACTCGTCATTATGTCCAGGTTAAAAATGTCACCTTTAATAATATCAGCATATTGAGAGAAGGGTTCTGTCTCCAAATTTTTATATTTGTATTTAATTGTTTAATGTTTTAATTTTCTTGTTATATTAATTGTAAATTCATATTCGCTCAATTATTCTTGTATATGTATTTTCGATATTATTATTAAACCTTTAAACTATAAATAAAACGTTTAAAATTTAACGTTGTATTAAATCGTTTGTACTATAAATAAAACTTTCGTAGAAGAATATATTTATTATTATTATTTTTTTTTAATATAACACTGTTTCGGTGGTATAAACTATCATAATCAGAAATGCGAATCAATAAATTTTAAAAATTAATTATAAATTGATTTACAAATCAATTTCCAATTATTGTAAATTGTATTTTCTTTTTGTTTTCACTGTCTATATTTGTGTTTTTAATATTTCGGAACTAGGAAGACGAGGGGCTTATTGTGTATTTTATTTTATTGAATTTGTAATAACGTTTTGTACTTAATCTTTTTATATACAATTGCAGGACACAGGGCACGGAGAGAGGGAATATCAAGTGTTATGTTTTAATTAAGCTTTCAAAGTTTTTTGAATGCACTATTGCAGATCCAACATGTGGGCGGACTAATCAAAGATAAAAACAAATCTGTAAAACGTAGTTAAAAATCCGAAAATTTGTTTTTAATACTACGTACCGTACACAAAATTACTCCGCGGATTCTGTGCCTCTGAATAATGTACTATATGAGCACAAGCTGTGCTATCGAGACGCCTGAAGAGCGGGGGGTCTACTGAATGATAACGCGTGCTTTTGTTGGTGCGGTATTACTGGTTATGTAAACATTGTTCAGTAAGTATTTGTTCTGTATGGAGTTGTTCAGAAGACGTATTCAGTTGTGATTTTGTGTGCGTTCGTACATTATGTGTCAGTGTAATTTATTGAATATTTTGTTTGTGTTTTCTTATTCGGTACAAATTAACAATAGTACCGAATACTAATTATTATTAGTATTCGAACCGAATACGAATTGTTGTTCGGTACAGTTAACAATAGCCATCGTTTAATTATTTTATCGTTCGTTGTCAATTACTAAGCAGTAAATTTGACATTAATAATTATATTTTATGAGTAGTTCCGTTAAAAAATAATATTAAAATAACTTCGCAAAAAAAGTAACAAAACAATTCATTCGGAAGGACGTGAAATTATATCGTCTGTTATTGAGAAGTGTGATGAGGAATCAAGGAAAGGGGCATATTCCTTCACGGTTAAAAACGCTACAGCAAGAGCAACGTATTACACTGGCGTTTCAGAATTTACAATTTAAAAAATTCGGTAAGAACATAATACGCGTCTAGAAAATTGCCTGGATCAGCGTTTAAGTACCCCAGGGAGACGGAGAAAAACTAGACCGAATCACACCGTGGTAAGCGTGGACGAGTTTGACAGGTGTGTAATCAGAAGAATTATTAATGATTTTTACACAGTGCAGAAAAAAGTGCCGACAGTGGCAAAACTTGTACCCGTGGTGAAAGAAAAAATATATTTTCCATGGGGTAACAGTTCTTTACGAAAAATAATTAAGGAAATAGGGTTTAAGTGGAAAAGATTTAGTGTGAGAGACAGTGTAAAACGTATTTTAAATGTGTAGTAGTACCGTGATACGTGCAGTGGAATGGCAAACGTCACCGCATTCCTTCTTGGGTTGCAAAGCTTAACACATGATAGTACTTCTTTTAGTAAAACTGTTTCCGACAGGTTTTAACTGGACGCTTTTCATTTTTCTCACTTCTGTGCATTTGTCTTGATCTGACTATAGCTCCTTCCGTTTTTAATGTCATCAAGCATCCCAACCTTTCTTCTTTCGCGTCCTGTCTTTCATTCCAACTTTCCCTCTACAATCCTTAGCTGCAGACAGTTTCTATGCGACATATGCAACATTCAAGATGTTCTCTTTTTCTTTCAGTAGTTTTCTTCCTCTCCTATTCTCGTCAATACTCCATCGTTTCTCACTCTATCAGTCCATTTCACCTTAACCATTCTTCGCAACATTCACATGTCGAACCTGTCTAGGTACCTTTATTCTTTCTTTTTGATAGTACATGTTCCAGTTTCATATAAAACCACACTTTAAACATTTATCAAATCTCATTCTCATCTCAGTCGGAATTCTTCTTGCTGTCAGTACTAATTTTGCCTTTTCAAAAGCTCTTTTACTCGTAGGTACCCTACTTCTGATTTCCTCTGTACAGCTTTCGTTCCATGTCACCTCTACTCCCCAAATACTTAATGAGCCTACAGTTTTTACCTTCGAAGAAGCTGTAAACGAAGTCCTCATTCTTACCAGTTCTCACCACTTGACAATGTAGTTTTTCCTACATTTATCTTCATTCCGAACTGTATATCCCCGCTCTTACAGTATTCTCCATCATAAACTGTAGCTCACTTCTGATTCAGTTAACACTGCTTGATCATCTGCGTATTTGATGTTCTTATTCTTCCTCCTCCAAGTAGAATTCCCCTGCTTTTTCTGAGGTCTTCTCTGTCAACATTTCAGCGTGGTTGAAGAGTTGGTGACAAACAGCACGCTTGTCTACGCCTTGCACCTCTTCCGTTGCTTCTTCACGTACTTATTAGTACTTTCTGTTTTGTGTACAGATCCTTTATTAGTCGTGTAGCTTCCAGTCTGTACAAATATCTTTGAAAGTCTTCAGTAAAATATTCCAATCAACTCTATCGAATGCTTTCTCCCAATCAACAAAACAAACAGTCTCTTTGTCTGAATATTGTATATTCCAAATCTTCTGGGTATAGGATTACAATAATATTATAACAGTATGGTGAGAACATAAACAAACATTTAGTATAAAATAGAAGTAATAATACAAAATAATAAATTAAATACCCGAAAAGAGATTACCAAATATTCGAGCTCCAAAATGTAGAACTAAAAATGTAGAAAAATAAAAATCATCATCATCATCATCTGCAAGGATTAAACCAAAGATGTTTTTTTCTGGTCTCAAACAGGCAAAGTCTAGAGCTGGTCACTTCAG
The DNA here is from genome assembly GCA_034769895.1 of Magicicada septendecula. Lineage (NCBI taxonomy): Eukaryota > Metazoa > Arthropoda > Insecta > Hemiptera > Cicadidae > Magicicada > Magicicada septendecula. The sequence goes on along the minus strand of CM068368.1, from coordinate 681,336,895 downwards.
CGTTTCCTCGGACGACCCAGACTTCTCCGTCCTTTCGGTTTATAGTTCCATACTTTTTGGGGGATACGGCAGTCAAAATATCCAGTCATTCGGCAAAGATATTCCCACCAATTCAGCCGATACTGCGCAATCCTGTCGAGTATACTCGTAATATTCAGTTCTTGCTGTATATCTGTGTTTCTTATATGATCATGGAGAGTATACCCTCCCACGTGCCTGAGAAATCACATTTCAGCCGCTTGGATACGACTGGCCTGACTTTTCGTTAAAGTCTAATTCTCAGACCCATAAAGAAGTGTGGGAAGGCCCACCACCTTGTAGAAGTTTAGGCTTGTTTCTTTACTTTCTGACTTAAGAGTTCGCCTGATGGTCCCGCACATAAGATTGAATTTATGCAACTTATACACAACGTCGTTGTTTGTATTATAAGACGTACTGTAGCCCAGGTATTCAAATTGTTGACTTGTTCCAGGACAGTACCATCTATAACAATTTTTGCCCGTAAGAAAAATAAAAATAAAAATAAACAAAAAGTATATAACGAATAGAACAAAAGCGATGGTAGGAAAAAAGAGTGAATGACATAAACTTGGTCACGATCTTTCTGTCGATATTGATGGTGTTTTTAACGGGGGCGTTCTGACGTGAGGATGTTTTGACGCGGATTTTCAACCGCGACTTGTTGAACGGGGACGTTTCAGCGGCGACATTTTGACGTGCAATTGGATGTATTTAGGCAGGCCTACCTAATTCAACGTATAGGCCTACAATTTGTTGAAGCACGGTCTCCTGAGATACGTGTTTTATTTACTTACATATTGCAACGGAACCACGTGTGTACACCATCAAACCTCTTTCATCTGTACGAAATTCTGTTCAATCAAATATATTGGAACTTACCGTCTGCGGCTTTCCAGAAACAGCGTCTTTATAAAATTTACATGTTTCGGGACTCTTGTCCCATCATCAGAATTTAAAAGTAATTGTGTATAAGTACGTAAGTATAAGTAGGTAAGTTCCAATATATTTGATTGAACAACACGTGGCTTGGTACTAAACATTTGGGATTTATTCCTTTTAAACATGAAATTCTGTTGTTGGGTTTCTTCATTGGTGTTCTTGTCAAGTGTTTCCCACGCCATTCTCCAGTTACTAAGTTTGCATGGGTTAACTTTTCTTGTAAGTCTGTCTTCGCCCTTTAATCCTAGGTGAGTTTTTTCACTCCGCATAGATATTCCGTTTTATTAAAGATACCACAGTCTCCGTATCACATATTATCCCGAAAGTATCACCGTCATATTTCCAGACAAACGTATCTCGAACAGTAACACTGTACAGATTTTATAATTGAGCATACCGAGTGAGATTGAGAGAATAAATGGATTGCTTCTTTATGACATCACTGGAAAAAGTTATATCAAACTGCAGTTTGATGTAGGGCAAGGATTTTTGTTACAAACTGAAAAAATTACACAACAATAGGAGACTGTCAAGCGATTCGTGTGTTTCTTCCTCAGGAACAGGAGGGTTTTAAATACAGAAAAAGAATATTTTGATGAGACCAAACAACACTCGTCGCTCTCTAAGCTATAAGGTAACCTTTAATGGATATGGAAAGCAGGATTTATGAAAATTGGTTTTAATTTAATAGTGAAAAAAATCATTATAAACGGAAGGAAAATAGTTCACGCCATGTAGTCGTATATGCAATTATAAATAGTTGACTGTATCTATAGTTGTATGACTATACATAGTTATGGATTTTCGAGTCCGCGGGACAAAATTTGAGAAAAAAGTATAGCCACGACGTAGTCTAATTAAATAATCTAATTTTGTTGAAGGTGATATATTTTGTTCACGTAAATATAAAATAAACGTTTTTCACATATTATCAGTTTTGACTGATAAAAACCATTAAACAAAAACAATTTTTGTCACTAACAGATGTTCGTCAAAGCCGGTCTTTAATTTGTCGTATATGTTGACATGCGTTGCAGCTGACTATCTGGTGACCTCTGGCAGTATGCAGAATATTCCGTGCTAAATGCCATTACATGCTTCTTCATACGTCTACAAAGATTTCACGGTAGGACCTACGGAAATGGAAGAGCATCCTGTTTTTAGATTCACCCCACACTTGTTTGATAGGTTTGCACAAATACCCGTGGCGTGATGTGGACTCCGTAGCACTGTTTCCTTCTATAGTCTGTACGTCGTGAACAACTCTAATGTAACCGTTGACGGGTTTTAAGCACCAGATGTTCTTTGTATACAACATTACGTTATTCTGAACAGTTGCGAATTCTAAATCACTTTGTGCCTTCTTCTCTACAGTGGGTCTGCATGTTAATTCTAGCGGCGATATTGCTTTCGATGCATATAATCAAATTTATTGTACATCCTATTCGAATAATTTTAGACGTTCGTGATAGTTACCGCTTTCAAGGATTTACTTTACCTGCCGGTTTCTCGGCGTAGTCGTTATCGATCATATAACTTTGGTGGTCGGCCATAGGCCATGTCTTAATCACATGCAAAGTTCAGTCGCATTTCACTTTCGAAACCGCGGACTTGTTCGAAGAAATGGCGAGAGACGGAGAGGAGGTAATAGTCGCTTGGCTTCTCCCTTTCACTGCGTGGTCATCTCGTTATCTACTATCCTAAGAAACGAATGCTTGTGTTTCAGCTGCTCTGTTGTTTATCCATCTAGTTGCTAGATAATGCCAATTGCCTGGGTAATTATTTCCACCATTATATCTGACTGAGGATGTAATGGCGTTGTCCTCGTTTCCCTTATGCCTTATCGCCTCTCAGAGTTGACAAGTTAATGCTATCTCAGAGTTTCTACCCTGAATGAAATAAATCTCTCTTAGCTATTCATATTAACTAGCCATCGGCCACCTTAATCGTTCCGTTTGAGTTACAGCGAGGGATGGCACTGCCGGCCATATTGTAAAGTAATTGATTGGTATGTCGAGTCTTCTTTAAGTCGAGGAGAAATTCGGACTTGAATGTGCGACTCTTCGGAGGGCGCTGTTTCTCCGCGATTTGACTTTTTGGTCGTCTTCTTCGCGCAGCTATAACAGCGCTAGTCCTAACGCTTAAGTCGTTACAGGATTCAAACCATGTCCTTGCCAGCATGCCATTTTGTGTAGACGACAAGTACGGTTTTTTCAGGTATCGTAGTGTATCGTCGATTATTTACGTATGTGGTTTTCTACTTACGCTATAATACTCCAAGAGGCGCATTCACCTGCAGCATGATACACATAAGGTTCGCAGCTTAATATTATTTAAAGTTTGTACAAAGCTTGTTATTTAAGCGTTCACACAGTTTTGAAAAAGTTGTCCTTTAATTATGTTTGTGGGGAAAATTTGTATTTTGTCTCCACTATACCTATGTACAGTCAGTTATTAGTAGGACTACCTGTGCTTGCCTCTGGAGCAAGATTTGTCCATTCTCTTATACATTCAGCATCCATTGTTAAATTAACTAGTGTTATAGTTGTTGGCAGGAGCGGACTGGCCAGGTCGGCGATCGCCGAATGCCTCGGGCCCCGAGGAGGCTCAGGGGACCCCCGAGCCACGAAAATTTCATTTCGAGAAAAAAACGAGAAGTATGTGTGTGTATATATATATATATATATATATATATATTATAACTTAACGGAATCTCAAAGATTTGGAGTTATATGTAAAGAGTTTTGAAAATCAATGTTAAAATAAATTTAAACCCTTACAATCACGCCGCGTGCAGTAGCGAGCGTTCAAGTGAATTGTATAGCGACCAACGGCAGCGTCCGCTGGCATTACGTAACCACATACAGTTATAACAATTAGGGACACGCCCTAATTGTAAATTATTAATATTTCGGAAACCGATAAATATAGGCAAAAACCAAAATAGCCAAAATGTTTGCCGAATTATTAGTAATAGGATGTGCAAATTTCAGTTCATATAATTAAAGATTAAAAGAGATAATTAATTTTATTTAATAACTCCCCTAGTGAGTGAGCTACGGGGTAGAGCTTTGAATATGTCATAGTTATAAAAATTACCAATCAGATGTATATTCTAGAATAAGCATAACTTGGCTTGCAGCCAATATAATCGCAATACAAATTGCAACAGGACATCCTGTCCGACATCTGAAATCCGGTGTTTTTCAGAATATGAAGACTAATAACAATTCTCAAACTGTGAGAATTATTTTCGTTCACACAAGTGAGGTGAGTTTGAATTACGAGGAGAAGGGGGGTGTCTCAGCCAATCAAATTATTCTAAAAATTTGAACGAACCATTAGATTCGGGCTGAACACAGGCACTCAACTGTAACGACTCGACCTGTGAAGACGTATACTTACGATACTCTTACTTTTTTTCAACAAATAAGCGTACAGCTCAAAACATTAATCTGTTGACTTACGCATGTAAAGAGATCAGTTATATAATACGTGAAGACACATCGAGAGTACAACAGAACGAGGCCGTCTAGTACGTGGTACAAGCTGAAGAATTGACGAAGCGGAGGCAACCCAAGGCGAAATATACACACCAGGAGTGCAGCGTATACCGGACCGAGGGGCCTGACGCAGTTGCAACAGTTAAAACCACAGACGTTAAACCATCAACAGTTGCAGAAGGAGCTGAGTGTTGCTGATTCCCGAACTCTTAGCCGTGGAACCCAAGACGCAGAGGAAATCATTGCCACTAGCAGATTGGACCAGGAAAACCAAGGAAATCTCGGGAGCACCTCATCACGATCTTCAGAACAAGGGAAGTCAAATATAATTTATAACTTTATAAACTTCTCAAAAGCTTATTCTTTTTCTTTTAAATCTTTGTAAAACTAAATTGATTCAGATGCCGATAAAACAGAGACTCTAGATTAATAAGATACATTCATACTGTGATAATCTGTATAACACATATAAGCTTAAGTAATAATCAATAGATAAGAATTAGACGTATATAACAAGCGCTATATAAATACTAACATTGAATTACTTAGAGACCTATACTGCAGTATACGTGAAACAATCACAAGTAAATGAAAGCACGTTGAACTAGATTCACGGCTAACTTATTTCTCAGAGTAGTTAAATCATCTAAAGTAATAAAATCCGTACGAAAGTACAAAAGAATTGAAAATTTCATAGATTAAATTGTTTTAAAATTAACTTCTTGAAATTAATGAAAAATATAACTCGTATCAATTGAAAATAATAAGCTCGTCTTCTGAATGCTAATACCCATTCAGGAAACATCGTACAAGATACAAATTACTGTTTAGTATGTAAGGATTGCTCTAGTTATAAGATTTTCATACATATGTCCTATCAGAGTAATAAACTCCAATTTTATCCACCACCGTATTTTATTGCTGTACTACAAAGCCTACCAACGTCACAAAACTATTCAAAATAAATATAACGGTACTTTGCACACTTGAATTAACCTACTTGCGAATTCAAAACACAAACTCCTACGCCCTTAGTCGGAAGAAGTCGCAAGAACGCATAGCAGGTAGGTCACTTCACAAAACAACCATTTATCTCCTTATATTGATAAAATAAATATAAGAGCAAGCAAAGAAGCCATTTATAATATATACAGTATATATATATATATATATATATATATATATATATATAGGAATGTTAATTATCGACCGTATTATTATACTGTTAATGATTTTGAGGTTCGGTCATTATGATGACCGAACCTCAAAATCATTAACAGTATATATATATATATATATATATATATATATATATATATATATATATATTTACCGGTATTAAAAACCTTTCCTCGTCTAAATATTGTTGGAAATAAATCTTCAGGGTTTATTTTGGTCAGATTGGAAGTTATCACTTCTTAGCCTTGTTTACATACAGCCTATTTAGTATTTACTAATGGAGGAAGGCGAAGGAGGTTACGGTAGAGGCGCGCCGCACGGCAACTGACTGACGCGACGAGTAGTAGGCTACTGTCATTTTGTTTGAATGTAATTGGAACATTCACGGCTGAGGGGCCCGAAGGCCTGGGAGTGCCTCATGGGCTTATGTCAAGATTCAAAAGGGGGCCCATGGCATAAACTTGCAGGCGGGCCCGGTTAAAAAAGTTACGCTACTGGGGCTATGGATTGGTGGGATGGAGTGACAATGGGGCTCCACCGCCGTAATACACTGTGGAATATTTTTAATTGGGATTTTATCTAGATTTGTCTAGATAAATGTATAAATGTACATTTATAGATGTTCTTTACAGTATAAATGCGGGTATAAATGTTCCGCGGGTATAAATGTTCTTTACAGTAGAAACAAAAAATTAACTCTTTAAGTAAACGGAAAACAACAACAACGTAGAGAAACATGTATAGTGGGCCTAATGTTATTACAGGTCTATTATAATAATTTAAAAAAAGTAGCCTATACGCACACAAATACGCGCGTGCGTGTAGTGTAGCTGTAGGGGGCCCCTTGACTGCTTCCAACCGAGGGGCCCCAGGGATGCCAGTCCGCCCCTGTTAACAGTAGATTGTTTCTTATTGGAGGCGCCGGAAATCTCGTTGCACCCTGTCCCATCTTGGACTTCGGAGTAGGATTTGCCAGCAGAACTACGATATGAATCGTAACTCGATTGCGATATATGATTCAGTCGATAGTAGGCGTACCAATGGTCGTTAAATTAAATTCGGTGAGGGCGGCTTTGAAATAACACCTTTCGGTACCATTCACCAGCCGCCGACTCCTCCCACATACATAAATGCGAACGTGCCCCTAAGTCACGTTAATACATACATGTTAAAATACTATTACAAGAATAACATAAATATTAAAAATAATTTAATTTATGATAAAAAAATGAACTCACATGCTGAAAGATCGAACTGAATACTTTTGAAATTCTTCCCTAGTGCATAGTTTATTCATCATCATCATCGTCATCTTCACGGATTAAACGAAGGATGGTTTGTTCCGGTCGCAAACAGGCAAAGATTAGAGCTGGTCACTCCAGCGCATCCTCGGACATCCCACACATCTCCGTCCCCTCGCCTTATAGTTCCATAGTTGTTTGGGGATGCGGCAGTCATCCTTTCGGTAAAGATGTTCCCACCAATTCAGCCGATACTGGGCAATCCTGTCGAGTATACTCATAATATTCAGTTCCTGCCGTATATCTGTGTTACATAGCTTATTATTAGCCTAATATATTTTTACACATCTTTCCAAAGTGTTTAATTCATAACAACAATTTAAAATCAGTGATACCTACTTTTTGACATGATAATGTCTTATGGCTGGGGGTCATTTGAAAATTTCTGTAACGCATCACGCTGCATGACGTCATCATTTACCAGCCGGGAATCGTTAACTAAAACCGCGACCGCTAACGTGCTAACGTCCGTCGCAGATTAAAGACCTAACAAGCAAACAACACTGCATAGCTGTAGATAGGTATGTAACCAATCAGTCAGTCAGTAACCATAATAATGTTGCGTTTAGCTGGCGGCTGAAAGACATTATCATGCTCTTAAGCTTTTACCATTTGGTAAACGGTACTTTACATTTTATTATATTATTTATAGTATCGTCAATGAGAATATTTGTGTACATGTTTGAAATGTTGAAAGAGTATAATTTTGTATGTTTTTTTACATTTAGACTATATAAATATATATTAACACTTTCACTGTGAACTTTCTTTTAGGTTTTGATTACCCAGACAAAACATGCGTACAACAAAACATGCCGCAACACACAACATTTGTTTACATTGTACGTTTTCTAGGTACTCCGTGAGTTCGATTCTGGTTTTTATTGTGCTTTGTTGGTTTAGGGTATATGCTGGATATGGGTGAGCCCATGGGTAGACCGTCATTCTGTGTGTAAAATTTATTGTTATATGTGAAGTAATTTTGTTTTGTGATTGTGTTCAGAGTTTCTGTTATTTCTGTGATAAGTTCTTCTGGTGTGTTGTTCTGTTTGAACAAGCTAAAACTGGTTCAGGCTACAAGGTAAAACTTTTAAGTTTTTACTAATAAAAAACTTTGTGTTCCGAGTGGTATAATTATATTTACAATAGGTTTTGTAAGGTAAGTGGAATCTAGCGCTGTGAAGACTCAGCAGATAACCACCATTTAACTATTACTCATAGCAATTATACACAATGAAACGTGTGAGTCGTGCGAAAACTAATTTGAATGTTACGCAGATTAAGAGAAAAGATGTACGTTCGTAAGCCGCGTAACTCAAAACAATGTTAAAATTAAGCAGTAGGCTAAGCGAAACAGAAATGAATATTTTTAGATATGGCAGGCAGTGAGTAACTACATGAGGATCAGTCTCGAATCTGAGATACTAACAGGCAGACGTACACCACATGGGTGGTGCGTACTTGATCACGCATCAATGCTTAGTCTTTTGAAGGATACCTGGGGACCTTATCTGATGTGTTCTGTACTCTTCAAAGGAAACATTTCAGCTGTTTGCATCTTACCATAACTCAGTAGTACAAATCGCAGAAGAAACCACAGAATTACCGTTGATGAAAGTGACAAAAGAGCAAGAGATAACACATTTAAAACATCGCTCAATTTCTCCGAAAACGTCTGCACTATATCAATCGTACTCTTTCAATGGCGATACAATAATACACAGACAGTAGCAGACAACTGGACGACTGTCAGGATCGACGGGCTTGTCCTCGGTACCTGCATCCAGTAGTAGTACATCTCACACATTCTCGTATCCGTCGGCTGTTTCGAGATTCTCAAGACTCAGCTTGAAAATTGCTGTCGCAAACACAGGTAATACAAGTGTCTGCACCGGGAGATAGAGTGAGGGGATAGTACGTCCACTAGTTAGTTTGTTTTGAATCAACGCCCTAACGTCTACTTAACGTTCGAAAGAAACAAAGAGGCAGACGTAATATTTAATGTTTATACCCTATAAGAAAGAGACAGAAACTTTATAGGCGTCCTGGAGCATGCGAGTTTTCGGAATTGCAGCCCGTTGAATGCCAGCGTAATGTTGTAGAGGCAGGGCGATGAAAATTGAACACTTGGGTCTCGATGCGCAGTAGACGTCATTGCGAGGTTAACAAATTTTCATTCATTTCGCACATGCGCAGAACAGTTTTGTGTAATGTTTCGTAGCGTGAACATCGGCTGCAACAAGACTGGCGAGAACAACGGAAGCATATGTGTGACAGAAAGGGAAATAATATAGAATTGAGACAGTGAACGTCATAGCGTTGTCTCCCCTCTCTTCTCTCTAGATAACTTAGCTATACTTGAAAGTGGGGGTAATTCATGCATTGGGTCGGCGCAGATGACTATTCAGGAAAGGCTGGCGGGCCTATACAGCGCGGTCGTGTTTTTGCAGCAGAAGGAAGAAGTTAGTATTGAGCGTGTATGTGATGATTTTTGTTGGTATTGTTTGTCAGCCTGACACCACATCCGGGGTGCATCTCCGCGGAATTCTTAAGGATTCGTCGGCAGGAGGTTAGAGCCACAGTGGCGCGGGTGACTGGACAGCTGCCGTAGGCGTCAGCTAGTGGTGTCCTGCCACTCCCTCAAGAAGGCACTTGATAGCCTCACAGAATCCTTCGTCTGGACGACAACTCAGCGAAGGCGTCTTGAACATGTTTTCTAGAGCTCCTGCAGTCATAGACGCTTTAGGTTTGATGTATTCCCTTAATACTTCTTTATTTTACTTTCAGCAGAATTAGTTCTTGTTACTTTCCAACACATCGCCATTTCTATTGCTTTGTTGTCGGACTTTCTCGTGGCTTCGTGATCCAACTCTCACTGCCATAAAAAAATATGCTTCTCACCACTGAATTTATTGATATGTTTACATACTTATACACATATACGCGTGTGAATGTGAGAGTGAGTGTTAATTTACTGAAAAGTACAAATAAAATAAAAGAAATACACGGAAAATTTTGTTTATTATTTTTCGTTACAATCCTGAATAACAAAAAACATAGACGGAAAGGCGTGGATGTTTACGTTCCCCACAAGTAGGACAAGTAGGTGGTTGTCTTCTTCAGGTTTCTTTGTCAGTTCCTTGTTAAATGTAGTCAAGTCCTTGTTTTTGGCGCCGTTTTGTCAAAGCCTAAAACACAAAACAATGACTTTTAACTTATACAGTGTATATTTTTAAATTTATTCAAATGCCTTATTGCGTAATAAGAAGGGAACTGCCAACACATTCACTTATATACGTTCCTTCCTAACCTTAAATACAACTCATACACAACAAAAATATCTCTTGTATACTTGGCTATGGTGTAAGCGGACTACAGAGTTATCATTAAGGAACAAACTGAGATTCCAAAACTTACAGGTGTAAATATTAAAAGGCCCGATGTTTGAATTTGTCGTCACGTCCAGTACCACTTCCCACGTAACCTGAGGGAAGCGGGTGCAGCAAGCCGTTCTTGTTGTGACCACGGAGCCACTTCCCACAAGTCCACGTGGGAAGTGGGCGAAGCGATGTTATAATGTGGCAAATCCGGTGAAATCCGCTCCCGTACGTCAGACATGCTCTGGATGGATTTCGGGGATGGATCTCCGCCCGAGAGCCCTTCGAAGGCGCCCAGGGTCCCCCGTCTTAGCGGCTGCTGAAGGTGCTACGTCCAACAGAGCCCTCTGGGGGCGCCTAGGTTCAAACGTCCCTCTCCCAGGCGTTGGAATGTTGACGCAGCCGGGTGTTTGAGTCGTCACAGGCGGGGTTAATCTAAAACAAAAACAAATTGTTATCAGTTTACTTTTAAATAAGAACTGATTAATTATTGTTGACGTTAATTTGCTACATACATTGCATCTGATAATTACAACGTAATAATTGTAACTTAAAAATATTATCGTAGTACATAATTTAGAATACCTAGGTATATATTGTTAATCCTAGTTAATACAGGGCTGACAAAATTTTCTAAACGAGTGTGTAAAATTATTTAAAATTCCACTCTTTTGATTATCTAATGCATTTGCCTTCACTCAGTTAATCAGTTTGACAGAATTAGGGATTTATTACTTCAAAAGGCCAAATATTTATTTTTTTAAATAAAAATCTGATTTTTTTAAGGGTTTCAATTTAATATTCGTTTATAAAACAACTTACAATATTTGTCTTCATCGGTGATTTGTAGGGACGTGTTAAAAAAGAATAATTTTGAGAGATTAAAAATTTCCGTGCCGGCGGTTCCAAATCTAATTAAACAATTTTAATAATATTTCCGTGGTTACGATCTATATAAATTTACAAAAATGCAGTGATTGTTGTCAAGTATATTTAATTTTATTTCATTTGAATAAAACTGACTATTACGAAGAAACTAATATCTTTAAAATTAAAGAGTTTCTCCATACAGCTCACACTGCAACAGGGAGGAACACAAAAGAAAATTATATCATGAAACTTAAAAAAATATTCCACAACCTTAGTGAGAGAAAGTAAGCCCATCTTTTGTTTTGTAGCAATCTCACATTTCTATTTAAAATAGAATAGAAAAGTGGTGGGTAAGAACCGTGATAATCTGTATTTCAGAATGAGAAATATATATTTTTTTACTGGTATTAAAAACCTTTTCTCGTCTAAATATTGTTGGATATAAGTCTTCAGGATTTATTTTGGTCAGATTGGAAGTGATCACTTCTCAGCCTTGTTTTAAATGTTCTTTACAGTAGAAACAAAAAATTAACTCTTTAAGTAAACGGAAAACAACAGTAGAGAAACATGCATAGTGGGCCTAATGTTATTACAGGTCTATTATTTACTTTGACGATTAACCCCATCAAGATTGTTTTATTTTATTGTCAGTAAGCTTATCGCTAGGCTGCAGAGCCACAGCGAGACTATGGTTCCCACACCTGAGGTGTTTTCCCTGGACTCCAAATAAATGAATCTAGTACGTGGTAACTCACTGTTCACTCAACTTATATAACAGATAAGTGGTGCCTGACGAGCAATGTTTGTTTGCAGTATCTGTTAAAATGTGACGTGCATAAGATAGTTTTTGTTTTTTATTCGAATCATTATCGAATAATTATATTTTTTGATTTTTTAATTAAAGTGAAGGTTTCTTTACATGTTTCAAGTATTTTTGTTAATTTGTTGATTAATTATCATTTCTGAGGCAAGTATCGGCAAATATTGGTGTAAAATTACCTTGAGTGGTTGGCAACCCTGACGAGTAGTGTGCTTGACCATGTTCTTCCCTACCAAGGAATTCCCGGGACGGAGGCAAGCATCTGACTTCTTATGTTTTCATCTGCTCCCACTCCCAAGCCCCTGCGCTGTGTTGTAGTCGTGTGTATATGGTGTGTTTGCTTTTATAGAACGCCTAAATCAAAGTAGGCTAATATGAAACGTATATACCAAAGTGGTGCTCAAAAAAGAAAAGAAAAGAAGAGAAAATCTTCAGAGGCTAAAAGTTCAGAGAGTTTAAATTCTTGGCTAACTAGTTCCAGTTCTCAGTCGCAGAATCAGTCTTCGAGGGACAATGACAGTTTGCAGATCAGTATGAAAGTTTCATAAAGACTGAAAGCGATGAAATGAAAAAAAAAACAAGATAGGCCTAAGCTGAACAAAGACGAAGAAGACAGAAGATGATGATTTAGAACAGAAGAAGAGGAAGATTATGTTTACTGCTCTGAGAAGAAAAATGTTTTAGATGTTTAGCATGTGCCTTTTCCATTGTTTCTGAATTATATCAGTCTGGGCTCTTTACCAATCTTTAAATAGCCTACAAATTTGTAGATTTATAGCCTAAATTAGATTTGTAGCCACACATGCAATAAACACTGGACATGAATTCCCAGACATAACCAACATGACACTAATAAAACACATACCACACAAAGGCACCATAATGAACATTTGGGAAAATTTACAAATATTGTTACGATACCAAAAGCAGCCCCGATACCAGAGAAGAAATGTAAAGTAAAAGGCGTGAAAATAAAGAAGAATTAACAATTTTAAATCAAGAAAAATAAAATGATTATAACATATACGAGACAAATGACAATGACCCAACCCAAGTGATTGGCCCAATAACAAAAGAAATGAAAAGAACACATGAATTCCAAGTAAATATTATTAAATGTACCATTAATCATGGAAAGTACAAGCCCAAAGAAAATATTGTCATAGCAATTAAGTAAATATAGAATGATAAAGAAATGAACAAACAATAAAACACACAAACCATGATACAAAGAACAAAAGTGAAATATAATAAATAATATAATACTAATCAAACTAGAATGAACCAAGAGTACATGATAGGAGTAGGAAGTGATTTACCAATTAACATTATAATAAGGGTGATTACACCAAAGTGAATTAAGGAAAAGAAATTAAATAATATAGAATAATCACTGTACTAAATAGTACTGTGAAAACTTTACAAAGTGCCAGTGTAACCCAAAGATAGACAAACGTAGTTAATTATAAGCAAGAACTCATCTAGAAGTGAGAGTGCATAAGGAAAGAGGATAATTAAAATTATAAACCACAAAAAATATATATATAAAAACACTCAAAGAAGTGAATAATTAGATAGCTTAGTGGTGAAAAGGAACTAATATCATTAAATTAGATTGTTAGTCAATAGAAGAAAACCAAGTAATGTTAGTCAAAATAATATTGTTTTTAGTTAGAAGTAATAATTAAAAAAGAGTTAAGCCAAACTTTACACCAATAACATGGTATAAAGGAAGGGTAGATCAAAAAAGAGAAGTGAATGTTTAAGTGCTAAAGTTATATGTTAAATGTTTAAAGTTATTGTAATTATGTTATAAGGAGATGCAGAGAAGATGATAGTGATAGTAGAATTGTTCAAATGTTATAATTGTTGAAATAGTATTAAGAATAAGTTGTATTAATGATGATAAAAGCATAAGGAACAAATCATGTTAAAATTATAAAATTAGTTATAAAAAGCAGTAAAATGTCAGAGAAGATGTAATAGCCATATACTAAAGAATGTAAATCAATAATTAATGTAAACTACCTAAAACAAAACGATAAAAAATAGTAATAAGAGTAAAACAAAAACAATGTAACAAGAATAGGTCAGGGCAGGCCTCAAACTATGTCAACCAAAATTGTAAAATATCCATAAATAACAGTAAACAGTGAGAGAAAAAGATAAGTAAACATAAAATAACAAACCAAGAAACAATATAAATACAAAATAATTTCATAAAACAACATAATAACAAAATTAAGTAAAAAGAATAATGATAGCCAAATGTTAAAATAGGCCAGAGATAACAAAACAATCATGTTTGATGTCTAAATAAACTACATCAGAAAAGCTATTCAATAATAATAATAATAAACAGATTGGTAATAAGATAAGGAAAATATCTTAGTTAGAAAATATTTATTCATTTTGAACAAAAACTCAAGCTTTATAACAATGAGTACAAAATGCTTTCAACCAATAGAGAGTAGTCTGGTTACTATGACAACAAAACATTATTATATAAAAACCATTAAAAAACGAATCAGAAGAGGGCAGATGACAAAATTGTCGATCCATAAAAATTGAAGACTTGAAGTAAAAAAGGACCTAAGTGCCTTTAGCATAGTTTAGAGATAATTGAGTTTTTTCATTAGTTTTAATTTACAATTATATTTTTTATCCACACTAATTTGCAAAAAGTACTTTTAACTTAAACACAACAAAATATGTAGTTAGAAAATTAAAACCACATGATATAAACTTGAGAAAAATAGTTAAAGTCAATGAAAATTGTCGGTCCTATGTCCGTCGTAGGTAACGTAAATTAAGGACTAAGTACCATGGCACTTACGCTGTTATTTACGTTAGTAATGTGGAACTTACACCCTTAATAGATAAGGGAGAGTAATGATTATAATGAAATGAACTCACCAGTGCTTTACACACGTCAGATTTTATTGATACAAATGAAATTTTCATAATAAAACATAAAAAAATTATGTATTTAGATTAACACTGTCAACTAAATACACACTATACCTTACTTTACTACTCTATTTTAAAGTACAATTAATACAGTAAGTTACTTTACTGTTTTATGAAGTATCTACTATAGTCCATGAAAAATAATAAGCTTTTATTTAGAAATAAGATTTTCATAAAACTCTTTGTCTTTTGGCTTTTGTAGGAACGGAATCAAGTTTTTCAAGTCAACTTTTTTAGCTTCAAATATTTGTGATGTACAGGTTAACATCGGGAGTGCAGAATTTGATATGTCCTCAACAGTAACGCCTTTTTTGAAGACATTAATTTCCATCCAAGGCTCGATATCATTAAAGGTTTTCTTTACCTGAATAATTCCAGGTTTTTCTGCGGATACTTTTAACCAGGATATTGTAGATATTTTTACATGTTTGGTGTTGATGTATTTTTTTGCTGCCATTTTAAAATAAAAAAATGAGATTCTTCCATAATGTTAACAATGAAAGGGTTGATTTCCTTAACATCCTCTATCAATGTTTTTAAGTCATTTGGTACAATACACTTCAAAAGTCTTTTGCGTTTTTCAATTAATGCAAAATCGCGGCCACAGTTCAGAAAAGAATGTCCCCCAACTAAAAATTTGTGATTAACTTCCTTGTAAAGCCCAATACAGGTTAAATAGATCCACAGAAATAGTAACATCTTATTTTTGTTTTTCCTGCACAGTTGTCACTCCAGGCCGTTAGGGTTTTCGTAGGAACAACTTCCTTAAGAGCTCGGAACACACAAGATGCTATTTCATTTCCCCCTCTTCCTGATATGCCCTCATGCCAAAGGTTCATGAAACTAATGTTGTTGTGAAAATGAGTGCAAAGGTTGTAATTAGATAACTGGCGGCAATAGTACATATTTGTATGCGTTAGAGTTGGCAGTGAGAGAACTTTTTCAAGATCAAGGGCAAAAGTTGTGTCCGTACTGTTTGGCAACTGAGCTTCAGTGAAATTTTTTTGCATTTCTTCCCGTGCTTTTTTTGCCTTTAAATGGTGTAATTTAAGTTTACTTTGAAAACCAGTTCTGTCCGCACCTGATGGTGCTGCAATTTGACAAGATAATAAATCACATGTCGGGCAAGTGTCAGAGCGAGGTGCATGAAAAGACAACTTCGGGAAATTTTCTTTAAAAACTATGTAATAATAGCGGTATGTAATAGGACTGTCAGGATACAGTTTCTTAAAAGCCCTGTATAACCTATGTATGTTTAAATCTGAAGATAGATACTCCTTTTCTGTTTTAGAACGGCCATAATGGCTGACATCCCTTGGAATGGAGTTTATATGATCGCAAACGAGAGTCTTATCGTCTCGTGTGAACTTTCTCTCTTTTTACTTCCATATTCCTTAAGGAATGGAAGTATGGTGATGGCAAAAAAAATCGTGTTCGAGATTATTGCAGATTCTGATTCTACTACACTCAAAACATGAAAAAAAGTCGTTTTCCGAAAAGTGTCTGTGTGTGTGTCTGTCTGTCTGTCTGTGTGTCTGTGTGTCTGTAGATTTTTTTCTATGGCAAACGATAACAGCCGCAAATTCAAACAGAATCAAATAATTTTTTGCATACAGCTCTGATTTGCAGAGTACTCGCGACCTATTGTTTTTGGTGAAGATCAGTTAAGGGAAAGGGGTAGTTTACCTGCAACGGTTTTTTTTTATCAAGGGTAATTTTGTTTGTTTGGCAAACGATAACAGCCGCAAATTCAAACATAATCAAATAATGTTTTGCATACTGCCCTGAATTATTGAGTTCTCAAGACCTTTTGGTTTTAGTGAAGATCGGTTAAGGAAAAGGGGTAGTTTACCTGCAACGTTTTATGTTTTAAAAGGGTATTTTCTATGGCAAACGATACGAGCCGCAAATTCAAACAGAATCAAATAAGTGTTTGCATACAGCCCTGATTTCTTGAGTACTAAAGACCTATTGTTTTTGGTGAAGATCGTTTGAGGGAAAGGGGTAGTTTACCTGCCACGTTTTATTTTGTTTTATCAAGGGTATTTTGTATGGCAAACCATAACAGCCGCAAATTCAAACAAAATCATATAATATTTTACATACAACCCTGAATTGTAGAGTTCTCAAGACCTATCGTTTTTGGTGAAGATCGGTTAAGGGAAAGGGGTAGTTTACCTGCAACGGTTTTTTATCAAGGGTAATTTTACTTCCATATTCCTTATGGAATGGAAGTATGGTGATGGCAAAAAAAATCGTGTTCGAGATTATTGCAGATTCTGATTCTACTACACTCAAAACATGAAAAAAAGTCGTTTTCCGAAAAGTGTCTGTGTGTCTATCTGTCTGTCTGTCTATCTATCTGTGTGTCTGTAGATTTTTTTTCTATGGCAAACGATAACTGCCGCAAATTCAAACAGAATCAAATAATTTTTTGCATACAGCCCTGATTTGTAGAGTACTCACGATATATTGTTTTTGGTGCAGATCGGATGAGGGAAAGGGGTAGTTTACCTGCAACGGTTTTTTTTTATCAAGGGTAATTTTGTTTGTTTGGCAAACGATAACGGCCGCAAATTCAAACAGAATCAAATAATGTTTCGCATACAACCCTGAATTGTAGAGTTTTCAAGACCTGTTGTTTTTGGTGAAGATCGGTTAAGGGAAAGGGGTAGTTTACCTGTAACGTTTTATGTCTTAACAAGGGTATTTCCTATGGCAAACGATAACAGCCGCAAATTCAAACAGAATCAAACGATTATTTGCATACAGCACTAAATTGTAGAGTTCTCAAGACCTATTATTTTTGGTAAAGATCGGTTGAGGGAAAGGGGTAGTTTACCTGCAACGTTTTTTTAACAAGGGTATTTTCTATGGCAAACGATAACAGCCGCAAATTCAAACAGAATCAAATAATGTTTTGCAAACAGTCCTGATTTGTAAAGTACGCAAGACCTATTGTTTTTGGTGAAAATCGGTTAAGGGGAAGGGGTAGTTTACCTGCAACGTTTTTTTAACAAGGGTGTTTTCTATGGCAAACGATAACAGCCGCAAATTCAAACAGAATCAAATAATGTTTTGCATACAGCCCTGATTTGTAGAGTACTCAAGACCTATTGTTTTTGGTGAAGATCGGTTAAGGGGAAGGGGTAGTTTACTGGCAACGTTTTTTTAACAAGGGTATTTTCTATGGCAAACGATAACAGCCGCAAATTCAAACAGAATCAAATAATGTTTTGCATACAGCCCTGATTTGTAGAGTATTCAAGACCTATTGTTTTTGGTGAAGATCGGTTAAGGGGAAGGGGTAGTTTACCTGCAACCTTTTACGTTTTAACAAGAGTAAAGTACTTGAAAATTTATTTAAACTTTTTCAAACAATGGTAATTGTTAAAAATAAAATAATTTTGTTGCCAGGCAATAAAATTAAAATTTTTTCATTTTAATGTAAATAATGTATAAGAGAAAATATATCGCGCTTGGCAGGCGATATTAAGATTTAAATATAAATCTTAGAATATGGAAGTCATGTATGGTTCTCCATACCGATATTTTCTTGTTACCTCTATTTTCATTGTAAATGGGATTAGGTAATTGTTTGAGTTTAACTAAACCATGACATCTTTTAGAAGATACCCCAAAAATGTTACAAAAAGTATTTTTACACACTTGAATTATGTCCCCTTCTCCATTCGGAACTGTGTAAAATACAGTGGCCTGGCGCCTACTTTGTTATGGATCTTCATAACTTCCGTGCCTACGCCTACCAACTTGCTTGACCTGAATTAACCCTAGAAAGTAATTCTGCTGCTTACAATGATCAACTAAGTAAAAGTCATTGAAAAGTGTCAGTTTTTGCTCATAAGGAATACTCTTACATGCATATTTACACTTACATATAACCTCTTCTTTTGGAGCAACCTTTTCCCGCACTAGTACATTCTTTGCAGTCACATATGATTTTCCAGCATTCCTTAGCTTTTTTTTTCTTCTGTAAGCCTTCCTTCTCCTTTCCTTTGTCATTTCTTAACAGAGCATATTTTAAGGGATTTTCACTGGGGGACATTCAGTCCCCCCCATGGAAAATTTTGAAGCTTAAAAGCGTGATTTTAAGCCCTACTTAAACAAATTTGAAGCCTCTATAATGTTTCTCCCCTAGAGGGATTTTAGGAAGAATACACAATTTTAGAATGAAAACAATTTCTTTGCGTTGTTACTTAGTTATGTTTTATTAGGCACATGTAGAAATACAGTTACGGTGAAGATTTGTAAATTGTACTACTAAACTTTTCAAATAAGAAATAGGTAATCTTTCAAATTTAAACAAAATTTATATTTACAGGGTACTGTCTTTTACGAAAAACGTTTTGACAAAGTCATGGTCCTGGTAGAGTTCCTGGTCAGGAAGCTTCCTTCTTCTTTCTTTTTTTCTCAAGAAATTTCGCTACAGCTGGCCTCGGGTCAAAAAAGGCAGTTCCAACTCCATTTAGAGCGATGTACATCCTTGAATTGAGAGCTTCTCTTCATAGGCTTGATTGCTTATTTGTTTTTAAAGTTGTGTGCACAGATACCGCCCTCTCAGGACCAGCACTGTGTGGTGTTAGAGAGACATACGATTGTACTAACTTATTAAAAGTGGAATGAGGTTGAGAAACCTTTAAACAATGGTACAGTTTCGCTGTTGAGGATGTCATTATAGACGAAGGAGGAAGCTTTTCCACCGCGTACAACTCTACAACATCATCTGTAAAATCTGATACTTTATCTTTACCAAAAATGTTCTCCATGTCAATGCGAGCTGCTTTGACAACTTCAGTAGGCGTTCTTGCATTTACGAAGTTGTTGGTTCGTTTTGATATTTCTCTTTGGTCATCGGCTAGTCTTTGAGAAATAAATTCTTTGCAGCTCAAGACAATCTCTTTTCTTACTGCAACCCAGCGTCGCTTAGTTGAAACTAAAGAAGAGTTTACTCTACGTCTCCTAGGAAGTTCTTCAATATCTGAACTATCTAACTCATCACATTCAGGTTCTCTTGCGCCTTTATTTTCCATCAACTTTTCTTCATATCCACCGGGATAACAATCATCTTCCATCATAGTCAGTGAATTTATAAAGACTTTTTTAGAGACTTCTATATCAGGGATTGTGATAAATGATCTCTGACAGTCTGTTTGCAGTTTTCCCATATGCTTTAGAAGATCTAGCATTAGGCCGGTAAGTCGTTGTTGTTCGCCGTCTGTCTCCCACAAACGCAGAAACCCACGTGCAGAAGCTTTTTCAACTTTTGTAGAATCATTGTTGTCTAGCACATTACTCCAATGTTGTTCCATCAACGGGAGGTTGTTCCAAACTGCTTTGGCTAAGTTGTTTAGGTGTTCTGCAAACCTTACCTCAAAGTACGCTGGGAAGCGGCAGACAGGTTGCTTTTTTACCTCGGCCAGTTTTTCAAGTTCCTCAAAACGTAGAGCTGACGCTTTATAAAATGTTGCCATTGCTTTTAAATTTATCTTCCAGTGCTGAACTTCAATGACTGTTGATTCTAAGTCTGACATTGCTAGGTCAGATCGATGAGCCACACACCAAACACAAAATAAATCTCTTCCTAAGTATTCTTTCATGCGAACCCATATGCCACTGTTTTTGCCTGTATTGGCACTCTCTCCATCTGTTGTTAATCCTGTCAACTTATCTTTTGCTATATCACCGAGGCTTAGATTCTCCAGCACAATCTTGATTGATTTCATAAGACCTTCTGCCCCTCGCAGACTCGATTTGCTTTCACCTAAAAACACGGATTTCATTTCATAGTCTTCTGAAATGAATCATGCCATAATGAATTTGTTGTCGATTCCATATTTATCTACGGAACCATCTACCTGGATGGAAAAACAATCTGAATTTTTTAACTGCTTAACAACATTTTCCATTACTACTTCTCCTACAACATCAAGCATCTTGCGATACATTATAGGGTTTCTGTACTGTAACAAACCTGGAGAAGGGTTGAGGGGAGAAAATTCGAACTCTAAACCATTGTCTTTATATGAAGAAACCTGGGTGTCAATGTGTATCTTTGTCAAAGACCGCGAAGGCCAAGAATGAGCAGAAAGAGTCATGGTACGACTGTCGTTATACACATCCAATGACAGTTCAGTTAGCAGTTTAATTTACTCGGTCTTAAGAGTTTTTACCCAAGGGCGCTTATCAGTTTGTGCCATCCATTTTTTCTCCATTTCATCGAGGTTAAAAGCTGCTTTGTGAGCTTCGCAAGTTAAATGGTCAATAATCCTTTCCAGTTCCTTTTTTCCGTCACATCGGACTCCATCAGCAATGGGTAAAGTGCCATTTCTTGAAAACTTTTTCGCTTCTTGAATGTGTTTGGAGCAAATTGCACATTTTATACCGGAACGCTTGTTTCCAAGCTTTACCTTTTCCAAAACACTGTAAGTTTTTAACAGCCATGACAAATCTAACTTGCTACCATTATACCATTCGACATATTTCTCTTTTTGTTGATTTTTTTGGACTGGAAAGGGTGTTTCAACTCGATGTTCGGGATTTTCCTTATTTTGTTGAACAAGTTTTGAGTCAGAGCCACCGCTGTTGTTGAGAGGATGATTATCATCAAGGAAAATTCCAGTTTCTTGAAATTGGATTTGTGTACTGGAACTACTGCAACCTGGTTTACTATTGTCACTGAAGTTATTGATTGGGTTTACAATTTCATCTTCTTTACTGCTTTGATCACTTTTTGTGCATTTTTGGGGTCCAACATTAAAAAAATCAGTTATTCTTTTAGCCATGGCATGTATTCCTATTGCGGTGAGACGCGCACCTACACAAGGAGAAAACTACACTATGAAACTACACAAAATAACAAAATTAAAAACAAAATATTTAGGTGTAGGGCCTGACAGGCTCCCGTGCAACATGCGCCTACTAGCGGGTTAAAATAATATACAGGCTGTTTTTAGTAAAACTATTTAATCATTCAAATTTACGTCCCTTAAGAGTATATATGCCTTATAATATATGTCCCTTATACATTTTATTTAAGCCTTATACATACATCCTTAAGCAATCAATTGAAAAAAACTCAAAAAGAAAATGTTGAGTACTTTCTATAAAAATAAATAGCTTTAAGGTATTATATTCAAATAGTATAAAAACAAAAGCCTGCTAGACTCTTGATCGTTTCTTTGTAAAACTATTCTGACAAAGCATTTTTAAAGTTTAAGCAAATTTATGAGAGATAAACTAAAATAATTATAAAAACGAACAGCTCACACTAATTTAAGAACTTCTCAGGTATCATTTATATTTTACTTCCATATTCCTTAAGGAATGGAAGTATGGTGATGGCAAAAAAAATCGTGTTCGAGATTATTGCAGATTCTGATTCTACTACACTCAAAACATGAAAAAAAGTCGTTTTCCGAAAAGTGTCTGTGTGTGTGTCTGTCTGTCTGTCTGTCTGTGTGTGTGTCTGTCTGTGTGTCTGTAGATTTTTTTTCTATGGCAAACGATAACTGCCGCAAATTCAAACAGAATCAAATAATTTTTTGCATACAGTCCTGATTTGCAGAGTACTCGCGACCTATTGTTTTTGGTGAAGATCGGTTGAGGGAAAGGGGTAGTTTATCTGCAACGGTTTTTTTTTATCAAGGGAAATTTTTTTTTTTTTGCCAAACGATAGCCGCAAATTCAAACAGAATCAAATAATGTTTCGCATACAGCCCTGAATTGTAGAGTTCTCAAGACCTTTTGTTTTTGGTGACGATCGGTTAAGGGAGAGGGGTAGTTTACCTGTAATGTTTTATGTTTTAACAAGGGCATTTCCTATGGCAAACGATAACAGCCGCAAATTCAAACAGAATCAAAAGATTATTTGCATACAGCCCTAAATTGTAGAGTTCTCAAGACCTATTGTTTTTGGTTAAGATCGGTTAAGGGAAAGGGGTAGTTTACCTACAACGTTTTTTTAACAAGGTTATTTTCTATGGCAAACGATAACAGCCGCAAATACAAACATAATCAAATAATTTTCTGCATACAGCCCTGGTTTGTAGCGTACTCAAGACGTACTGTTTTTGGTTAAGATCGGTTAAGGGAAAGGGGTAGTTTACCTACAACGTTTTTTTAACAAGGTTATTTTCTATGGCAAACGATAACAGCCGCAAATTCAAACATAATCAATTAATTTTCTGCATACAGCCCTGGCTTGTAGAGTACTCAAGACCTATTGTTTTTGGTGAAGATCGGTTGAGGGGAAGGGGTAGTTTACCTGCAACGTTTGTTATAAAGCGTATTTTCTATGGCAAACGATAACTGCCGCAAATTCAAACAGAATCAAATAATTTTTTGCATACCTACGTGAATTGTAGAGTACTCAAGGCCATTAGATTTTGGTTAAGATCGGTTAATGGGAAGGGGTAGTTTACCTGCAACATTTTACGTTTTAACAAGAGTAAAGTACTTGAAAATTCATTTAAACTTTTTCAAACAATGGTAATTGTTAAAAATAAAATAATTTTGTTGCCAGGCAATAAAATTATAATTTTTTCATTTTAATGTAAATTATGTATATATTACAAAATATATCGTGCTTGGGAGGCAAGCATATTTCAGATTAGAAGTCTTAGAATATGGAAGTCATGTATGGTTCTCCATACCGATATTTTTAAATTGTATTTAAGCCTCAGAATAACCGTACACAATAAAACTTAAAAACGTGAGTGAAGGGTTAATTAGGTAGGTAGGCAGCTGGGAGTAGTTGTAGGTTTTGTGAGTTACGTTAGAGGTTATATTAGTTTGTGTACAGTCGCTTAGCTTCACATTTAGTGTTAACATAACTCTATTCTGCTGTTTACTAATGAAAAATAGATAAAAATCAGTTAAGGGGGCTTGGCATTATTATTATTTTATGATAATATCAAAAGGCCACTTACCTTATAGCTGTGGTAATCGGCAATGTGGTGTGTTATCCAGAAGAAAAAAAAAACACAATTCAACAACTTTCACCTTTTCTGCCTAGAAATAAAAAATAAAACAACTCGCTACAATCGCACAAAAAAGTACGGTAACAGTACAACACTCAGGTCAACAACAGCGAAAATGCGAAAAGCGTACGTTTTTCGTATTTTCCCTATGCTTTTCTATACTAAATTGTCCTGGCACTGTGGGGGAAGTAGGGAAGTGGAGTGGAGGGAGAACATTCTGCACGGAGGGAATAGCATCGCATCAGCCATCAGCCACACACAGCCACGCACGTCGGCACGTCACACACACACACAGACACGCGCGCGCACTTCCTGCCATTCCACACCTCCGTTGGTTCCCCAGCCACCATCTCACTTAGCCCGTCTACTCAGAAGAGTGAGAGAGTAGAATAGAGTCTACTATCTCTTTCTTTCGAAATTAGCTTTATTGTTATTCTCCTGTTCTTATCTGCGGCAGGCTAATTTTTAAAGTAACTTATAAAATTTTAAAATATTTTCTTTTTTTACCGTTTTTCTTAAAATTTTTTGCCGGCACCAGCCATGGTCACTGGGCGACAAAACCTCGGCACTAGGCGACACCAGTGTCGCCCAGTTAACATGTTATTTAAGGCACTGTTTCTTAACCACGCTAACATCAGACATAACTATTTTTACTTAGTAAACAATCAAAATTGACACTCACTAGTAACACTCACAACATAACCTCAACAAAACAGGCTAAGCTCGTTGCCATGTGACCACGCGGCACTTAGATCCCAATATACATTAATATGCGGGGCACTTACACCCAGCAGTATCTATGAGCAAACACTAGAACTACTTAATATTCATTCTGGCACTTAGAACCTATTTTACGTTAAAGACCTTGGCACATAAATTGCATTTTCGGTTATAACTAAATTTGAACAAAAGTGGCACTTAGGTCCTTTTTTACTTCAAGTCTTCAATTAGTAAAAATAAACCAAACCGATGAAAGAAAATACTTAATAACAATGAAGAGACAAGATTGACAGAACCTTTCAGCAAAATTAACCCAAAATAAATCAGAATTACTAGAAATAAAACTCATATAAAGAGAAGGACGACTCGAACACCAGAACTGATGAAAATAATCCATCAAACATCAATGAACCTGTAAAGTATAATACTAAATTACTTAATTACTACACCCACAAGACTTTTCACAACACTTAACGAATTTATGCACAATATCAAAACTTGGTTCAAACTTAATAAACACTGAATAATTATTAAAATATTCAATAATTAGTATTAAAAGATTGTTCAAATTCACTATTAACACTCTGAGAAATAAGAAATGATTTATGCACAATTTCGAACTTAACCTATGTTGTAAAGTGAACTCACTATTGTTTTAAACCATATGTAAACTGTTGTAAAGAAAGACTATAATATGTAATTAACTTGATGTCAAGGATTGTACTTTCAAAAATCATTTTGTAAACCTTTTTGCCGTAATCAAAAGAACTTTTTGAATGACCACATGTCTGAATAAAATAGGGGAGATATTTTAGTGTGTCATCAAACGACCCAAGTCAAATATAGCCAACCGCTGAGTGGTAAATTATTTATAGCCGGGGCATAACAAGAAAAAAGTAATATATTTTTATAATTTCATGTTATCGTAATTATTAACAGCAGAATTGACCACTAATAAACCAATATTTATTTTAATACCTGAATATTATTTATTTATTATTATTCATAATATTTTTTGTAAGTTAGTTTTTCTTACTTTATAGGAATTCTTGTAACTTATTCCTTTCTTGGTACTTTTTGTTTAAATATTATCGTAAGTTTGTGGTTCTTACTTTTTTATAGGAATTTTTGTAACTTATTCCTTTCTTGGTACTTTTTGTTTAAATATTATCGTAAGTTTGTGGTTCTTACTTTTTTATAGGAATTTTTGTAACTTATTCCCTTATTATAATTTTTTATTTTATACTTCATATGTCAACTTTATTTGATTGTAAGTTGATCTTACTTTGTAGGAATTTTTGTAACTTATCCCTTTGTTTTTATATTTTATTTAAATTTTTTTTTTTCATTCCTCATATGTCATCGAAATAATGTAGTAAGTTGTTCTTACAGACTTTTTGAATTTTGAAATTTTTATTTATTTATTGTAATTTATTTTTCTTCATAAAACTTTTTTATAGAAGCTTGATTGTAAACTCCTTTTATCTTTTTTGTGGTTATATTACTTATTTGGTAAGTATTGTTACCATTATCTTTGGTGATGACATAGGGTGATACATAGTGTTGTACACAGGACCTTGTTATTTATACTTTTTTGTAAGGTGATCTTCTCCTTTTCTCCTTATTATTGCCTTCTCTTGTAGATTACACTCTTTGTTGTCTTTCTTCTCTACTCCTTCAAATGTTAGATGTTTGAACATTTATTCTGGATAATTTGTGTTTATCTTGTGATGTTATACGATGTATTAACCCAAGTGATTGGTCATGTGAAGGGTATGTAGGT
This sequence comes from Magicicada septendecula, assembly GCA_034769895.1. NCBI lineage: Eukaryota > Metazoa > Arthropoda > Insecta > Hemiptera > Cicadidae > Magicicada > Magicicada septendecula. The sequence goes on along the minus strand of CM068368.1, from coordinate 681,310,413 downwards.
TTTTTCACTGACCTCTTTAGTTTAAAGGTTGTTGTTGATTTGTGGCCAGACTGTTTGACTGGTCAGCCGTCTCGTTGCTCGGTCCTTGTTGATTGTTTACTTGGTACCTTGGTGGTTCCATGGTTCTACTCTCTGAGAACTGATTGTTGTTAGTATTGGAGTCATGGTACCATGGGTTTGTCTGCAAGTTCGGACAATACCTCCTATGGTTATGTTGTCTCCGTCCATGAATGAAATTTACCTGGCGTCTGCCGTCGCCTCTATTTTGGTTTCCCCCGGTTCCCCTGTTGTACTGATAATTAGGGTTGTAACGGTTGCCATAATGGTTATTATTATTGGGGTGGCCATTTGGACGTTGGTCTGGTTCTGCTCCCCTGTAGTTATTGTTTGTTGGATTGTTGTTTTGGATGTTCCTGTTGTTTGACTGGTTTCCCGGATTATAGTTTGGTGGGCCTCTGTTAAATGGCTGGTTATTTGGAGGGTGATTTGGTTGATTCCTGTTGTATGGCTGATCGCCTTGATAGTTGTTATTGTTCCGGTTGCCGTTTTGTGTGTTATTGTAGGACAGGTTGTAATTGGGTGCATTATTATCATCGTTCCACCTATTATATCGTTGGTTCACTAGTCGATTTCTCTTATACTGCCCATCGTTCTCGTGATCCTCTAACAAACTTGCCATTCCCTGGATTGTCTTGATCCGTCCTTGTCTCCTGGCTTTTTGTACTGCTTCCTCGTAGTGGTACCCCAGCTGTATCACTAGAGATTCCTCAGGTATCCTTGGTTCTAGGTTCCTCGCCAAGCATACCTTCCCTAAAAAGTAAGACGTTAGGGTGTGTCCTGCTTGCGGTGCATACCTCCCATTGCTGATGTCATTCCTGACTACGTTTTGGGTGGACTCAGACCAGTATTTTTCTCGGAATTGTGTTTTAAATTCCTGTGTACAGTTTATCTCCGGTCGAGTTGCCGTCCACCAGTTGTCGTGGGTGTCTTTGAACACATCCTGAAATCAAGCCCATTAAAGTAAACGGCAATAACACAATAAAAATACGCGTAATTGAACATTTTTTACAAGATACTTATTGACTGAACTGATTTCCTATATTTCATACTTCAAACATATACACAAATGCTGTGTAAAACAAAACCTGTTCGTATATTTAAATATCGGTATGGAGAACCATATATGACTTCCATCTACTAAGATTTATGTTTAAAATCATTTTCGAAATGAAATATTTCCATAGAAACTACTTCTTTCTACTTACTGCTTCAGCCTTAACCACAGTACTGTGGTCACTAACGTATACCACCTCACGTTATCGCACTCGATTTTCACTGATGATGGAAGTCGATAGCACTGCCGAAACGTCTGGTTTTGCAGAAAACATTGGTCTACGGCCAAACAGGCCGGGGAGGAATTTTAACAACCAACTACTTCTTTGTTGCCGATAACGTAGTACATATTATAAAAAATTATCCCCTCCCCCTTCAACTATAATTTTCATTTATAGAAAATTACCTCCACCCAGTTCAACTAGCCTCTTCATTTATAGATATTTGATCTACGTTTCTACAGTGGATTATTAAGATCTTATCAGCATACTTTATTTATCAAAATTAAGTACTTTACTCTTGTTACAACAAAAAATGTTTCAGGTAAACTAACCTTTCTCCGTAACCGATCTTTACCAAAATCAACAGGCCTTGAGTCCTCTACAACTCAGGCACATATGTAAAAAATTATTTGATTCTGTTTGAATTTACGGCAGTTATCGTTCGTCATGAAAAAATTTCTCTTGTTACAACATAAAATGTTGTAGGTAAACTACCCCTTTCCCTTAACTGATCTTCACCAAAATCAACAGGCCTTGAGATCTCTACAATTTAGGGATGTATGCAAAAATTATTTGATTATGTTTGAATTTACGGCAGTTATCGTTCGTCATAGAAAAAAATACCCTTGTTAAAACATAAAAAGTTGCAGGTAAAGTACCCCTGTCTCTTAACTGATCTTCACCAAAATCAATAGGCCTTGAGTCCTCTGTAATTCAGGGACGCATGCAAAACATTGTTTGATTCTGTTTCAATGTGCGGCAGTTATCGTTCGTCATAGAAACAACTACTCTTGTTAAAACATAAAACGTTGCAGGTAAACTACCCCTTTCCCTTAACCGATCTTCACCAAAACCAATAGGTCTTGAGAACTCTACAATTCAGGGCTGCATGCAAAAAATATTTGCTGTTTGAATTTGCGGCTCTTATCGTTTGCCATAGAAAACAATCTATAGACAGATAGACACACAGACAGATAGACACATAGACACTTTTCGAAAAATGACTTTTTTTATGTTTTGAGGGTAGTACAATCAGAATCTGCAATTATCTCGAACACGATTTTTTTTTGCCATCACCATACTTCCATTTCCTTATGGAACATGGAAGTAAAAAGAGTTACTACTATTTGAATATCCTACAAAGCTGAAAAAATAATAAAACAACCTAAATTAAACGGGGTCCGGTCCCGTTTGTCCCCCTCGTAAATACGCCCCTGGTTATACGCCGCTAAAACAAAACAGGCGGTTTCCATTGACTTCATTGATGCGTATTTGCAGGGTGTTGAATAGTTCTCGTCTTGTCGGATTCGATCGCGGCATCTCTCGGTTGCAAACGATTTCACCAACTAACAGTACCTAAGTCTATATAGTTAATGTTCAGTTACATCACATACTTATTTTCATAGCTAACGTGGCCGGGTAACTACATTTAGTACCACTTAAAAGCTGTGCTCGAGTTTTCGGGTCCGAGATGTTCTTTAACGTTTCGTGAAGTGAAGTGTTGGTTCACAAGTTTTGCATCGCGTTCGCCAGGCAGAGGCATAGTGGAGAAACGACATTATTGTCATGTTTTAATAATTGCACAGCACACGATATATAGCAGTAAAGAAATCTTGGCTGTCTACAACGTTGCTCGCATGTCCTTGCACTTTCTCCTCATTGAATGGACAACTTTAATTTCACCGCTTAATTACAGGCAATTTAATTGATTACATATTTGTCACCGACTTTTTATAACTGGCAAACATTTTTTACACATAGTACAAAACGAAAGGCGTGTACCTTAAAATTAAGAACTTTACCGCTAATTTACGTTTCACACACATGCGCGCGCCCGCGTACACACACACACAAATTTAATAAAAAAAACCCTTATTAAGAAATTACTTTGTTTTAGAATCGCAGAGGGTGATTTCCAAAACCCGTTGCGCGTATGTAGGTACTGTAATATTGTCTCGGTCAAAGGGATGACTGTTGGAAGCCTTTCATGTAATATCGTGTTCTTCTGTTTCTGTGCGCCGTCAGGACGATGAGTTTACCGTTTTGAATCGACGTTGGCGCTGCGTTGCCATAATTAGTATTCATCGACAGCAGCTTATAACCGTTAATGGAACCGACCCATCGTGTCCCCGTCATTCTGGAATTGGTGTAGCCGGTGTTTAGTGATGTGGAGAAACATATCAAACAACGTAACTACGCTGGTGCGAGATACAACATTAATTACTACTGATAGCAGTTGCTTTGATGCCGACGGATAACGGTTTAAATGGGTGTGCTGTAACTGGGTGTTATAGATCTTAATAAATACAACTATTAAAATAAAACGTTTTTAGATACCTTTACTCTAACAGTAACCACATACATGAACCTCGAGGTTGTTATTTTTTTAACGATATTTGTACTCTGTCTATAGAAAATTATCCAGAGACAAGACGATCTTGGACTTTCACCAAATTTCCTTTCCTGGTTGTGGTTGTGGTTTGTTTTGACATGACCGTGACGTTATTGACTACGCGTTTTCATTATCATAAGGAATGCGGATTCTTCCGGCAATGTGATTTTCGTCCGGCGTGCATGTGTTGTCTTCACTTAACTGTTACTACTTCAGAGTGTAACATTATTGGATTTCGTTGTCCATATGTGTCCGTTACTTAACTAAATATAATTAATTCACTACCGACTACACAAAGTTTTTGTGGGTAAAAACGTAAAAGTTTTACCTTAGAGCTTGAACCAGTTTTCGCTTTTAAAAAGCTTCTTCAGAGGCCTTTAAAAGCGGAAACTGGTTCAGGCTCTAAGGTAAAACGTTTACGTTTTTACCCATAAAAATCTTTGTGTTCCGAGTCGGCAGTGAATTAATTATATTTATAAAATTATGTTACGTATCCTATTAGTAAACGGTTTCATCCATTCGTTGTTAATTTGTTCGGTTCACACGAACTGGGAAACCTCTATCTGCTGCCGTACATGCCAAAACTGCCCTCTCAACCAGCACACGAATCGAGAAACGTGTCGACCATTTGTTTAATCAGAGCTTCTAATATTTCTAATTCCCTCTACACTAAAAGCCTGTTGGAAGCAGTGGTGTATCTAGAATTTGGCCGTGGGGAGGGTCCGGGGTCGGGTCGGCTTTATACAAAACAAAAACCAAGTTAAGACTAATTACATTAGTATCTTTAAAGTGGTTGAAATTTGTTTCATTAAAGTAAACGGTAATAACAATAAAAATACGTTATTGAAACATTGTTTACAAGATACTCATTGACTGAATTGGTTTCCTATATTTCATATTTCAAAATTATATGCAAATTCTGTGATAAACCTGTTTGTGTATTTAAAAAAGAGTTACTACTACATTAGCGTACACAACTAAATAATAATACAAACAATTAAAAAATAAGAGATTAACAAAATTCATCAAATTTTTCGATACAGTGCTCCCCCTCCGTAAATACGCTCATGGTTGGATGTGATATGTGGCATGTACAGTTAGTCGAGGCATCCTAGAGAAATAGAGATCATTATTAATAATTTATCGGCTGTTACGCAACCTAACCTTAGGTACAGTTGATTCCTTTCTTTTACCGGTTTAGCTGCTTTTTTGATAAAAGATATTATTTTATGATTCTAAAGAAGTGAAACGACTTTGTGTTTCTGAATGAAAACAGGTGAAATATATTTCTGTTGTCTACTGTTGAAAGATGTGCATAAGTAACTAACACGAACTACTCATCCTCAAACATTATTTATCTTTATATAATCTTGGAGAGAGAAATTAGCAAGCAGAGAAATTGAGAAGCGAAAATTACCTGTCAACATATTCGATTGCGAAAAGACATGGCATTGCTAAGGCTGTAGTTTCACGTCTCAGCAGAAGACAGTGGAAAAGAACAAGAAAAACTGAGACATGGCTGTTAAACATTCTCTTGTAAAATAGCAGCAAATTCAGTCGCCATATGTATTAATAATTTTCACTTAATTAGTTATGTAACACGTGTTCATAAATAAGTGTACGTTTCATAATTAATAGACGAGTTGTGTTTCCCGCGTCTCGCGTTGTAGAGGGTAAGTTTCTCTCAATTCGAGTGTGGGCGACTATAGTGAACGTTTTCCGACATTTATCACGGTCGCCTAATTCGCAGGCACTCACTTTGTTTACTGTTTTCGAGTAAACACGCATGTTGGTTTAGCTTGTTCAACGTCAGTTAGGTACCAAATTAATTTGTACAGTATTAAGAATATTAATTTAGTTACTGCGTCCTTTCGTGTAATACCTTACGCATGCTCGCTTCACTAGGTCCTGATCCGACACAATGATTCAAACGCAGAGTGCGTGTTTGGTAGCGTGAAGACAGAGAAACTTTCAAGAAGTCAACGGCCGCTGTTAGCGTACTGCAGTCGGATGGGGAACGCTCAACAGCCGAGGTGAAGGACTACTCACTAGGAGTACGAACTGTACGTAATCGAAGTCCCAAATCTCCCCCCCCCCACAGGTTAAAAGTTGACCAGGCTACTCGCCAAACATATTGATCGTCTTAATGACCAAAATTATACCTCCAGTTTTAGCGAACTGATTGTCATAGCGTTACCAAAGTTGCGTTGCAAGCTTTAATAAAGCTTGATTGCAAAGGCGACGTGAGACTTGAAGCAAAGACTCCACATGTCGCAAGACGAGTCATCACAAGATTCTAAATGGAAATGCAGCAAGAAGACGTTGTAAAAGAGTAAAATAACACTAGAGTTAAATTGAAAACAACAAAAAATTATACAAATATATAAAAAAAAACTTAACAAAAATTTATGCGTACGCGGATGTTGCTCAGGTGATTATTGAGCGGGATTGGCTAAGTACTGTGTGGTATAGCACCGTCCCCCTACCCCTGGGTACGGGTTCTAGCATTAATATTCACAAGGCTACAAAGGTTTTTATGACCAAGTCTCATTTTATTTATATTTTCTGATATTACGCTTTGCAAAGATATTTCAGGCTTGTTCGAACGTTATGCTATAAAAATGTATATTTTTATATGTACTTACGCGTATTGTATTCTTTCCCACATGCAACCAATGTTGACTATAGTACACATCGTAGTTTGAAGATAGGTCTACATAAATGTTACAGTTAAGCTGTCAGCAAGTTTTGCAAATGTGCGGGGATACGCACTCAGACGTGCAGGTAAGCGGAGAACTGACCGTCGGCGCAGTTGACGATTTCAGTCTGACAACCAGAGCAGACGATGTCATTAGAAGGGTAGAGTATTGTCCATAGCGCAAGCGATAAACCTCCGTGAATAGAGATTTATTCGTATGGTGTAAACATATAAAAGTGTTAAAAATAGAGAAATGATTGGGATGGACTGAAATCTTTATTATATCCCGTAACGTGGTGGACCAAAGACGATGTTGGTCGGACGTTTGGGCCTGACAAGCAATGATGAAAAGGTTTAAAATACAAGCATATAACCTGGTGGGCATCGGCTTATCTAGAACATGGTCTGGGCGGGGTGAGGGGGAGGGGTCGCGGTGTCGGGTCGGCTTCATAAAAAAAACAAGTTAAGATTAAAAAAACATTGCTATCTCTAAAATGGCAAAAATCAGTCCCATTAAAGTAAACGGTAGTAAGACAGCGTTATTGAAACATTGTTTGCAAGATACGTACTGCCTGAATTGATTTTCCTATACTGTACTTCATATTTCAAACGCAGACGCTAATGCTGTGTAATAAACCTGTTTGCATATTTAAAAAAGAGTTACTACTATATTAGCATACACAGCTGAAAAAATTATAAAATTGTCTAAAATTTAAGAGATTAACAAAATTCGTCTACGTTTTCAACCCTCATAGGAGGTGGGGTCCGGTCCCGTTCGCCCCCCCCCCCCGTGAATACGCACCTGCTGTTAGGCTGCAGAAGCTTGGAACAACCAAAATAGCATTTGTTATTTACTAGCAACGGGCAATGTGCCTTATAGCTAGTAAATAAAGATAAGATGAACACGATAGAAGAGTTGAAGAAAATCCACCGTTATAGTGGATTTTATACAGTATTTATTGCCGATATCTACCTATAGCCTACTATTCTGTAAGTTCCTCCTTCTGTCCTGTGGGATTACAGTCCAAAATGGGGTTTGTTCTCCTCTGTCTTCACTTCACCTCCTACCTCACTTTATTGTTAGCAAAGCACTTCCCAACAGCATCTCTCTCGCATCGACGGGAACATTTCCCCATTTTTCTTAAACACCTTTTGCCTTCTATATTTCTTATACAGACTCACTTTGGTATTGTACCATTACCGTTCTCACTACTGTTGGCTCGTTAAAGTAACAATATACGAGGAGTTCATATACGAGTAACAAGCAACAAGTTCATGCAGTTCTTGTTTATTTTAAAAATTATGCTTTCATTCATCCACACTTACACTGCTCCCTTCAAAGTAGTCTCTCTCGAATGTAACACGATTAGGCCTACCGTTTTGCAGTCTTCAAAATATTTCAAGTATGCACTTTTAGGTACAGCTTTGAGCTCGCTTAGCTATTTTCGTTTTACGTCTTCAGCTGTCATGAAACTTGTCTTTTCGTGGATATTATTACTATTGGGTGGAGGAAAGATCGCGGTGGAACACATATGTTGAATACGGCAGTTTCCGTGACATCATTATGACGTTTTCTTTTGCCTAGACTGGGAAAATTCTTTACAATCAATGATGTGCGTCCTGGCGCATTATCGGGCTGCAATTTCCATAAATTGTTCTTCCGTAAATCTGGCCGTTTTCTCCGAGTAGCTACATGCAAATGGCGTAAAATGTACTCTTTATTTACCACTGTGCCTAGCGATGAAATTTCGTGCAACACAAATCACAATCTTCATCTGACAACCACGATCTTCAACTCATTTACGGCAGTTTTGTAAGCTTGCAAACCGCTTGTTCACTCACAGAAGTCTCGTCAGAAGCCTTTATCAGGACAGAACAGTTTATCTCACAGAAAATTTCATCCCGGTTTTTCAATCTTGCATCGTAGGATGCAAAAAAAAAATCACCTAGTACACCTAAGGACGACTTACTTAATAAGCTGTGAAATCTAAACTATGCATCAAATAGAGCTAACATTTTAGATGCTTGTCACTAACATGTGTATCAACATCACGTAAAAATAGTTTTTTAATCGGACACTTGTAGCGGTGTAAATTGCAAAATTGCACGAACTTTTTGATCAAACTTCGTACCTTTTGGTTATATCCGTGCCCTATGCCCTGTTTCTATACAAAAGGTGCAATTCAAACCGAACACGTAGTAATTTAACTCACACTTTGTATTTAGCGGAATTTATTGACATAAAAATACATCGTAATTAGCTCAGTTTTTTAATAAGATCACTTACTTCTTTTGGCATTGATTGAATAAATGCCTGACTTAATGTCTTCATCGTGAAACCACACTTTGATCGCTCAACTAATTAAACTGTTTTTAGACGAACAATCAAGGATACCGAGTTCTTTTTTTTATTATTACCCATACGATCTCCACTGGACATCGATATCTGGTGAACTCTTAGGCCAATTAAGCATGATTACTCTGTTTTCTGTTTACTCCGTTGTCAATGTCTTGCTAGAAAGTCATATTTTCGTCCCTTTGATTCTGATAAATAACTCTTCGTTCTGAAATATTTATGTGCATATCATTTTTCATAGTTGCTTTAATTGGTACTAGAGGACTAGGTCCTTCGCATGAGGAACTGTCCGAGAACATTTTCATCATCATCTCATCATCTTCACGTCACGGCATAGGCAAGGTGGCTGCCTGTTCCGGCTTCAAAGTTCTCCAGCCATCTCTTCCCGGGCCTACTCACATAGGGGCCTACCTGTGTCCTACAGGTTTATATTTCCAGACTTGTTTGGCCAGCCTTGAACCTGATATTCTTTCTAAGTGTTCTTTCCACCGTTGCTTATAATCTTTCAATCTTTCATTCAAGTTGAAAACTAGTAGTTCTCTTATCACTTCATTCTTTATTGATTAAGTTAAGAACATCTTTTAACTACTCTTAAGAACGTCATTTCCGAGGCCTGTATTTTACTTTTTTGGTTTTTGATTGGCCATAATTCACACCTACAGGACAGTACAGGAACTGCAATAACTTTGTAAAACTTTTAACAGTCTCGACGTAGGCCTACCTTGTTTCCAAAAATACGATTGATCGTCTGAAACTTGCCTAATACACAACTTCAGTATCATAATTGGTATCATAGCCAGTAACATTTCCCAAATAATTAAAATGACTTACTAGTTCTATAATTATATCACTAATTTATTATCGCATTTGGTTTTCATATTGTAGTGTTTGCAAACCTGATGAAGCTTAAAAACAGATTTTTGTAGAACGTATTCTTTATTTTGAATTACAAGCAAGGGTCAGCAAACAACAGCACATTCAAATATCTGTACCATGATATCTTCGTACTAGGGTTCACTAGTTGTTTTCATTTAGAGAACGTTTTGGTAGCCGGACATTTTGTCGATTGCTGCATATGCGTACGCATGGAACCCGTTTAGCCTCACCATAAAACTGTCTTATATGAAAAAGTAACATGTTATCTATCAGCCAACTATCCAGTTCTTATAGGCTTTAGCCTGCTGAAGCGTCTTATTTTTCATGGCCTCCGTCAGTATTTGTTTTTTGCTGGTCTGTGTCCTCTTCTTCTAGCTTCAAGCAGCTTTTCTGAACTGTCACGCTCTAAATCACGCCCAAAGTCTACGGCTGACATTCATTTATTTACTTTTTATAACCAACAAACGGTCTTCAATAGCAGTAGTTTCTCGCCATATTTTTCTTTCTGATCTGCCAGCAGTGAACCTGTCGATCTAGATTTTTTATGTAATAAAAGGTTCCGACTGCACCTTCTGCCACTGTGTCATTTTGTGTGCTGTGCTACGATAAAATAACAACCCTTGGTGTTGTATCCATTTTTAATCTCTAAACGTACGCTATAAATTTCTTAAAAGCAACACTAAATATCTCCTTTCTCAAGATAAGCAGTAACAAGTGTTCACAATTTCAATTACTGGCTATTCAGAAACACGTATGCCAACGAGAAAAACATTAGAATAACGTCAAACAAGAAAACATGTTATGAGTCGATGCAACCAGGAGAGAAAAATTTGTTACAAAATATACCGCTGTTGAGATTAATTTCTACCGTTACTGTACATGTGACCTAGGATTCTTTTTAGGACCTGTCTCTCAAATGTCTTCTCTTTGAGATAATTTCCGTGTTTCATTACCATGTTATAGGGTAGGTCGTATGATAGTTTCGTGTATGCGCATTTTGTGTCTCTGACTGTACTTTGACTTTAATGTGACGATAAGTGCAAAATACAGCAGAAGGCTAGACCTTCTCTTTAATTACATCTCCTTATTAACATCTGCAGTTGAAGACCCCTCTTCATGTTAAAGACCTTTAAATGTTGAATCTAACCATTCTAATATGTAGGAGGTTGCTTTGTTAACATGTTCAAAGCTACGTGTGCAAACAAAACTGTTATTAATAATGTTTGCATCATAATTTGTACTGTCAGTTTTTTATTGTATATACTTAATTGAACGAGGGAAGTGAGTTCTCAGATTTAACTCGACTGTTTGGCATTTGTCTGTTTATGTGTCCATTAGGGTGTCCCAAGACATAAGGGAAATTTTTTTTTCGCGAAATCAAATACGCATACCCTCTATTTTTTGTCTGTTTGACCTTAATAACTCACATAATAAATATTATTGCGATTGAATTATGATAACACGTGCCGAGTCGATGCCAAACATGAGAAATGAAAATTTGTACTGAGTTAATATGGAAGGATTCTAGAACTTAATGTTTATTTGGTAAATAAAACACCAATATGCCCAAATCGTGTTTATTTACTGTTTAACATGTAAAAAACATTATTCTTTAAATTTTCTTTTCAAAGTTTGCTTTTTGCAGTCAGGATAAATCTTCCGCTGTTCTTGTACGCAACGTAACAAAAAATGCTTTTGTTCCTCCTCAACCGTGATTAAACCATGAAAGTCTTGCATCAACTTGACCGCTCTTTCAGCTGTATCGTTCACTGCCCTCAGCGTTGAAACCTTCTTTCTGGTTTCTTGAAACGAAGCATTATTTGACCACATAGTAGGACATTCGTGGAGAAAACTGGCATCAATTTTAAGACGATCGAACAATGACTTGCTTCTGACTGAAATGAAGTCGTAGATGTTTTTCTCTGAAATAAAAAAAGAGAAAGTCAGTTAACAAAATTGTGATCTAAACAGAAAACTAAAGAAATAACTTCTATATTTACTTATTTAACTTACCATACAATGGACCGCAAAGTTCTTCCTTCGATGGGATGTAACGTTTACCATGAGTTGATAAATTCTCTTTGGTTAAATTTTCAACCATTTTTACTTTAGTTTCTTGATCCACAACATCGTCAAACAGTGACAAGACAGAAACTTCATCAGTCAAATACCATAAATGCTGGCTTATCTTCTGTAAAGCTGCTTTTGAGATTCTTTTATCAATTTTTTCGTAAGCCTTCATCGACTTCAAAAAGCACAAATCTTGGTAAGGTGCTTTTACTGCGAAAATACATTGGAGCCATGGCTTGACGTAGGATGTCACGATGAACAGGCAAACGTCTCACAGCGCTGCCTTATCCTTGCTCGTAATTTTGAATTGAGCACTAAGTAATGATATTTTTAGGGAATAAATTGCTCTTGCCATCCATCGAGCTTGGTGCATGGCACCTGGAGGTCGAATTTTAAATTTTCTCTGTGTATCTCCGCCTAAAAATATCACAGAAAGCTCTATCAACTCTCGATAGTCATCTCTTTGACTATTTCTTTGGTCAGTTCAGTTCGGTACAACTCAAGCAGATTGTCAATTTCGGAAACAGTCAGGAGCAATGGGAGCTTTTCTTTATAGCACTGTATTTTATCTGCATCGACACTTTTCCAGTTATCTCGGAACTTTTTCAAGAGTGGAATATCAGGATTTGTTGTCACTTGACTGATTTTTACTTCGTTAACACGCTTTTTAACACCAATTCATACACGTGATGGCGGCAAGCAAAAATAAGCATATCTCTATTAAGTTTTTGTTCAAGAAGCACACAGGCATCATTGATATGACCTGTATTTAAAGCCGTAGTATCACAACAAAGAATTTGCACTTTATCTTCGAGATTCCAGTCTACAATCGCGTTCCAAACAGCCTGCGCCTGTCCGCTTCCTGAAGAGCTTTCCAACCTTGGCACAGCAATAAGTTGTTCTTTATTTCCATATGAAATAACTATCGGAAGACGTCCTTCTTTTGATTTCCGAGCATCTAAAGCAGGCAGCAGTTTGCCATCCCAGTGAACAGTCACAATACCTCGTTTTGAAAATTAGCTTTTATGGCTCCGCACGCTCTTTCCGTTCTTCCGTACGAATTCTTTGAATCGAGGACTTACTTATAGGAAATTCATCAGTATTATATCCAAGTGCCTCAATGGTAGCTTCAAGAATAAACAGTGAATCTCTCATACTTAACTGACACCTATCTAGCGCTGCTACTAATTTTGGAGTAATGAAATTTTTCCGCATAGTTGTTTTACTGGTTCCGGGTTGTATGTTCTCGATCAGAGTTGGAAAATCTTCTTTTAAATGCATGTCATTTTCATTAGAATCAGAAGATGAGTCGTTTTGTAACGGTTCATAAGATGATGTCGAAGGAGTTGGCGTGGAAAAATATGTAGCACGTCGCTTTTCCTCTTCAATAGTTCTGAGGCGCGCCCTTTCCTCTTTATTAGCCAGTTTTTTGTCCACTCCAGCTAAGTGGCCAGGCCGACCTGGCTCTCTCTGTCGCTGTAAGAAGATTCTGTCTTAATTTATTTTCATTAATTGAAGCGCATCGGCGTGTGCAATGTCAAACAAATTATCTAAGTTGTTGACAAACTCTTGTCGGCGCTTCTCAAATACGTTTTGGGTTTTTTGTGCATTTTTTTGTAACTCCCTTCAAACTTGTACTAGTTTCTTCACACAATTAGGCAAAGATTTGGTAGGTATACGCGCCTTTTCCCAAAAGATAATATATTCGCGAATAGTGAGATTTGCACTTTCATTGACAGTTAAATTCACTTCACGGATATTATAAAATAAAACTGCCAGAACTTGTCCATTAGAGGGCAGTTTTGAACCTTTTATTTGATGTATACGCCCCCTATTAAAAATATACCCTTTTTAGAACTACGTAATTCCACTGACATGTTCATTGTTCACTGATTGAAAACAATACGTTTACTAACAAAATAACAAGTGATTACAAACACATCGACGGCTTCGACGCGTTAGCACATTGTCACAACGCACAAGCAGAACCTGCTTCACTAAACAATCGCTACGGACAACCAATGTGACTCTAGCGAGTGCCAGCTCGCACTGATGGCGTATCACATGTTCAACTGCCTCCCCTCCAAGTCCCGCGTCGCCAGTGTTGCCCGATCGAACACTAAGCTATCAGTCTCATTACTTTATTTACACACCTTGTATAATGTACAATGTACAATGTACATTGTACATTTTTCGCTAAATTCGCATTAACATATGGAAGGTTTTCAGTGACGCCTTACTTAGCAAGTACTGACATGTTTCAATACAAGTCGTCACGGGTTGCCGAGGTCCTACGTTTATGAAATTTTATTTACAATTGTTTTGACATCGTATAAATAAATTAAGAGGGTATGCGTTCAAAAAAAAACGACTTCGATTTTTTTGGGACACCCTAGTGTCCATCTACTTGGGGTATGCGATAACTTTTGAATGCATCAACCTGAGAAAATTGCAAAAATACATGTGGAATATCAAATTAAAAGGAATTTCTGTCTAGGATCTTGTATCCTTGTACGGTTCTGGAAGTGTCAAAAGTTTACGACACCAAGGCCAAAAGAGGAATCAAAATAAAAAAAAATAGTTGTAAAATTCCTGCCGAATGTCAGACTAAAGACAATTTTTTCCAAAATCCAAATACAGCCTCTACTGTGACATTTTTTTATTTTCGGGAGCACAACGGGTCAAAAATGAAACTCAAAATATTAAGAAAATTGTAAAAGTCCATATGGGGAATCAATTTATGAATGTATTCAAATGTTATTCAAAAATACAAACTAAGTGTTCTTAATCAACAGAATTAATATCTGTCAACGTTCCATGCAAATTTAGGGTCGCTTCAAAAAGTGTGTAAGCTAACTGAACAAAAAACTTTATAAATATAGTCACCAGTTATCTATATTTGTGAAAAGTATTAAATATAGGCGGATAAATATTTATGGAAACATGCATAAACTTAAGAGCAAGCACTAAATATTTGTTATTTAGGCGTTGTGTTTACAAATGTCACTAAGAATCAGTGCAATGTTTATTGTATATTGTCTGCTTTATAATTGTACCCTTTCTAAAAAAAAATGGTAGAGCATTGGGGGTTTTCATAACTTTTCTGGTATTTTTAGTGGAATTTATCTAATGGTAAGTGTATTTAGTTCAAAATAGCGAGCGAGTTGTGCAGCTCAGGGAGCTTTGAAGCACCAAGTCTATATAGTACTGATGTGTAGACAGATTCGTAACGGTTTTTTACTTTTCCGTTATTCAGAGTAGCTTAAACCTACAAGAGTCGTTAAGCTGTAGGTAAATCATGAATAGTTTTGATGGTAAACGTCCATTTGGCTTCGTTACGGTTATCACAGCAAGCAGTCATCGCATGCACGCCGTAAGTTAGACAGTACTGGCGTCACCACGCGGAATGCTCCACGTTACACTCGCAAATCAACTGGGTTTATTGCACGTGCTCTGGAAATGTCGGGAGTCGGGTATCGCGTCGCTACGCTCGATCTTCACGACTACTCTTCGTGTAACTGCATCTTTCGATTCTGTATAACATTTGGTAATATTAAGGCACCTGCCAGTGGCACTCTAAACGTACAAATTTATCAAAAAGTAAAACACGCACACGCGCGCGCGCGCACGCACACACACACACACACACACACACGCACACACACACAAAACATACACGTTGGTTGTTTATCCCTAGTTTTTCATAAAACAAAAGTGGAATTCTTTCATGATGTAGAATGTTGGTTAGTGTTATTGTTAGTACAGTATAACTAAAGAATAAATACAGTCACAAAGAAATTGGCAAACAACGTCTCAGTGTTGCTGTACTTTTCACCAAAGAGAAAACAAACTTATTTTGTTTTTACACCTTTGTCGTTATGTAGGGTAAACGTAGATAAACGTTTGGATACTTTCTAGACCAGAGACCGGCAGACTATATGCCGCTGTCAGATCACCCCTCCCCAGTTCATTGTACCCGGGCCGGGATTTTATCATTTTTGCGGTTTTAAAATGTCGGAAACGATTTATATGTCAATATAATACGTGTACATGACAACAAACTGGATGTTTCATTTGTAAAGTAATGGCCGTGTTGTGCGACAGTGGATGTTGGGTTTCAACAAAGACAGAACGGAATTCACGCGGGTGAAATGAAATTTTCGCGGGGTATTCGGGATTGCATTAGCCAAGACAGAGTATCAGACTAGCGAATAAGAGCAGACATTGGCATTTAGTCTTACACCATCGCCTATAAGATCAATGAGTATAAATTAAGGTGGAAGCAACACTTCGGTTGATTGGGCCCATGCAGTCTACCATGAAGTACAAACTACGGGGTAGAGGATATGTTGGACGGCGAAGAAAGAGGTGGTCACGAAACTGTCAGTGTGCCTAATCCATAGAGTGAAGAGAAGAAGAAGAAGAAGAAGAAGAAGAAGAAGAAGAAGAAGAAGAAGAAGAAGAAGACGTCTAAATGATGTATTTAATTTTTTCCCGCACGAAATTGATTAAAATATAATACGGTAATTCGTCGAAATATTATTCGTATCTTCCTGTCAAGACTTTCCTCTAAATACATATCCCTATCGGCTAATTTCTAGGTTCATACCAATGTGGAAATCCCGATAGAGGACCATTAAGCCTAAAAGTGACTAATATCCGGTCCCTTTACGGAAACGTTTGCCGACTACTGTTCTAGATCAAATGTCCTCTCGGTGATGAAATTTTGTATGTTATAGAGTAAGTAAGCACTATGAATCTTCACTTCTCAGTATTTGCGTAACCAAGTATGTGTATCTAGTTCAACTGACTTAGTTTTCTGCATTAGACCTCTAATATCTCTCTAACGTGTTTCGGTAGTGTACCAGATTTTTCAAGGAAGAAAAGTGGGCGTTAATTTTATTCTACATATTTATTACGTTAAAAAACCTTAATAACTCCATAGTTGAAAGATAACGGGAAAAACGGACAAAACTAAATTGTCCGAAAGACCCAGACTTCAGTGTCTTGGGACGCACCACTAGCTTTCGCAGCCTGCATCATTAGACTGAATTATTTTTATAACTAAGAGTAACTGTTTTAGTGGAGAAGAATCATTGTTTTACAATAATGGTTAAACAGCAAAAGAATATTATCATTTGAATTCGAAAAAATATCTTAATAAAACATAAAATATCAATGGGGTGTGCGAAACTTTAGATTTTTACAGTTCCTGTATCTGGATTAAAAGAACTCAATTCCAATCTCAGATCCCACGGAAAGATTATTTTTACTGAAAGATAATTCTACATTTTTCCTCCTTCTCTTGCTGCAGCTCCTCCTCTTCCCCTTCGTCATCCCTCCCAAACCTCCATCTTCTCCTTCGTTAGTAGATTCCCCTCTTTATAACCAACTTTACCACTCGATACAATCTCATTCTTTGTCCTCCAGTTTTTCCTTTAAATTTGTGCCATTATCTGATTCCATCTTGTTATTATCCATCCTGTCGACGTGGTCATTCCAGAGTTGTTGCCTTTCCTTTATCCTCCCTAGTATATCTATTGTTTTGCAAGTTTATGGAATATTAAAATTTGTTTTTTTAATGTTATACCAACTTTTTTGTTTGTTTTCCCAAACTCGTAGTTTTTTTATTCTTTTCAACATTTTCATGTCATACACTTGTGTTCTTCTGGTTGCTTAGGTTTCTGGTCGACCTTCTTGTCCATACGTCAGTATAGGCTTTACCGTACTTTATATTATATTCCTATTTGCATATCCACACTCAGAATTTTTGGATTCAGATAAAATCACTCTTACATCCCGATATCTTGTTTGAATTTGTGTTCGGCAGTTGTTTCTTGTCTGTTGAACCACCGTTACTTCTGGACAGCTAACCTCCATTACTTGCACCACAAGTTCATTATCCACTACTAACGTGTGCACCGATAGTCATAGCTTTAATTTACCTGTAGAAATCACCATTAATCGGGTACAACATGTTACTTGTGCACGTGCTGTCAAATTTATACAGAAACCTTTGTTGATCGTACATTGTTTTCAGCTATAAGTACCGGTACTGCATCATTATCATCATTATAACATTAAAATTGGTATTAGCACTGTGTGCATTATATCCTGTCATCACTGTTATTATTATTTCGTCCATTATTAAGTTAAAAAGTAGAGACTAAGTGAATTAAGTGAATTTCCTTTTCCAGCTGTAGTCAGTTATGTTAGTTTCTCTCTACATTTGATTCTTATGTTGTGTGTGTGTGTGTGTGTGGTATGTTTGTCTAATAATTGTTGCAGATATTTTCTTTCTTATTAGAATTTGTATATTTTTCTGTACTTTATTCTGTCAAGTACCTTTCCTGTATTTATTTTATTTTTTAACTGACGGCAAATTTTGTTCATAAATAATAAGTTGGAAGCACCATAAAATTTGTAGCAGTTTTGATAGCTCAGTAGGTAGGTATATTCTTTGCGCACTTTAACACATAATGGTTTTTGAACCCCACTACTTTCCCGTGCAGATGAGTAGAAACAGTCTCTGAAACTAGAGCACAAGGCAAGAAGCTGCTCTTTAATAATTTTTTAACTTTCTCCAACTATTCTCATTTCATACATGAGACTGGTTAATGTTGTGTGTATAGTCAATGGCATTGCTTTGAGACCCACCAGATATTTTCCGCGACCCTCACTCTAGAAAACAATGACTTAAGGTGCAAAGGTTTCTCAACTTTTTAACTGCTGCAAACTAGGTTAATTTTTTAGTAAAGAGTAATTCTTTTAGTAAGAAATCTTACTAGCGTAAAATAGCTACTGCTATTTCACTTTTTTTTTTTTTCGATAAAATATGAGATACCCGAATTTCGGATCAGAGATGCCACTCATCAAATAACCAGATCGATTGAAAACTATATTGACCTTTATCAAAAAACCTTATAAGTAGTTTTTGCTGAGATTGGTACTTCTTAAGCTATTGTAAAGTTACGTAAATAACCAATCGTTAAATCAAGTTTTGGTAGAAAACCTTCGAAACTATGAAACGTGTAACTCCATTAATTTTTGTCAATAACAATATTTAAAAAGCACAACCTATACAAAACGTTGTAAGAATTTATCGCCAAGTTGATTCTTTTAAGTTATTTACGGAAACCCCCGTTTTCACCACCCCCCCTTCAACGTCCTTAAGAAATTTATTTCCTCTATCCAACCCACCGGTTTTTTAAATGTGAATTTCCGAAAACGCCTACACCAATTTCGGTTAAACGTATAGTTTTATTTCTTTTGTTTTCCATTTTTCCTGTGCTAAATTTAAATTAAAATAACGCGTATATAGTGAAAACGTCATTTGAATCTTGTGAATCAATCGTACACCAAGGGGTTCCGAGAAAACTTCAACTATCACGTGATTTCTGTATAGCTCATTGCGTTTCGTTGCGAATTTATTACACAGCACGTGTACTAAGTTTGATAAGTGTACACAACAGTACTTCCATATATCAACAATAATTTGGTCCCACGGTCGAAGTAATTAAATGCTTTAATGTTCTGTGTTTCCTAGAACCAAGTGAATTGAATTGGCTTGAAGAGTCTCTAGGTTAGACTAACTCTATTAATTGAAGCTGTGGTCAAGTACTAAGTTCACGAGAAATGGGTCACTTCCGCTTTACTTATGTGCAGACACTACATAATTACAATATTTATTGATAGTTATATACAAATTTTTATTCAAAAGTTTTGCCTCCTATGTTAGAAATCGAAACGAGGTCTGGTGAAAGCGAATAATTACTATGATCGGCATGTTGTTTTGAATTGCACCAAGCGATTATCAGCTGATATCCATGAACTGGCCAGTGCACTCTTAACGGGTTTACAGTGTAACATGTATACAATGATTTGTTTTCTAAAAAAAAAAATGTAAATTAAGGAGTAGACCTACTTGCGCGATTTTGGCGAGACAGGGCTGCCTGGATGTCGAGTTGCCTCGTCAAAACGGATACTGCACCCCGAAAATCCATCAAATACTCCTTCTCGGTATGATGTGTGTGTGAGAGCGGTCAATAAAATACATTTTTGTTTTGCAAAAAGATCATCGGTTTGCAACACAGACGTCATGTTTCGAGCGGACTTTCCATTTTGATGTATTTTCCATTTCATTTGATCTTCTTCAATTATGGCGTATCACGACAGAACATCCCGTCAAAATGTCGCAGCGTCAAAGTGCCCACTCGTCATTATGTCCAGGTTAAAAATGTCACCTTTAATAATATCAGCGTATTGAGAGAAGGGTTCTATCTCCAAATTTTTATATTTGTATTTAATTGTTTAATGTTTTAATTTTCTTGTTATATTAATTGTAAATTCATATTTGCTCAATTATTCTTGTATATGTATTTTTGATATTATTATTAAAACTTTAAACTATAAATAAAACGTTTAAAATTTAACGTTGTATTAAATCGTTTGTACTATAAATAAAACTTTCGTACAAGAATATAGTTATTATTATTTTTTTTTAATATAACACTGTTTCGGTGGTATAAACTATCATAATCAGAAATGCGAATTAATAAATTTTAAAAATTAATTATAAATTGATTTACAAATCAATTTCCAATTATTGTAAATTGTATTTTCTTTTTGTTTTCACTGTCTACATTTGTGATTTTAATATTTCGGAACTAGGAAGACTAGGGGCTTATTGTGTATTTTATTTTATGGAATTTGTAATAATGTTTTGTACTTAATCTTTTTATATACAATTGCAGGACACAGGGCACGGAGAGAGGGAATATCAAGTGTTATGTTTTAATTAAGCTTTCAAAGTTTTTTGAATGCACTATTGCAGATCCAACATGTGGGCGGACTAATCAAAGATAAAAACAAATCTGTAAAACGTAGTTAAAAATCCGAAAATTTGTTTTTAATACTACGTACCGTACACAAAATTACTCCGCGGATTCTGTGCCTCTGAATAATGTACTATATGAGCACAAGCTGTGCTATCGAGACGCCTGAAGAGCGGGGGGTCTACTGAATGATAACGCGTGCTTTTGTTGGTGCGGTATTACTGGTTATGTAAACATTGTTCAGTAAGTATTTGTTCTGTATGGAGTTGTTCAGAAGACGTATTCAGTTGTGATTTTGTGTGCGTACGTTCGAACATTATGTGTCAGTGTAATTTATTGAATATTTTGTTTGTGTTTTCTTATTCGGTACAAATTAACAATAGTACCGAATACTAATTATTATTAGTATTCGAACCGAATACGAATTGTTATTCGGTACAGTTAACAATAGCCATCGTTTAATTATTTTATCGTTCGTTGTCAATTACTAAGCAGTAAATTTGACATTAATAATTATATTTTATGAGTAGTTCCGTTAAAAAATAATATTAAAATGACTTCGCAAAAAAGTAACAAAACAATTCATTCGGACATGAAATTATATCGTCTGTTATTGAGAAGTGTGATGAGGAATCAAGGAAAGGGGCATATTCCTTCACGGTTAAAAACGCTACAGCAAGAGCAACGTATTACACTGGCATTTCAGAATTTACAATTTAAAAAATTCGGAAAGAACATAATACGCGTCTAGAAAATTGCCCGGATCAGCGTTTAAGTACCCCAGGGAAACGGAGAAAAACTAGACCGAATCACACCGTGGTAAGCGTGGACGAGTTTGACAGGTGTGTAATCAGAAGAATTATTAATGATTTTTACACAGTGCAGAAAAAAGTGCCGACAATGGCAAAACTTGTACCCGTGGTGAAAGAAAAAATATATTTTCCATGGGGTAACAGTTCTTTACGAAAAATAATTAAGGAAATAGGGTTTAAGTGGAAAAGATTTAGTGCGAGAGACAGTGTAAAACGTATTTTAAATGTGTAGTAGTATCGTGATACGTGCAGTGGAATGGCAAACGTCACCGCATTCCTTCTTGGGTTGCAAAGCTTAACACATGATAGTACTTCTTTTAGTAAAACTGTTTCCGACAGGTTTTAACTGGACGCTTTTCATTTTTCTCGGTTCTGTGCATTTGTCTTGATCTGACTATAGCTCCTTCCGTTTTTAATGTCATCAAGCATCCCAACCTTTCTTCTTTCGCGTCCTCTCTTTCATTCCAACTTTCCCTCTACGATCCTTAGCTGCAGACAGTTTCTACGCGACATATGCCACATCCAAGATGTTGTTCTCTTTTTTCTTTCAGTAGTTGTCTTCCTCTCCTATTCTCGTCAATACTCCATCGTTTCTCACTCTATCAGTCCATTTCACCTTAACCATTCTTCGCAACATTCACATGTCGAACCTGTCTAGGTACCTTTATTCTTTCTTTTTGATAGTACATGTTCCAGTTTCATATAAAACCACACTTTAAACATTTATCAAATCTCATTCTCATCTCAGTCGGAATTCTTCTTGCTGTCAGTACTACTTTTACCTTTTCAAAAGCTCTTTTACTCGTAGGTACCCTACTTCTTATTTCCTCTGTACAGCTTTCGTTCCATGTCACCTCTACTCCCCAAATACTTAATGAGCCTACAGTTTTTACCTTCGAAGAAGCTGTAAGCGAAGTCCTCATTCTTGCCAGTTCTCACCACTTGACAATGTAGTTTTTCCTACATTTATCTTCATTCCGAACTCTATATCCCCGCTCTTACAGTATTCTCCATCATAAACTGTAGCTCACTTCTGATTCAGTTAACACTGCTTGATCATCTGCGTATTTGATGTTCTTATTCTTTCTCCTCCAATTAGAATTCCCCTGCTTTTTCTGAGGTCTTCTCTGTCAACATTTCAGCGTGGTTGAAGAGTTGGTGACAAACAGCACGCTTGTCTACGCCTTGCACCTCTTCCGTTGCTTCTTCACGTACTTTATTAGTACTTTCTGTTTTGTGTACAGATCCTTTATTAGTCGTGTAGCTTCCAGTCTGTACAAATATCTTTCAAAGTCTTCAGTAAAATATTCCAATCAACTCTATCGAATGCTTTCTCCCAATCAACAAAACAAACAATCTCTTTGTCTGAATATTGTATATTCCAAATCTTCTGCGTATAGGATTACAATATTATTATAACAGTATGGTGAGAACATAAACAAATATTTAGTATACAATAGAAGTAAACAAATATAATACAAAATAATAAATTAAATACCCGAAAAGAGATTACCAAATATTCGAGCTCCAAAATGTAGAACTAAAAATGTAGAAAAATAAAAATCATCATCATCATCATCTGCAAGGATTAAACCAAAGATGTTTTTTTCTGGTCTCAAACAGGCAAAGTCTAGAGCTGGTCACTCCAGCGTTTCCTCGGACGACCCAGACTTCTCCGTCCTTTCGGTTTATAGTTCCATACTTTTTGGGGGATACGGCAGTCATCCATTCGGCAAAGATATTCCCACCAATTCAGCCGATACTGCGCAATCCTGTCGAGTATACTCGTAATATTCAGTTCTTGCTGTATATCTGTGTTTCTTATATGATCATGGAGAGTATACCCTCCCACGTGCCTGAGAAATCACATTTCAGCCGCTTGGATACGACTGGCCTGACTTTTCGTTAAAGTCCAATTCTCAGACCCATAAAGAAGTGTGGGAAGGCCCACCACCTTGTAGAAGTTTAGGCTTGTTTCTTTACTTTCTGACTTAAGAGTTCGCCTGATGGTCCCGCACATAAGATTGAATTTATGCAACTTATTCACAACGTCGTTGTTTGTATTATAAGACGTACTGTAGCCCAGGTATTCAAATTGTTGACTTGTTCCAGGACAGTACCATCTATAACAATTTTTGCCCGTAAGAAAAATAAAAATAAACAAAAATGCACAGTTCTCGTACCTTGTACGATAATGTGAACGTTGAAAACGTCTTTAGGACAAATGCAAAATGGGGAACATAGATATTTGTAATTATTGTACTTTACGTAACTATCCTTGTAATAGAACTTTGAATTTAAGGGAATAGGAACTTGGAAATAGTAGGAAATAGGGGAAATAATAATAAATGTAATTTATGTCACTTATTTTATTTCTAGTAATTACAACAACAAATTATTCAATATTAACAATAAAACTCATTCAAAATGATATTTTGGTATTTTAGCATTTGGGTTCTTAGTATCCTCATCCGACTCCTCCTCCTCCTCGTCGTCGTCCTCGTCCTCCTCCAGGGTTGTATTCTTGATGAATTTGTTGACGAATAGTTTCTTCGTCTTATCTTCTTCTAGAGTCTTTTTGGAGTGTTGTAGGTGTACATCTGAAACTGGCGGCGGTTCTAGAAACTTGCTTTGTTTCTTCTGTATCTTTCGATCACGTGATTCTTGTTTCCGTTTCATAACGGAAATTAGAATCGCTCTGTGTGTACTGAAGTAGAGCGTGTAGTACATCAGTTCGAGTGGTGTCATCTTGCTAAACACGACGTCTATAGTCGTTCCATTTCTGGTACTGATTCCTAAGTTCTTACTAACATATGTTAAACGATGTGTCCCGTGTAAATAATTGAGAACTGTTCCGGTAGCTGGATCCAATTTAAAATCGAAATTGAAGTCTCCACATAAAATGAGTGGGCAGTAGAAATAATCCTCTCGTCTAAACAACTGAAGTCCCATAGCGCCGATGTGGAAACTTACAAGAGCTCTATCCAATAAATTCATCAACAGCTGGCCAGTGATTTTGGGATTGCAATAGAACGCTAAAAAGGCGACCTTCTGCTCTACACCATGTTTGTCGTAATATTTGACAAACGCCGAGCATACATCACCGTAAGGCGCACTAAGTGTATCGATTTCGATCTTGTGACAATACGAAAATCCAGATTTTAGCGATTCGTATATTGCAATTCCTCCACCACCTCGCTTGTCTGGAACATGTCGTCGAGATCTGCTTATACAACGGAATCCTTCTATGGGTATTGTTTCACCACTATCGCCAGAATATCCTCCTCGCTCTGCTTCTCTTAAACGAAGCAATGGTCATGGCTTCTTCTTCTTTTGCCTCTTCGATGAATTCGTTACACCGATCATACAAAGTGATGAGCCGCTTCGTCTCCAAACGCCGCATCTCGTTCTGCAATTCGACCCGAGTGTTTGTGTTTTTCATGCAGTGTCTGAAACGATGATCTTTCTTCTTGTTCGTCAAAAAGAGTCCTTCCAACGTACGTGCCCTGGATAATGCAACGTACACCAAGGAAATCTCATGACTCCTATCGTACTCGTACACCACTTTGTAGAACGATGCACCCTGAGACTTGTGTATCGTGATGGGGTTTGCTGGCAAAACTGAAAACTGCTTCCGTTTGACTTTAATCACCTTGGAATTCAACGAGATGGGTAATTCTCTACGCACGACCGGTGTATACGAATCTAGTATCTTGTGTTTGATCATGTGTTGTCGATATTTGAGTCGTAGTTCTGCACCACATTGTTCATCGTCGAATTCGATCAACAGACGTTTAACGTACTCGTTTCCATCTTTGACGCCAAGCTCGCAGTGTTTCAGAATACCCATCGCTCCGTTCACCAGATGATCGTTCTTGTCCATATTCTGAGTGAGCATGTACGGTCTACCCAACACCAGACACAACATCTTGGACAAATAGCCAGTAGCACTCACGTCCATTTTGTTCAACCTCTGCATGGTCGATGTGCGTTGATCGTTATTCGCACACCCGACAATCACGTCTTCGGCAGGACACTCGATCACTCCGGCAGAATCGTTTGAGAGAACTTTATAGTTGTAATTATTGACGTCTTCGTTCCTATGAAATAAGCGGATAGCCGACTCCAGTTCCGTGCAAGACTCTATGTACTCGATGTCGAAGAATCTCGACTCGATCAGGGCACGTTCTTCGTCTTCCAGTTTATCTCCATCGCCGATCTTCGTGAGAATGTCCGAGAACTTCTAATCTGATTGCCGAACCACCTGCACAAGAGGATAATACTCGAGATTCTGCCAAAGCATCTGATCCTGTAACATGTTGGCAGGTCTCGCGTATACAGGTTTAGCATTAACTGGTGGTAGTTGTCGCAGATCTCCACAGAAGACGACATGGAAGCCTCCAAAACGGTTCGTGCAGTCTCTTCCACATCCTCGGAGTCTATCGCCTACCCTGTTCAGCATGTTGTTGCTCATCATGCTAACTTCGTCGATGATGATGGTACACACTTCGCTCAGATCTACACGCATCGTCTGCAGTTTATCGGCTGGCATCCGCGATCCTTGTTTGCAGTTTATGGGAATCTTCAGCGCCGAATGGATCGTCGTACCGTCGATATTGACTGCAGCTTTGCCAGTGGTTGCACACGCCAAGTAAGCACACTTGTTGGATCTTGTTCGTTGGGTGAATCGATTGACTGTCTCCATCAGTGATCTCAATAAGTATGTTTTACCTGAACCTGCCGGGCCACAGAAGAAGATTTGTATTGGTTTATTGTTATCGTTTTCATAAACAATTCTCGTAATAAATTCGATGAGCAAACCTCTCTGTTCGTAATTTAACGACCTCACCATTTTACAAAAATCCTCATGAGACATTGCATTTTTTACGGTTCTGACTATGGGAAACCTGTCGAATAGAATCTATGTCTCGATTTTGATCACTATTATTATTACCATGAACATAATCTTTAAACACATCGTTTGCTGTTCCTCCTTCATTATTATTATTGTTATTACTGTTATGTTCGACAACGAATTGCTTGACTTTGTCCAATCTCAATCCGCTGCAATAGTCGTTGCGACGTTCCATCAATACGCCAAAATGTTCGTCGTACAACTGCAAGTACGCATCATTGTTTAAGACATCCATCTCTTCACTACGAAACGGCCAAAAGAGAGTCACTAGTTCTCGCTTATGATTTAATTGATCATTCTTGCCGTAGTTGACCCACTTGATAATTTTACGCTGTTTTCGTTGACGATAATGGTAAGATTTGGAACCTTCTTTTTCCTCCTGTTCGCTACAATCCTCCTCCTCCTCCTCCTCCTTCTCATCACCAGATACACTATCATCTTCCTCATGTTTACGCCGTTTATCTATACGATCGTAACCGGAGACAAATTCGGCCAAACACAAACTCGACAAATTAGCAGGACGCTGTTCGTAATACTGAATTATATTTTGTTTCCAAACATCCGTGGAATCACCGTCGATATTTTCCTTATCCATCTGCATTTTCGTTTTTGTACTCCTGTGACGATCGCTCGGGTGTTGTGTTGGTATGAAATAGACTTGTCTTGACGACTGGCTCATGGGTAATCGAAGAAGGAACCAACTTGCCTCTTGAACACACATTTCGATATTGTTTAATGGGTGTTTACCGACTTCTTTCATACACTGTTCGTAGTCCATATCGGGAAACTGGTCTCGTAAACGAATGAGTTCGCGATGCAGCGAGGAGAATCCTCGTTCAGATTTGTTCACGTACTCTGCCACATAAGCTGCACACGTGTACTCGTCCACGATATACTGAATATCCATGTTGGATTGTAAGACAGACGAGATGATCGGATTGAACGGGCTGGTCATTAAGTCTTTCATACAGCGTTTGTAGAAAATCATCGGTCGTGATATCCCATGACGAATAATGTCGATATATTCTTCTTCGTTCTTGATATCGGCTTTATCCCAAAATTCCTCGATCGTCTTAAACTCATCAAATTTTGCCACCTGCTCGAGAGTTTTCAGCAGTGATTTGTAGCGTTTTTCCATTACATCGACTCTATCGCATTCCATCGTAGGTAGCAAGATCCGCGTTTGCTTCATGGGGCAAAAGGGTGCTCCGAAGCGACACTTTTTCGTGTTCTTCTTGAAACAAGTGTGAGTATGAGCATGCGTCTGCAATTGCCTGTCCGTATAATTACAGATCAACGAACTATCCACCGTACACAAATCATCGATTAACATAATGATGGACGGAACATCTTCCCCATTTGCAAACTGAGCTTCACCTTCGGGAGGTTCGTCATCTAACCACAACAGCATGTGGCAATGAGGACTGCCTCTGCCACGATGCTGAAACTCGATACGACGAAAATAATCGAGTAGGCGATACTTTCCGAAAGGTCCCTTCTTGTATTTTAGAAAATTGACAATTACATTAACCAAACGGTCAAAATATAAGCAGCATAATACAGGATCACTATTGACTAGTTCTGCACGCTGATACGTATTCATCTCCTCAAAAACGATATCGTCGATTTCTTGATCTGCGGGAATATGGTTTTAGTAGCGATACACGCACTTCAATAGTGGCAACCAATGTATCTCCGACGCACTCAGAGTCATGAACACAGTTGGTTTCCCCAATTGTCGCATCATGGCAAACAGATCGCTCTTTTTTCTCTGCCAGTATTGGATAGACACGACAAAAAGGATTCGTTCTTTTGGAACGTCTCCTTCAGGAACTCGACATTCTCGACATCCTTACGAGTAATGGTCTGGATATTCTTGTTATTCCTAAACATCACGTTAAAGCTGGAAATGAGTCTCAGACGCATGATCTTAGCTGCCATATACAAGATATGATTGGAACGCACGCCACGCCGATCTCTGCGCCGGATCTCACTCGTCGCCATCTGGTACGGAGTAACAGACACGGTAAACTCTCTTGGTTGACCGTAGTAAATGTTAGGAAAGGATAATTCCTCTGCATCCTCGTCGAACGCTAAAGCTAGCGGCCGATTATTTTGTCCCGGTGCCATCTCCAGAAAGTAATTGTCGTTCCAGAACAAGGTTTCTTGAATTAGAGAGAGAAGCTGCTCCCCATAACAAGTACGATAATCTCTGTCGTTTGTTATAGTACAGTGTTCCTTGATTTGATGTATGACTTGCTCTGGGTTGTCACTAGTAAAGCAATCATCATCTTCCTTGATTGTAATATTATGTTTTCGATACAGAGGAGTTTGGACGAGATACTCTAACCATTTCTTCACGACACTTTTCGATATACACCCGACCAAGTACGAACTCCTATTTATCAGATTTCTCTTTAAATGAACAGTAAATGCGTAATCGTCATCCAAAGAACGCGGCAACACACGCACCATATTGTCGACATCTATGGGAACATGTATCACTTGTCCACACAATTTTTTCGCCCCTTTGAAATATCGAAGATGACGTATACTCATAAACGGTAGACGTGGCGAAATCAGTCTTTCCGATATTGGACACAAAGGTGGTAAATCCTTCAATTCCTCTGGATAAACGAACCCGTTCACAGTTGACATATGAGGCGTCCGTCTTATATGTAAATCGTGGTTACACGTACCACACACCTTAAAATTAGACACTGTAGGATCATAACCTATTTTAACCAGATAATTCCACTCGATTGTTCCAGATAATTTCTTTCACTTTACGCAATTGGTTAGACCACCATATTCTATCGCAAACATGGCAATACTCAGTCAATGTATTAGAAAAGAAATTATCATTCATATAATGATGGAACGATTCTACACGAGTAAGTTCACGTTTCTTCTGCCGAACTCTGCGTTTCTTCGCGGCTTCATCGTTCGGTTGTATTATAACACTATCTTCTTCTCGACTCGTTCCAGGCTGATCACTTAATAACATTTTAGGTTTTTTCCAGTTTTCAATCCTTTCTGTAACGAATGCACGTCTTTTGCGTGTTTCGGCATGATTGCACAACGTATACTGATACTGAAACAACCACATCCACAAAGATAAGTAGTTCACTAAATCTATCACTACTAGCGCTAGTGTCTATCACTCAATCAACAGTACATACTCAACTTATTATTCTTATAACTACTTCCGGTTTGATGATAATGGAAAAATGAAAAAACGGTCTGGGGGGTATTGAATGAGAGAAAACTTTAGAACAATAAAAATACAGAAAAGTTAAATAACAAAAGATTTGAATCCAAATGAAAACAAGCAAAAAAACAAGCGATTTTATCATGTTTTTGCCAAATAGTATTTAGGCCGGAAGTGGTTTCCAAACTTTTATCTTGAAATCTGATAGTCCTTATCAAAACACATCTTTTGACACCTTTCCGGTCTTTCTACCTTTTGAACTTTTGACACAATTGCGGAAAATGGGTCAGGGGACATTTTCATCAAAAATCGAGTGTATACTCAGAGGCAGGCTTGCAGGCTTTCAATAAACGTTTTCAACGTTAACAACGTTAAAATTGTATAACGAATAGAACAAAAGCGATTGTAGGACAAAAGAGTGAATGACATAAACTTGGTCACGATCTTTCTGTCGATATTGATGGTGTTTTTAACGGGGGCGTTCTGACGTGAGGATGTTTTGACGCGGATTTTCAATCGCGACTTGTTGAACGGGGACGTTTCAGCGGCGACATTTTGACGTGCAATTGGATGTATTTAGGCAGGCCTACCTAATTCAAAGTATAGGCCTACAATTTGTTGAAGCACGGTCTCCTGAGATACGTGTTTTATTTACTTACATATTGCAACGGAACCACGTGTGTACACCATATATACCTATGTACAGTCAGTTATTAATAGGAGTACCTGTGCTTGCCTCTGGAGCAAGATTTGTCCATTCTCTAATACATTCAGCATCCATTGTTAAATTAACTAGTGTTGTTATAGTTGTTGGCAGGAGCGGACTGGCCAGGTCGGCGATCGCCGAAGGCCTCGGGCCCCGAGGAGGCTCAGGGGACCCCCGAGCCATGAAAATTTCATTTCGAGAAAAAAACGAGACGTATGTGTATATATATATATATTTACCGGTATTAAAAACCTTTCCTCGTCTAAATATTGTTGGAAATAAATCTTCAGGGTTTATTTTGGTCAGATTGGAAGTTATCACTTCTTAGTCTTGTTTACATACAGCCTATTTAGTATTTACTAATGGAGGAAAGCGAAGGAGGTTACGGTAGAGGCGCGCCGCACGGCAACTGACTGACGCGACGAGTAGTAGGCTACTGTCATTTTGTTTGAATGTAATTGGAACATTCACGGCTGGGGGGCCCGAAGGCCTGGGAGTGCCTCATGGGCTTATGTCAAGATTCAAAAGGGGGCCCATGGCATAAACTTGCAGGCGGGCCCGGTTAAAAAAGTTACGCTACTGGGGCTATGGGTTGGTGGGATGCAGTGACAATGGGGCTCCACCGCCGTAATACACTGTGGAATATTTTTAATTGGGATTTTATCTAGATTTGTCTAGATAAATGTATAAATGTACATTTATAGATGTTCTTTACAGTATAAATGCGGGTATAAATGTTCCGCGGGTATAAATATTCTTTACAGTAGAAACAAAAAATTAACTCTTTAAGTAAACGGAAAACAACAACAACGTAGAGAAACATGTATAGTGGGCCTAATGTTATTACAGGTCTATTATAATAATTAAAAAAAAGTAGCCTATACGCACACAAATACGCGCGTGCGTGTAGTGTAGCTGCAGGGGGCCCCTTGACTGCTTCCAACCGAGGGGCCCCAGGGATGCCAGTCCGCCCCTGTTAACAGTAGATTGTTTCTTATTGGAGGCGCCGGAAATCTCGTTGCACCCTGTCCCATCTTGGACTTCGGAGTAGGATTTGCCGGCAGAACTACGATATGAATCGTAACTCGATTGCGATATATGACTCAGTCGATAGTAGGCGTACCAATGGTCGTTAAATTAAATTCAGTGAGGGCGGCTCTGAAATAACACCTTTCGGTACCATTCACCAGCCGCCGATATTACAAGAATAACGTAAATATTAAAAATAATTTAATTTATGATAAAAAAATGAACTCACATGCTGAAAGATCGAACTGAATACTTTTGAAATTCTTCCCTAGTGCATAGTTTATTCATCATCATCATCGTCATCTTCAAGGATTAAACGAAGGATGGTTTGTTCCGGTCGCAAACAGGCAAAGATTAGAGCTGGTCACTCCAGCGCTTCCTCGGACGTCCCACACATCTCCGTCCCCTCGCCTTATAGTTCCATAGTTGTTTGGGGATGCGGCAGTCATCCTTTCGGTAAAGATGTTCCCACCAATTCAGCCGATACTGGGCAATCCTGTCGAGTATACTCATAACATTCAGTTCCTGCCGTATATCTGTGTTACATAGCTTATTATTAGCCTAGGCCTAATATATTTTTACACATCTTTCCAAAGTGTTTAATTCATAACAACAATTTAAAATCAGTGATACCTACTTTTTATTATATTATTTATAGTATCGTCAATGAGAATATTTGTGTACATGTTTGAAACGTTGAAAGAGTATAATTTTGTGTTTCTTTACATTGTACGTTTTCTAGGTAATCCGTGAGTTCGAGTCTGGTTTTTATGAATTGTGCTTTGTTGGTTCAGGGTATATGCTGGATATGGGTGAGCCCATGGGTAGACCGTCATTCTGTGTGTAAAATTTATTGTTATATGTGAAGTAATTTTGTTTTGTGATTGTGTTCAGAGTTTCTGTTATTTCTATGATAAGTTCTTCTGGTGTGTTGTTCTGTTTGAACAAGCAAAAACTGGTTCAGGCTATAAGGTAAAACTTTTAAGTTTTTACTAATAAAAAACTTTGTGTTCCGAGTGGTATAATTATATTTACAATAGGTTTTGTAAGGTAAGTGGAATCTAGCGCTGTGAAGACTCAGCAGATAACCACCATTTAACTATTACTCATAGCAATTATACACAATGAAACGTGTGAGTCGTGCGAAAACTAATTTGAAGCAATTATACACAATGAAACGTGTCAGTCGTGCGAAAACTAATTTGAATGTTACGCAGATTAAGAGAAAAGATGTACGTTCTTAAGCCGCGTAACTCAAAACAATGTTAAAATTAAGCAGTAGGCTAAGCGAAACAGAAATGAATATTTTTAGATATGGCAGGCAGTGAGTAACTACATGAGGATCAGTCTCGAATCTGAGATACTAACAGGCAGACGTACACCACATGGGTGGTGCGTACTTGATCACGCATCAATGCTTAGTCTTTTGAAGGATACCTGGGGACCTTATCTGATGTGTTCTGTACTCTTCAAAGGAAACATTTCAGCTGTTTGCATCTTACCATAACTCAGTAGTACAAATCGCAGAAGAAACCACAGAATTACCGTTGATGAAAGTGACAAAAGAGCAAGAGATAACATATTTAAAACATCGCTCAATTTCTCCGAAAACGTCTGCACTATATCAATCGTACTCTTTCAATGGCGATACAATAATACACAGACAGTAGCAGACAACTGGACGACTGTCAGGATCAACGGGCTTGTCCTCGGTACCTGCATCCAGTAGTAGTACATCTCACACATTCTCGTATCCGTCGGCTGTTTCGAGATTCTCAAGACTCAGCTTGAAAATTGCTGTCGCAAACACAGGTAATACAAGTGTCTGCACCGGGAGATAGAGTGAGGGGATAGTACGTCCACTAGTTAGTTTGTTTTGAATCAACGCCCTAACGTCTACTTAACGTTTGAAAGAAACAAAGAGGCAGACGTAATATTTAATGTTTATACCCTATAAGAAAGAGACAGAAGCTTTATAGGCGTCCTGGAGCATGCGAGTTTTCGGAATTGCAGCCCGTTGAATGCCAGCGTAATGTTGTAGAGGCAGGGCGATGAAAATTGAACACTTGGGTCTCGATGCGCAGTAGACGTCATTGCGAGGTTAACAAATTTTCATTCATTTCGCACATGCGCAGAACAGTTTTGTGTAATGTTTCGTAGCGTGAACATCGGCTGCAACAAGACTAGCGAGAACAACGGAAGCATGTGTGTGACAGAAAGGGAAATAATATAGAATTGAGACAGTGAACGTCATAGCGTTGTCTCCCCTCTCTTCTCTCTAGATAACTTAGCTATACTTGAAAGTGGGGGTAATTCATGCATTGGGTCGGCGCAGATGACTATTCAGGAAAGGCTGGCGGGCCTATACAGCGCGGTCGTGTTTTTGCAGCAGAAGGAAGAAGTTAGTATTGAGCGTGTATGTGATGATTTTTGTTGGTATTGTTTGTCAGCCTGACACCACATCCGGGGTGCATCTCCGCGGAATTCTTAAGGATTCGTCGGCAGGAGGTTAGAGCCACAGTGGCGCGGGCGACTGGACAGCTGCCGTAGGCGTCAGCTAGAATGGTGTCCTGCCACTCCCTCAAGAAGGCACTTGATAGCCTCACAGAATCCTTCGTCTGGACGACAATTCAGCGAAGGCGTCTTGAACATGTTTTCTAGAGCTCCTGCAGTCATAGACGCTTTAGGTTTGATGTATT
Source organism: Magicicada septendecula (assembly GCA_034769895.1). NCBI lineage: Eukaryota > Metazoa > Arthropoda > Insecta > Hemiptera > Cicadidae > Magicicada > Magicicada septendecula. Next base: position 681,276,481 of record CM068368.1, on the reverse strand, counting down.
CCCTTAATACTTCTTTATTTTACTTTCAGCAGAATTAGTTCTTGTTACTTTCCAACACTTCGCCATTTCTATTGCTTTGTTGTCGGACTTTCTCGTGGCTTCGTGATCCAACTCTCACTGCCATAAAAAAATATGCTTCTCACCACTGAATTTATTGATATGTTTACATACTTATACACATATACGCGTGTGAATGTGAGAGTGAGTGTTAATTTACTGAAAAGTACAAATAAAATAAAAGAAATACACGGAAAATTTTGTTTATTATTTTTCGTTACAATCCTGAATAACAAAAAACATAGACGGAAAGGCGTGGATGTTTACGTTCCCCACAAGTAGGACAAGTAGATGGTTGTCTTTTTCAGGTTTCTTTGTCAGTTCCTTGTTAAATGTAGTCAAGTCCTTGTTTTTGGCGCCGTTTTGTCAAAGCCTAAAACACAAAACAATGACTTTTAACTTATACAGTGTATATTGTTAAATTTATTCAAATGCCTTATTGCGTAATAAGAAGGGAACTGCCAACACATTCACTTATATACGTTCCTTCCTAACCTTAAATACAACTCATACACAACAAAAATATCTCTTGTATACTTGGCTATGGTGTAAGCGGACTACAGAGTTATCATTAAGGAACAAACTGAGATTCCAAAACTTACCGGTGTAAATATTAAAAGGCCCGATGTTTGAATTTGTCGTCACGTCCAGTACCACTTCCCACGTAACCTGAGGGAAGCGGGTGCAGCAAGACGTTCTTGTTGTGACCACGGAGCCACTTCCCACAAGTCCACGTGGGAAGTGGGCGAAGCGATGTTATAATGTGGCAAATCCGGTGAAATCCGCTCCCGTACGTCAGACATGCTCTGGATGGATTTCGGGGATGGATCTCCGCCCGAGAGCCCTTTGAAGGCGCCCAGGGTCCCCCGTCTTAGCGGCTGCTGAAGGTGCTACGTCCAACAGAGCCCTCTGGGGGCGCCTAGGTTCAAACGTCCCTCTCCCAGGCATTGGAATGTTGACGCAGCCGGGTGTTTGAGTCGTCACAGGCAGGATTAATCTAAAACAAAAACAAATTGTTATCAGTTTACTTTTAAATAAGAACTGATTAATTATTGTTGACGTTAACTTGCTAAATACATTGCATCTGATAATTACAATGTAATAATTGTAACTTAGAAATATTATCGTAGTACATAATTTAGAATACCTAGGTATATATTGTTAATCCTAGTTAATAACAGGGCTGACAAAGTTTTCTAAACGAGTGTGTAAAATTATTTAAAATTCCACTTTTTTAATTATCTATTGCATTTGCCTTCACTCAGTTAATCAGTTTGACAGAATTAGGTATTTATTACTTCAAAAGGCCAAATATTTATTTTTTTTTTAATAAAAATCTGATTTTTTTAAGGGTTTCAATTTAATATTCGTTTATAAAACAACTTACAATATTTGTCTTCATCGGTGATTTGTAGGGACGTGTTAAAAAAGAATAATTTTGAGAGATTAAAAATTTCCGTGCTGGCGGTTCCAAATCTAATTAAACAATTTTAATAATATTTCCGTGGTTACGATCTATATAAATTTACAAAAATGCAGTGATTGTTGGTCAAGTATATTTAATTTTATTTCATTTGAATAAAACTGACTATTACGAAGAAACTAATATCTTTAAAATTAAAGAGTTTCTCCATACAGCTCACACTGCGACAGGGAGGAACACAAAAGAAAATTATATCATGAAACTTAAAAAAATATTCCACAACCTTAGTGAGAGAAAGTAAGGCCATCTTTTGTTTTGTAGCAATCTCACATTTCTATTTAAAATAGAATAGAAAAGTGGTGGATAAGAAACGTGATAATCTGTATTTCAGATATTTCAAAGATGAAATTTGAAAACTTGCTATAATTAACTCGATACTATTAAGGTATCCTCCATCAGGGGGCCCCCTAGCCCTGAAAATTTTATTTCGAGAAAAATGAGAAATATATATATTTTTACTGGTATTAAAAACCTTTTCTCGTCTAAATATTGTTGGAAATAAGTTCAGGATTTATTTTGGTCAGATTGGAAGTGATCACTTCTCAGCCTTGTTTTAAATGTTCTTTACAGTAGAAACAAAAAATTAACTCTTTAAGTAAACTGAAAACAACAGTAGAGAAACATGCATAGTGGGCCTAATGTTATTACAGGTCTATTATTTACTTTGACGATTAACCCCATCAAGATTGTTTTATTTTATTGTCAGTAAGCTTATCGCTAGGCTGCAGAGCCACAGCGAGACTATGGTTCCCACACATGAGTTGTTTTCCCTGGACTCCAAATAAATGAATCTAGTACGTGGTAACTCACTGTTCACTCAACTTATATAACAGATAAGTGGTGCCTGACGAGCAATGTTTGTTTGCAGTATCTGTTAAAATGTGACGTGCATGAGATAGTTTTTGTTTTTTATTCGAATCATTATCGAATAATTATATTTTTTGATTTTTTAATTAAAGTGAAGGTTTCTTTACATGTTTCAAGTATTTTTTTTAATTTGTTGATTAATTATCATTTCTGAGGCAAGTATCGGCAAATATTGGTGTAAAATTACCTTGAGTGGTTGGCAACCCTGACGAGTAGTGCGCTTGACCATGTTCTTCCCTACCAAGGAATTCCCGGGACGGAGGCAAGCATCTGACTTCTTATGTTTTCATCTGCTCCCACTCCCAAGCCCCTGCGCTGTGTTGTAGTCGTGTGTATATGGTGTGTTTGCTTTTATAGAATGCCTAAATCAAAGTAGGCTAATATGAAACGTATATACCAAAGTGGTGCTCAAAAAAGAAAAGAAAAGAAGAGAAAATCTTCAGAGGCAGCCAAAAGTTCAGAGAGTTTAAATTCTTGGCTAACTAGTTCCAGTTCTCAGTCGCAGAATCAGTCTTCGAGGGACAATGACAGTTTGCAGATCAGTATGAAAGTTTCATAAAGACTGAAAGCGATGAAATGAAAAAAAAAACAAGATAGGCCTAAGCTGAACGAAGACGAAGAAGACAGAAGATGATGATTTAGAACAGAAGAAGAGGAAGATTATGTTTACTGCTCTGAGAAGAAAAATGTTTTAGATGTTTAGCATGTGCCTTTTCCGTTGTTTCTGAATTATATCAGTCTGGGCTCTTTACCAATCTTTAAGTAGCCTACAAATTTGTAGATTTATAGCCTAAATTAGATTTATAGCCACACATGCAATAAACACTGGACATGAATTCCCAGACATAACCAACATGACACTAATAAAACACATACCACACAAAGGCACCATAATGAACATTTGGGAAAATTTACAAATATTGTTACGATACCAAAAGCAGCCCCAATACCAGAGAAGAAATGTAAAGTAAAAGGCGTGAAAATAAAGAAGAATTAACAATTTTAAATCAAGAAAAATAAAATGATTATAACATATACGAGGCAAATGACAACCCAAGTGATTGACCCAATGACAAAAGAAATGAAAAGAACACATGAATTCCAAGTAAATATTATTAAATGTACCATTAATCATAGAAAGTACAAGCCCAAAGAAAATATTGTAATAGCAATTAAGTAAATATAGAATGATAAAGAAATGAACAAACAATAAAACACACAAACCATGATACAAAGAACAAAAGTGAAATATAATAAATAATATAATACTAATCAAACTAGAATGAACCAAGAGTACATGAGAGGAGTAGGAAGTGATTTACCAATTATAATTATAATAAGGGTGATTACACCAAAGTGAATTAAGGAAAAGAAATTAAATAATATAGAATAATCACTGTACTAAATAGTACTGTGAAAACTTTACAAAGTGCCAGTGTAACCCAAAGATAGACAAACGTAGTTAATTATAAGCAAGAACTCATCTAGAAGTGAGAGTGAATAAGGAAAGTGGATAATTAAAATTATAAACCACAAAAAATATATATATATAAAAACACTCAAAGAAGTGAATAATTAGATAGCTTAGTGGTGAAAAGGAACTAATATCATTAAATTAGATTGTTAGTCAATAGAAAAAACCAAGTAATGTTAGTCAAAATAATATTGTTTTTAGTTAGAAGTAATAATTAAAAAAGAGTTAAGCCAAACTTTACACCAATAACATGGTATAAAGGAAAAGTAGATCAAAAAAGAGAAGTGAATGTTTAAGTGCTAAAGTTATATGTTAAATGTTTAAAGTTATTGTAATGATGTTATAAGGAGATGCAGAGAAGATGATAGTGATAGTAGAATTGTTCAAATGTTATAATTGTTGAAATAGTATTAAGAATAAGTTGTATTAATGATGATAAAAGCATAAGGAACAAATCATGTTAAAATTATAAAATTAGTTATAAAAAGCAGTAAAATGTCAGAGAAGATGTAATAGCCATATACTAAAGAATGTAAATCAATAATTAATGTAAACTACCTAAAACAAAACAATAAAAAATAGTAATAAGAGTAAAATAAAAACAATGTAACAAGAATAGGTCAGGGTAGGCCTCAAACTATGTGAACCAAAATTGTAAAATATCCATAAATAACAGTAAACAGTGAGAGAAAAAGATAAGTAAACATAAAATAACAAACCAAGAAACAATATAAATACAAAATAATTTCATAAAAAAACATAATAACAAAATTAAGTAAAAAGAATAATGATAGCCAAATGTTAAAATAGGCCAGAGATAACAAAACAATCATGTTTGATGTCTAAATAAACTACATCAGAAAAGCTATTCAATAATAATAATAATAATAATAAACAGATTGGTAATAAGATAAGGAAAATATCTTAGTTAGAAAATATTTATTCATTTTGAACAAAAACTCAAGCTTTATAACAATGAGTACAAAATGCTTTCAACCAATAGAGAGTAGTCTGGTTACTATGACAACAAAACATTATTATATAAAAACCATTAAAAAACGAATTAAGAGTCAATTTTTAGCATCAGAAGAGGGCAGATGACAAAATTGTCGATCCATAAAAATTGAAGACTTGAAGTAAAAAAGGACCTAAGTGCCTTTAGCATAGTTTAGAGATAATTGAGTTTTTTCATTAGTTTTAATTTACAATTATATTTTGTATCCACACTATTTTGCAAAAAGTACTTTTAACTTAAACACAACAAAATATGTAGTTAGAAAATTAAAACCACATGATATAAACTTGAGAAAAATAGTTAAAGTCAATGAAAATTGTCGGTCCTATGTCCGTCGTAGGTAACGTAAATTAAGGACTAAGTACCATGGCACTTACACTATTATTTACGTTAGTAATGTGGAACTTACACCCTTAATAGATAAGGTAGTGTAATGATTATAATGAAATGAACTCACCAGTGCTTTACACACGTCAGATTTTATTGATACAAATGAAATTTTCATAATAAAACATAAAAAAATTATGTATTTAGATTAACACTGTCAACTAAATACACACTATACCTTACTTTACTACTCTACTTTAAAGTACAATTAATACAGTAAGTTACTTTACTATTTTATGAAGTATCTACTATAGTCCATGAAAAATAATAAGCTTTTTTTTAGAAATAAGATTTTCATAAAACTCTTTGTCTTTTGGCTTTTGTAGGAACGGAATCAAGTTTTTCAAGTCAACTTTTTTAGCTTCAGATATTTGTGATGTACAGGTTAACATAGGGAGTGCAGAATTTGATATGTCCTCAACAGTAACGCCTTTTTTGAAGACATTAATTTCCATCCAAGGCTTGATATCATTAAAGGTTTTCTTTACCTGAATAATTCCAGGTTTTTCTGCGGATACTTTTAACCAGGATATTGTAGATATTTTTACATGTTTGGTGTTGATGTATTTTTTTGCTGCCATTTTAAAATAAAAAAATGAGATTCTTCCATAATGTTAACAATGAAAGGGTTGATTTCCTTAACATCCTCTATCAATGTTTTTAAGTCATTTGGTACAATACACTTCAAAAGTCTTTTGCGTTTTTCAATTAATGCAAAATCGCGGCCACAGTTCAGAAAAGAATGTCGCCCAACTAAAAATTTGTGATTAACTTCCTTGTAAAGCCCAATACAGGTTAAATAGATCCACAGAAAGAGTAACATCTTATTTTTGTTTTGGCCTGCACAGTTGTCACTCCAGGCCGTTAGGGTTTTCGTAGGAACAACTTCCTTAAGAGCTCGGAACACACAAGATGCTATTTCATTTCCCCCTCTTCCTGATATGCCCTCATGCCAAAGGTTCATGAAACTAATGTTGTTGTGAAAATGAGTGCAAAGGTTGTAATTAGATAACTGGGGGCAATAGTACATATTTGTATGTGTTAAGAGTTGGCAATGAGAGAACTTTTTCAAGATCAAGGGCAAAAGTTGTGTCCGTACTGTTTGGCAACTGAGTTTCAGTGAAATTTTTTTGCATTTCTTCCCATGCTTTTTTTGCCTTTAAATGGTGTAATTTAAGTTTACTTTGAAAACCAGTTCTGTCCGCACCTGATGATGCTGCAATTTGACAAGATAATAAATCACATGTCGGGCAAGTGTCAGAGCGAGGTGCATGAAAAGACAACTTCGGGAAATTTTCTTTAAAAACTATGTAATAATAGCGGTATGTAATAGGACTGTCAGGATACAGTTTCTTAAAAGCCCTGTATAACCTATGTATGTTTAAATCTGAAGATAGATACTCCTTTTCTGTTTTAGAACGGCCATAATGGCTGACATCCCTTGGAATGGAGTTTATATGATCGCAAACGAGAGTCTTATCGTCTCGTGTGAACTTTCTCTCTTTTTTCTTGTTCCCTCTATTTTCATTGTAAATGGGATTAGGTAATTGTTTGAGTTTAACTAAACCATGACATCTTTTAGAAGATACCCCGAAAATGTTACAAAAAGTATTTTTACACACTTGAATTATGTCCCCTTCTCTATTCGGAACTGTGTAAAATACAGTGGCCTGGCGCCTACTTTGTGATGGATCTTCATAACTTCCGTGCCTACGCCTACCAACTTGCTTGACCTGAATTAACCCTAGAAAGTAATTCTGCTGCTTACAATGATCAACTAAGTAAAAGTCATTGAAAAGTGTCAGTTTTTGCTCATAAGGAATACTCTTATATGCATATTTACACTTACATATAACCTCTTCTTTTGGAGCAACCTTTTCCCGCACTAGTACATTCTTTGCAGTCACATATGATTTTCCAGCATTCCTTAGCTTCTTGTTTTCTTCTGTAAGCCTTCCTTCTCCTTTCCTTAGTCATTTCTTAACCACGCTAACATCAGACATAACTATTTTTACTTAGTAAACAATCAAAATTGACACTCACTAGTAACACTCACAACATAACCTCAACAAAACAGGCTAAGCTCGTTGCCATGTGACCGCGCGGCACTTAGATACCAATATACATTAATATGCGGGGCACTTACACCCAGCAGTATCTATGAGCAAACACTAGAACTACTTAATATTCATTCTGGCACTTAGAACCTATTTTACGTTAAAGACCTTGGCACATAAATTGCATTTTCGGTTATAACTAAATTTGAACAAAAGTGGCACTTAGGTTTTACTTCAAGTCTTCAATTAGTAAAAATAAACCAAACCGATGAAAGAAAATACTTAATAACAATGAAGAGACAAGATTGACAGAACCTTTCAGCAAAATTAACCCAAAATAAATCAGAATTACTAGAAATAAAACTCATATAAGAGAAGGACGACTCGAACACCAGAACTGATGAAAATAATCCATCAAACATCAATGAACCTGTAAAGTATAATACTAAATTACTTAACTACACCCACAAGACTTTTCACAACACTTAACGAATTTATGCCAATATCAAAACTTGGTTCAAACTTAATAAACACTGAATAATTATTAAAATATTCAATAATTAGTATTAAAAGATTGTTCAAATTCACTATTAACACTTCGAGAAATAAGAAATGATTTATGCACAATTTCGAACTTAACCTATGTTGTAAAGTGAACTCACTGTTGTTTTAAACCATATGTAAACTGTTGTAAAGAAAGATTATAATATGTAATTAACTTGATGTCAAGGATTGTACTTTCAAAAATCATTTTGTAAACCTTTTTGCCGTAATCAAAAGAACTTTTTGAATGACCACATGTCTGAATAAAATAGAGGAGACATTTTAGTGTGTCATCAAACGACCCAAGTCAAATATAGCCAACCGCTGAGTGGTAAATTATTTATAGCCGGAGCATAACAAGAAAAAAAAGTAATATATTTTTATAATTTCATGTTATCGTAATTATTAACAGCAGAATTGACCATTAATAAACCAATATTTATTTTAATACCTGAATATTATTTATTTATTATTATTCTTAATATTTTTTGTAAGTTAGTTTTTCTTACTTTATAGGAATTCTTGTAACTTATTCCTTTCTTGGTACTTTTTGTTTAAATATTATCGTAAGTTTGTGGTTCTTACTTTTTTATAGGAATTTTTGTAACTTATTCCCTTATTATAATTTTTTATTTTATACTTCATATGTCAACTTTATTTGATTGTAAGTTGATCTTACTTTGTAGGAATTTTTGTAACTTATCCCTTTGTTTTTATATTTTATTTAAAATTTTTTTTTCATTCCTCATATGTCATCGAAATAATGTAGTAAGTTGTTCTTACAGACTTTTTGAATTTTGAAATTTTTATTTATTTATTGTAATTTATTTTTCTTCATAAAACTTTTTTATAGAAGCTTGATTGTAAACTCCTTTTATCTTTTTTGTGGTTATATTACTTATTTGGTAAGTATTGTTACCATTATCTTTGGTGATGACATAGGGTGATACATAGTGTTGTACACAGGACCTTGTTATTTATACTTTTTTGTAAGGTGATCTTCTCCTTTTCTCCTTATTATTGCCTTCTCTTGTAGATTACACTCTTTGTTGTCTTTCTTCTCTACTCCTTCAAATGTTAGATGTTTGAACATTTATTCTGGATAATTTGTGTTTATCTTGTGATGTTATACGATGTATTAACCCAAGTGATTGGTCATGTGAAGGGTATGTAGGTTTTTTCACTGACCTCTTTAGTTTAAAGGTTGTTGTTGATTTGTGGCCAGACTGTTTGACTGGTCAGCCGTCTCGTTGCTCGGTCCTTGTTGATTGTTTACTTGGTACCTTGGTGGTTCCATGTTTCTACTCTCTGAGAACTGATTGTTGTTAGTATTGGAGTCATGGTACCATGGGTTTGTCTGCAAGTTCGGACAATACCTCCTATGGTTATGTTGTCTCCGTCCATGAATGAAATTTACCTGGCGTCTGCCGTCGCCTCTATTTTGGTTTCCCCCGGTTCCCCTGTTGTACTGATAATTAGGGTTGTAACGGTTGCCATAATAGTTATTATTATTGGGGTGGCCATTTGGACGTTGGTCTGGTTCTGCTCCCCTGTAGTTATTGTTTGTTGGATTGTTGTTTTGGATGTTCCTGTTGTTTGACTGGTTTCCCGGATTATAGTTTGGTGGGCCTCTGTTAAATGGCTGGTTATTTGGAGGGTGATTTGGTTGATTCCTGTTGTATGGCTGATCGCCTTGATAGTTGTTATTGTTCCGGTTGCCGTTTTGTGTGTTATTGTAGGACAGGTTGTAATTGGGTGCATTATTATCATTGTTCCACCTATTATATCGTTGGTTCACTAGTCGATTTCTCTTATACTGCCCATCGTTCTCGTGATCCTCTAACAAGCTTGCCATTCCCTGGATTGTCTTGATCTGTCCTTGTCTCCTGGCTTTTTGTACTGCTTCCTCGTAGTGGTGCCCCAGCTGTATCACTAGAGATTCCTCAGGTATCCTTGGTTCTAGGTTCCTCGCCAAGCGATCCTGGAAGTAAAAATGTAGTAGCCGACGTATTGTCGAGAGTGAATGTGGAAGAACAAACGTTCGAAGGCGAAAAGGAGAGCATCTTGAAAATCTATAATATTATTAAGGACAGATCCGATTTAGAAAAGATAGTGCAGGACATCAGCAAACACCAGCAGTCCGACCCGAAGTTAAACCACATTAAACTTCGTCTCTCCAAACAAGATGACACAATAAACAAATTTTATTGTATACATAATGGAATTTTATTCATAAAAACATCCCTTGATGAAGACATATGGAAGATCATGATCCCTACTACAATCGAAAAGGATATCATCCTGGACTATCATCTACGATACGGTCACATGGGAGCCATGAAGGTGATCAAGGCGATAGAAGAGAATTGTCATATAAAAAGTATCAATAGAAAGACGAGAAACTACCTCAAAACCTGTCTGATATGTCAATTGGTGAAAACCAACAATGAGAGAAAGGAGGGTATGATGATACCAATTACCTCACAAGCCAAACTGGAAAAGGTCTTTCTGGACATATGTGGTCCATTTCCCCGCAGTGGCGGACGCCATCGATACAAATATATTATTATCATGATGGATCATTACACCAAATTTACAAAACTGTACCCTGTGAATAGAGCCACCACTTTGAAGACTCTAGGAATAATAACAAATCATTACATTCCAGAGATAGGGAGCCCGACATCCATAATCACAGACCATGGAACGCAATTTAAGGGTTAGAGGTGGAGAAACACTCTGAATACGTTGGGCATTAAGACATACAAGACATCTGTCTACCACCCCAGCAGCAATCCAGCGGAGAGGGTACTGCGAGAAGTCGGAAGAATATTACGGACTTATTGCTATAATCAACAAAAGAAGTGGCAAGAATATTTATTAGCTACTGAAGAATTCCTTAATTTGTCATATCACCCCGCTATAGGTACCACGCCATACACGGCAATGTATGAAAAACCGCCTCCAAGAGAAATACAAGACATAATAGAGTTCCCCATTAGTCAAGAATACAAATTCAATCGAATCAGATTCTACAATAAATTGGCAGAAGACCAGGAAAGGCGCAAGAACAAATATCAAAAGGCGATTAAGAAAATAATAAGCTATGAAGTCGGAGAAAAGGTACTGCTAAAAAACAGGGAATTACCCAGTACTTTGGAAGGCATTACCAAAAAGTTGTTACTGCTGTAACCGGCCCATACCTGATTATTAAAAACAATAATAACAATACGTATGTACTAAAGGATATCATTTCAAATAAAGTAAAAGGAACTTATAATCAGTTATCCATTAAAAAATATTTAGAGGAAAAATAAGAAAAAATTTTCAAAATCCAAAAAATCAGTAAGTACAACTTACACAAAACATTGGAAAGATTATTATGAATGAAAAAAGAATTTTGATGGAATAATAATTTCCAAATTCCAAAAATCAGTAAATACAACTTACACAAATCATTTGAAAGACAATTATGAATGAGAAAAGAATTTGGATGAATAATAATTTCAAAATTCAAAAATTAGTAAGGACAACTTACACAAATCATTTGAAAGATTATTATGAATGATAAAAAGAATTTTGATGAATAAAAAATACTTCCAAAATTCAAAACATTAGTAAGTACAACTTACACTGATCATTCGAAGACTATTATGAATGATGAAAAAATACACCAAAATATTTGAAAAAAAACAACTATGAATAAGAAAGAATGTAGTTGAATAAAAATATCTAAAGTTAAAAAATATTAAGCTCGTATCATTAATCATACAAATGATGAGAAATAACTCATCAATATGAAAAAAAAGATTTTGTAAGAAAGAGATACAAAATTCTAAAAGAGAAGGAAACCAGAATATCATATGACTTAATCGAAACAACTTAACCAAACTCACAAAGAAAATAATTTAATAAAAATGGAACAATGAAGAAGGACCAACTCAGTAAAGACCAAATAGTGAGACCAGAAACCAAAAAACCCTGATACTATTAATGATAATGTTGTTGCAATAACCACTGTTATAGTGAAAGTGATAAGAATTAATTCATGTTATACCATGAGCAATAAAAAATAACTCATTGGATACCAGATGGTAGAAAGAATAAATATAAATGCTAATTACTATGTAAACATGATGAAATGATGAAATGTATATTATACCACATACCTAAACCACCTAATATGGAATAAGCTTTAAGAGAGAAGAAGAATCAAGTGTATAAAAGTATTAATTAATATAACGTATTATGAAGTGAAGAATCTAAAGATGTTTATTTTAGTCAAAAGAGACTACTTTTACTGTTTATTTATTTTTATGACAGGATGTAGAAAATGCCATCAGTCTTATATTTTGAGCAGAGATGATAATGCCTCTGGACTCAATTAATTGAAGTGTTGGACAGCAGGGATTGAAGCCAAAAGTGCCACTCTGAACTGTTCCAATTAATTTGTTAGGGAATGTTAGGGAGTAAACATACTGGTGAGGAAGCACCAAATAAGAAAGAATATAAAATGATAATGTTATACACAAGATTGAAGATCACTTATTAATGAAGAAAGAAACTAATGAAGGAGATACACATCATCTGAGAGAAAGCAATGGTGGAAAAAGAAGGTATATAAAGCGAAAACATGTAATCACGAAGAAAATATAGTAAATACAAAAGAATTAGTAGTAATTATTTCATCCATACTAAGAGTATGATCTGAACTAATCACTTTTACAGGAGAGCCTATGTAGCATAACAAAATATTACGCTAAACATTTAACTTAATGCAACATAAATAAGGAAGAAAAGTTCCATAGTGAGTGAGAAGAATGAATTGTTTTAAGAATTACACTAGAAACTGTATATTAAGTCAATAAAATGTTAATAAGAATGAAAAATAACAAAGAAAATCATTGATCAAAATAACTTACTATGTAAAAACCAAATAAACCAGCAGTATACCCAGTAGATTGGGGAAACAGTAAAAAGGAAATACAAGAAAATGGAAATAAAATTATTATATTATGATGAAATAATGGATGAAACCATATTAATAAGGGAAATGTATAAGGTCAAGATGCAGAGAAACCACAAGACCAGAAATTACTAATATAATAATGAAGAAGGGACAAAATATGTCAAGATTTCCACACAGAGACTAGAACCAAGAAGAGTCATTCCAAAAAATGGTAGTCATGGAATACATACCATTAAACAAAATTAAAACTAATATATGTAGACCCAATAACAAGTTACAAGATACAATCCCAAAGAAAACCGAATTGTATACTAGTTGTAAGCATAATATGTGGAAAAAATTATTAAAAGGACTACCATTAGTGTAGCCAAAATAAATGACACATTATAATAAAGTGTAGTATAAAAAATCTATTAAAAAAGACTACCATCAGTGTAGGGAAATACTAAATAAAAACTAAAGAGACAGTCTAATGACTGAGTGCAATTTGGATAATAAAAGTGTTTTAGTGATTAGGCATAATAACAATATATTAGGAATAAGATGTTTTTATTTTATTGTATTAGCAAATTAGGTATAGGGAACACAAGAGACAGTTAATAACTGAAAGTGTCATTAGTTATAAGATGTTTTTTTGTTAATGTGTTATCAAATTAGTTATAGTAATTAAAAGAGACAGTTAATAACTGAAGGTGTTATTAGGAATAAGATGTTTTAATAGGATAAGGTTTGTGATAAAAGGAAACATAAAAACAAAGGACAGCCAACGACTGATAATAGTGCTGATAATAATATGTTCCCATTATAATACTAAATATGTAGAAAATAATAGGCATAAGATGTTTATGTTATGGTTAAATGATATTATAAAAAAAAAGTTTAGTAGATATAAGATATTCCATTGTATTTTAAAATCATGTTATTTAATTTTCCAATGTGTGAGGCTGAGAGGCAGGTAGGATATAGAAATGTAATAATTTTATTCAAAACAGTAAACCATATATAATGTACAAGCTGACTAGCTAAGACACCATTTTAGAAAACACAGACTAGTAATATTAAACCAAAACTATCTAGCAGAGAATCAAGCTAGATAATAGGAATAGAATTCAATACACACAATACAGAAATTGAAAATATAATTAATACAGATACAATTAATAGATTCTACAGAATTTTTAGGGTAGGCATTGCCTCAATTGCCTCCATGTAACTTCGCCACTGGTAATAACTAAAGAAATAGTAGTGAGAACTAACCATGTAAACAAAATAGGTAGAACTCAAGTTAAAAGAAGAAAATGTGTACTGTCTAAGAATAGAACAGTGAAAGGCATGCTGACATTCGGCACGACATTCGAATTGAGTATTACTAAAAGTAAGTATTTACGGCCATTGAAGTAATAAGAAAGTTATCAAGATTTAAATAAGTTCAGCGTATGCGAATTAACAATATTTATAATTATTAATTCAACGGAATCAATAAAAATTCAGATACCCCATACTACCAGAATCTAAGTAATTAACATAATTTTTTTTTAACAAAAATTTTAATTGTTTTTATTGATAAAACAATTTGGCGCCTACCACAAAGAACCAGATAAAAATAATTTTAATTCTAATCCGTTACTTAACTAAATACAACTATTATATTAACGACTCGGAACACAAAGTTTTTTATGAGTAAAAACATAAAGTTTTACCCTACAACCTGAACTGGTTTTCACTTTTAAAAAGCTTCTTCAGAGGTTGCTGCTGGTAACGCTGTCCGTCCTGTTGTGGGTGACGGAATCGAATTTCAAAAGATCGATATTGTGTGTGTGGGGTGAGATATGTTCGAATAATGCGTGCAACTTGAATTGTTTCACTTAACTAAAAATGAACTTTTTTCATGTGAAAAACTTACTATTTTATTGTACGCGTTTCGGCTTAGTATCCGCCTTCTTCAGCTTTGGTAACAGACTGCCAGCATTTTGTGACGGTTGTGTGGAAGGTGAAGTGGGGGCAGTGTGTGGAAGAAGGGGATTGGCGCGGGGATTCAACTTACTGTTTGTTTTCTGTATAATTGTGTCAAAAAGTGTATGTGATTTATATTGTAATTGATCGTTGAGTATGTTGTTTGGTTGTGTTGTGTGGTGTTTATATATTTCGTATTGTTCAGTTGTGTTGAGTTTTTGACCTTTGGGTATGTAATGTAAAATTTCAAGATTAGTGTCTATGTTGGTGTAACTGTGGTTTTCTGTGTGTATGTGTGTGGCAAATGCAGAGTGTATATTGTTGTTGGTTAAAGCTTTTAAGTGTTCAGAATAGTGTTCAATACAACTAACATCAAAAATCACAATAAACACATACGCGACATCATCATAGACGCAGAAACGGCTGTACAAAACACGCAACTCAACGACCATGACCCGATACGTCACGACATAAAAAGGAAACTTCAAAACACACATACAAAACCAAAAATACACAACAATGAAATAAAAACACTCAATAGTGTAAAACACAAGTTACTCGAACACAACACAACAATCCTAAAAGCCGACAAAGGTAACATTAGCGTCATAATGGACAAACACCAATTAAACACTAAAATCGAAAGTTTCTTCAACGAAAATAATATAACGGAAATAAATAAAGACCCCACACTAAAATTTCATAAACAGATTAATAAATTTATAAACAACACCAAACATATAATCAAACCAGAAAACGCCAAATACCTTAAACAAATAAAACCTAACCCCCCTAAACTAAATGCATTACCAAAAATACATAAACCTAACATTCCAATCAGACCATTAATAAACAACACACAGGCCCCCTCCCACAAAATAGCAAAACAACTAGACAAAATAATCAGAGAAAACATAAAACTCAGCAACAACACCTCTATCAAAAACAACATTGACCTAGTCAGGAAAACTGAACACATACACATCCCACATAACTCAACTCTGGCATCTTTTGATATAACCAATTTATACACTAATGTCCCCATCAAAGAAACCATACAAACACTAGAACAACTACTCAGACAAAACAACACACCTGAAACACACATACAAGAAATCATCACACTTACCAAAATAATAACTGAACAAAATTACTTTACATACAATAACAAAATATACACACAAACAGAAGGACTCCCGATGGGATCCCCCATATCAGGAATACTAGCAGAAATATATATACACAACATTGAACAGAACCACATAATAAACAACAACAAATACACTAACAAAATTATATACTGGCACAGGTATGTAGATGATATATTACTTTTATTCAAAGGCAACACAAGACAAGTTGAAAACTTCCACAAATACATAAACACTATACACCACAAATTAAAATTTACACTGGAAACTGAACAAAACAATAGTATAAATTTTCTAGACCTAACAATTAACAAAACTAACAATACACACACGTACAAAATATACAGGAAACCAACCACAACTGACATGGTTATACACAACACATCAAACCACCCAACACAACATAAACATGCGGCCTTCAACCATATGCTCCATAGACTAACTAAAATACCCTTAAATAAACAAGATTACACCGACGAACTCAACACAATAAAATACATAGCAATAAAAAACGGTTATAACCCCAATTTAATAAACATACTACACAAACGCATCAAAAACAAAAACAACAAAACACTAAATACCATCAACACACAACACAATAAGTACATCACACTCACATACCACAACTCATACACACACAAAATCGCCAATACATTCAGAAAACACAAATACAAAATAGCATTCAGAACAACCAATACCATCAAAAAACACATCAGTAATACAAACACAGACATAGACAAATATAACAAAACAGGTGTTTACAAATTAAATTGTAATGACTGCAATAGTTTCTACATAGGCCAGATGGGAAGATCTTTTTCATCCCGTTATTCTGAACACTTAAAAGCTTTAACCAACAACAATATACACTCTGCATTTGCCACACACATACACACAGAAAACCACAGTTACACCAACATAGACACTAATCTTGAAATTTTACATTACATACCCAAAGGTCAAAAACTCAACACAACTGAACAATACGAAATATATAAACACCACACAACACAACCAAACAACATACTCAACGATCAATTACAATATAAATCACATACACTTTTTGACACAATTATACAGAAAACAAACAGTAAGTTGAATCCCCGCGCCAATCCCCTTCTTCCACACACCGCCCCCACTTCACCTTCCACACAACCGTTACAAAATGCTGGCAGTCTGTTACCAAAGCTGAAGAAGGCGGATACTAAGCCGAAACGCGTACAATAAAATAGTAAGTTTTTCACATGAAAAAAGTTCATTTTTAGTTAAGTGTTAGTGCTGTGAAAGAAGAGATGAATAATCAAGACAACTTGAATTGTGTCTGTTCGTTTAGGATGTCGTTTTTATTTGTTTTCGTGTGTTTGTATATCTAGCAGAATCTAATGGATACGACAGAACAATAGTCAATAAACTCCTACACAAAACACAAAACAAACAACAGACAAAGACAGAAAACAACAAATTCATAACACTAACATACATCAACAAACAGACTGAAAAAATAGCCCACAAATTCAAAAAAGCAGGATACAGAATCGCTTACAAAACTACTAACAAAACAGAACACACACTATCAAAACACACACACAAAGCACAAAACAAATTCAATCTACCCGGTGTTTACAAACTAAATTGCTCAGATTGCAACAAATTCTACATAGGCCAGACAGGACGTAGCTTCAAACAGAGATACATTGAACACACAAAGGCACTCCACTCCACTACAGAATCCACCTTTGCAAACCACCTCATTGAAGCAAACCACACATACAAAAACATCGACAATAACATGAACATTCTACATGTACACACAAAAGCCCGAAAACTAGAGACTCTAGAACAATTGGAAATATACAAACACATGAAAACAAATAAAAACGACATCCTAAATGAACAGACACAATTCAAATCGCTCGCATTATTCGAACATATCTCACCCAACACACACAACATCGATCTTTTGAAATTCGATTCCGTCGCCCACAACAGGACGGACAGCGCTACCAGCGGCAACCTCTGAAGAAGCTTTTTAAAAGTGAAAACCGTTCAGGTTGTAAGGTAAAACTTTATGTTTTTACTCATAAAAAACTTGTGTTCCAAGTCGTTAATATAATAGTTGTATTTATATATTTTCAATCCCTTTTTGCTACAGTTCTTTTCTTGATATATATAAAGTATTTAAAATTTATATTTATATTACCTCAAGATGTTATTTTTCCTTATTTGGAACATGTTTTGAGAGCTCCCGTGCTCTCATCCTCAGCCTTCGCAAGCTTGCGTCTGGTGAAGTATTTGTGTGTTGGCTGGATGCTATTAAGGTTTCTTGTTGGTCTTTGGTATTTTAAAGTTGTATTATTGTGTGTGATTGTGGTATATGTATTTTGTATTTTGTGTATTTTCGATGTTGAGTGCTTTGAATATTGTGTCATGTGTTGTATTGATTTGTATTTGTTCAGGTATTAGTTTGTTTTGTGTTTTATGTTTGTATATTTGTAAATTTTCCCAAATGTTCATTATGGTGCCTTTGTGTGGTATATGTTTTATTAGTGTCTCATTGGTTATGTCTGGGAATTCATGTCCTGTGTTTATTGCATGTGTGGCTAAATTGGATTTGTTTAAGTGTTCAAAATAATGTTTTTTCAGCTGTTTTTTTGTTTGTCCTATGTAACATTTATTGCAATCTTGGCATTCAATTTTGTATATACTGTTAGTTGTTGTATTACCTTTGTTGTGTGGGCTATTTAGTTTTTGTAAATTATTTTTATTAGTTTCGTATGCTATTTTTATATCTGTGTTTTTAAATAGTTTTGTTAGCTTTGTCATTTTATTATTTATGTATGTGAGTGTGGCCCATTTTTGTTGTTGTTATTATTTATGTGTTGTTCATTTTGATTAATTCTTAATTGTTCAGATTTTATTTTATATATTTTTTATTTTATTTTCCATTTTGTTTACAGTATTTTTATTGTATCCATTTTCATAACCAATTTGGTATATTATATTTCTTTCTTTGTCAGTTTCTTGTTTGCTTAGGGGAATTTTGTACAATCTGTTAAATAGCGAATAGAATGATGCCATTTTATGTTGTGGTGGGTGGTCAGAATGGTTAGGTACAATGATGTTGGTTTTCTGTATATTGCATATTGTATGTGGTTGTTGTTTCTTGTGATGGTTATGTCTAAATAGTTGATTTTGTTATTTTTTTCTTTTTCTTCTGTGAATTGTATTTTTGGATGTATGTTATTGATTTGTTTTAGTATGTTCTCTGCATTTGTGTATTTGTTATTTGATACATATAGCCCATCATCTACATAGCTTATCCATATGCCATTTGGATCAAATGATTTTATAATAGTATACACCAAAATACAAAATATTATAACCTTAACCTTAGCATGAGGAGGCCTGAAAATCTATGTATGGAAAGGATCCAGAGGGCTTCACCAAGACAAATGTAAATACATTTTTCTCAAACTCAACCTCATCCTCAAAGACCAAAGCAATAAAATTAATTGTGATATAATAAAATCGTGTAAAATAACATGAATTTTTTTATGTTGATGAGATGGGGATTTCAGTTGTCCAGCATAAAACTACAAGAGTAATTGCAGGTGAAGAGAAAAAGCAAGTCCAAAAATTTCTTCAGCTCAGCTAGAGACAACCATAACTGTAATTACATGTATGTCAGCAGCAGGGGACTATATTCCCTCCATACTCGTATTTTCTTAAAAAGGATGGAAGAATAAATTGCTTGATGGTGCTCCCCATAGTTCCATTGGTGCTTGTTCTGAATACTCTCATTTTGCCAAAATGGCTTGAGTAATTCATAGACATTTTGAAGCCGACAAAAGAGAAACTGACAAAAGAATTGTATTAATTCTTGATGAATGGCATTCACACATGCAAAATTTATATATAATTGATAGGGCTCATAAACCGGTAATTCAATTGTTTACCTCCCACCACAAAATGCAGCCATTAGACGTTTCATTCATGTTTCCTCTAACAACATTCTATGCACCCTCTATTGAAATGTTGCATTTAAATCATACAGTGAAAAACTTCAGGTACCTACTCTTTTCGCAGACACCTACATCTGTGCAGCAACAATACAGAATGCCATCAGTGGCTTTAATAAATCTGGGATTGCTCCATTCAAACAAGACATATTTATAGATGCCGTCTTTCTTGTTCATCAACTAGAAGATGAACAAACAGTCTGTGAAAGATAAGCACTACTGTCCAAGCTAAAAGTAGAGATCTAACATCCCCACAAGGTCATCCTGTTGTGATGACCTGAACCACAAATCATCCAAATTATGTCTTGTTGGTTCTAAAGAAATATAAAAAAATTCCAGGCATTACCCCACCAACAATCAGTGCAAGACATAGTACAGCATTCTTTGTTACTGGTTCTCCACACAAGAGAAAAGGTATGGAAGAAGAAGAGAAAGAGATGAGTCCATCTATATCCAGAGGTAGTAAACAGACAATTAGGCTTCAGGTGGAACAGGTACTATCCACTAGTAGACCTAAAAAACTTGGTTCACATCCCAGTAGTTCTGGAAAAGCAACCAAAAAAAGTGTCCGCCACAGAAGACAAAAGAAGCTCAGGGAAGAGTCATCAAGTGAAAGTGAAGAAAGTGTTCTCTGTGTACCAACAGGTATATGAAGATTCTGATGCAGACTGCCTACTTTGTGGTAAACCATTTTCAAGTGACACAAAGGGTGAAAAATTGATTAGATAAAATAGGTGGTGCTTTAAATAGGTGCCATGAAATGTGTGTTAGCTACTCCTCAGTCAAAGAAACATTTGTGAGTTTTTGTATGAGTACATGACTAAATGTGTATACTTTATGTTTTGTATATTTTTCCTCATGTTATCAAATAATTAGGATAGCTAGTGCGAGATGGGGAGGACATGTACACAGAATGAATGAGAAGGATGTTCTTAAGAGGATTATGAAATGCACACCAGAAGGAAAGAGAGGACGTGGAAGACCTACACTACAATGGATTGATGGAATCCTAGAAGATGTGAAAGTACTTGGAGTGAAAAATTGGTGGACATTGGCTAAGGAAAAGGAAGTCTGGAGGAAAATCCTGAGGGAAGTTCAGGCTCACGGTGGGCTGTGGAGCTACTGATGATGTTATCTATAATTTCTCTATTTTTGAAATTTAATAATACGTCTGTCATTTTATTTTGATGAATAAAACATTATAAAACCACACACTCAATGAAATAAAAATCTGTTTCACATTTTTTACCATACACAAGGGGATGAAGTTAAGAACATTTTTCTTGATAAATAAATATACATGTTTTCAGTTTTTTATTTTTTATCATGTTTATGTAATATGTAATTTAATAATTGATTATAGGGTCTTCTTCTAAGTAAGTATTTAAAGTAATGATATGATTTTTTCATGTCCTAGTATTTGTTATTTATTGGATAAGACCCAGAAAACCTTAGGCGGACTTTACCAGAAATTTGAGCACTTTACCCTATCATTAGTAAGAGATAACTTGAGTTTGCTCAAACAATTCATAACAGCTGTTCCATCAGACTTTAATAACTCTAGTTTATTAATTTGTTTTATACCATTTATCATTGCTAATTACTTAATATGCAATACAATCCCTTACTATATGACTATATAATGCTTAAAAAAAAAGTTGATGTATGGAGAGAAACTAGGAGAGAGGAAGTTAGTACAAAAGAGTGAAATCCTTCAACGTCGATGTGCATGTGTATGGACGTTAAATCTAACAGTGCAGCTGGACGCTAAGAGAAATTAAGGGATTGTTCTGGCTGAAAGGCATAGAAAAATGCCAGAGATAAGTATGAATGGGATACACCGAGAAAGATACAACAGAGGTGATTGAACTAATTAACAGGGCAGCTGGAAGCTTAGAGAAACTAAGGGTTTGTTCTGGCTGAAAGGCGTAGAAAAACACCAGAGAGAAGTACAATTATGAAATACCAAGAACGCCACAGCAGAGGGGATTGCACAAATCAACAGAGCAGCTGGACGCTTGGATAAACTAAGGGTTTGTTCTGGCTAAAGGTTATAGAAAAACGCCAGATAGAGAGAGTTACGATTTCAATACCGAGAAAGCTACAGCAGAGGTGAATGAACTAATTAACAGAGCAGCTGGATGTTAGAAGACACTAAGGAGTTGTTCTGTCTAAATGGCATATAAAAACGCCAGGAAGATTTACGAGTCTGAAATCGGACATACCGTGGCAGAGGTGGTTGAACCAAGAGTGAGAAATAAAGAGGGAACGAACTTGACTTATCAGAAAACAGCTTTAAAGGTAGGCAGGTTTCCAGAAGTGAATTTTCCTAGAAGAAAAGAAAGAAGGACCAATTAAAACGGAGCAAAGTGCAATGTAGGAAGGTAGTGGGGAATTATGTGTATTGAATATATACAATGAACTGAGGCGCGATCATGGAGTCTTTACTTAAAATCGAGGAGTCTCTACTTAAAATTGGAAGGAGTCTGTGGTAAATTTTCGTGGAGTCTGTTGTAAATTTTCATGGAGTCTACGATGAAAGTTCATAGAGTTTACTTAAAATTTCCGTAAGGTCAACATAAGTAAATAGTTTGTGAAAATTTAGAAATATATTCTAAATTTTTGTAGAGTCAAAATGAATGAACAATTTGTGTAATGTAGTTAAATATTGAAAGAGTGAGAACTAGAGTTTTTATTAGTTTATAACTCGTAAAAACAAAATCGGATCTTATCATGTGTAGCTAACGATATAAACTATTGAAACGGAATAAGTCGTTTGTGAACTGTAAACTTACGTAACGAGAGTAACCATTGTAAACTAGTGAACAGTACTTATACTAATGTAAATATCGCAAGAAGTCAGATATACTTAGCTAAAGTGAAGTGATTAAAAGTGTTAATTAATCAATCACTACGAGAGCGAACCACACTATGATTCATCCAAATGATACTGTATGCAAGGAAGCTGGGAGAGAATCTACATCTACTAAGCGGATCTAAGGAGCCGGAGATGGAATCACAGTACATCAGCACGCCGTAGACAGGAATATTCGTACCAACAGTAAAACGTTTATGTACTAATTACTATTTTACAATACACCTGTCTGTCCTTCTAAAAGAACTTACGTATGAATTACACATTAAAACTTAAAGTCATATGATTAGAATATAAAAGCGAACTACGCACATTTTAAAATAATTTGTGATGTTTTCAATTTGTTTCTTCTGCAAGTAGTATAATTTTGTATATTCTTTTTATAAAAAGCTAACAAAATTATACTACTTGCAGAAGAAACAAATTGAAAACATCACAAATTATATAATTACTGCAAGAAACATCGAGTTACTTATATAGAAAATGATTGATTTTAAAATAAATATATCACTTCAATTAAGATATTTATTCATATCTTAAAATGAATCCATTTGGAATATATATATATAATTTGTAATATGATAAATAACTAGATGTAAGTGTTATTTATCCTTAGATAGAAAATCAAATGAACCCTGAGATATAAATTGTCTATTGGTAGAAATCATGTTTAAAATAATTAATGATAATGATATGTTAAAAGGCATAGAGAACTGATATTAATGACAGTTAATATAATTGTGTTGGTTAGACTGATAAATGTGTCCTGTTTTCATTTATTAAAGATTAACCTTATGGATTATACAACACTATTACTTGAAATAGTTTTCATGAACACCAACAAATAAATTAAAGAATTAGTATTCATGACTTCTGAGTAAACAATTAATACATGATTTTCATACTATTAATTTCACAACTACCAATAAGAGTTTAAAGTATGACACCCACAACTTGGGGTACATTAAATTATAGTTACATATGACACCCACAACTTGGGGCATAACATTAAATTAGAGTTACAACTATATATAATAAACCTCTGCTCAAAAGTCCATTAAGAACCAAGGCATACTGCGGGGCTTTGTGTTTAGTGTGACAGTTGCATAGCTAGTACACTACATGACTATGGTTTTTGTTAATATGAAATACACAACTTACTTGTTCAAACATTCAGGGAAATGTTTATTTTAAAAACTCAGACATTAGTGGATTCAAGTGGAAGGTCCCACAAAATGACTTCTACAACTACTGTAGTTTAATTATAATATTTTCAGATAATTAAAAACTAACATCTCAGACAGAAAGAGGATTTTGGTAAAAGAGATTTTTGTGTATTTAACAAATGTGACCAACATCATGTTTGTTAATAAATAAATTAGATTAGTTGGCTGTTAATAAACCAGTATAAATTTGCTAACTGTTAATAAATCAATACAGATAAATCTCTGTTGTAAGCAAGAAATTATAACTCTATATTGTTAACATTAGTTTTACTGTATCCAGCTAAGTTTTTTAAATATTAGTCTTACAATGCATAAATTCTAACAAGTCAATAAGTACCATGTTATTTATGAACTCACATCTACTAAGAACTTTTAGATCTTCAGACAATGGCAATGGATTGTTTCGAATGCATATTTTAGTTCTAAAAGATATACACAGATCACTATAGTATTGACGACTCGGAACACTAAGTTTTTTATAAGTAAAAACATGAAGTTTTACCTTACAGCCTAAACCGGCTTTCACCTTTAGAAGGCTTCATCAGAGGCTGCCATAGGTAGCGTTGTCCGTCTTGTTGTTGGCGACGGGATAGTTATTCGAAAGATTGAAGCTGTGTGTGTGTGGTGAGATGTGTTCGAATAATGCGTGTGATTTGAATTGTGTCTGTTCGTTTAGGATGTTGTTTTTATTTGTTTTTGTGTGTTTGTATATTTCTAATTGTTCTAGAGTGTCTAGTTTTCGGCCTTTTGTGTGTACGTGTAGAATGTTCATGTTATTGTCGATGTTTTTATATGTGTGGTTTGCTTCAATGAGGTGGTTTGCAAAGGTAGATTCTGTAGTGGTGTGGAGTGCTTTTGTGTGTTCAATGTATCTCTGTTTGAAGCTACGTCCTGTCTGGCCTATGTAGAATTTGTTGCAATTTGAGCAATTTAGCTTGTATACACCAGGTAGATCGAATTTGTTTTGTGCTTTGGGCATGCGTTTTGATAGTGTGTGTTCTGTTTTGTTAGTAGTTTTGTAAGCGATTCTGTATCCCGCTTTTTTGAATTTGTGGGCAATTTTTTCAGTTTGTTTGTTGATGTATGTTAGTGTTATGAATTTGTTGTTTTCTGTCTTTGTCTGTTGTTTGTTTTGTGTTTTGTGTAGGAGTTTACTGACTATTGTTCTGTCATAACCGTTAGATTCTGCTAGATATTTTATCGTGTTTAGTTCGTCTTTGTAGTCTATTTCATTTAAGGGGATGTTGTTAAGTCTATGTATCATGGTTCTAAAAGCAGCTAGTTTGTGTTGTATTGGGTGATTGGAGGTGTTGTGTATTAGTGTGTCAGTTGTAGTTGGTTTTCTGTATATACTGAATTTGTGCCTGTGTTCTAGTTTTGTGATGGAGAGGTCTAAGAAGTTTATGGTATTGTTGTGTTCGTATTCGGCAGTGAAGGTTATGTTTTTATGTATTTTGTTTATGTGCGTTAGTAACTGTTCGCATTGTCTTTTGTTTCCCCTGTATAGTATTATTCATGTTTTTACTTATAAAAAACTTAGTGTTCCGAGTCGTCAATACTATTGTTAGTATTACTATATTTAGTTAAGTAACGGACACGTCATGGACAACGAAATCCAAGAATATACACAGAGTAGTATTAGTGGTAGTGTCAATCAATCTTCTGTAAGAAAGCTTGCAGTGAAAATTCATTGATAAGTGAATTTATTTAAATTTAATTAATTCACTACTGACTCGAACACAAAGTTTTTATTTGTAAAAACATAAAAGTTTTACCTTACAGCCTGAACCAGTTTTCGCTTTTAAAAAGCTTCTTCAGAGGCTGCCGTTGGGAACACTATCTGACTTGTTGTTGGCGACGGTATCGACTTTTGAAAGATCGATATTGTGTGTGTGGGGTGTGATATGTTCGAATAATGTGTGTGATTTGAATTGTGTCTGTTCGTTTAGGACAGGATATCGTTTTTATGTGTTTTCGTGTGTACGTGTAGATGTTGATGTTTTTGTATGTGTGCTTTGCTTCAATCAGGTGGTTTGCAAAGGTGGATTCTGTAGTGGAGTGTAGAGCCTTTGTGTGTTCAATGTATCTTTGTTTGAAGCCATGTCCTGTCTGGCCTATGTAGAAATTTATATTTACAGGGGAAATCTTTTGTGTGTTGTACTCCTTTATATATTAGTCCTAACTTACCCATACAGTGTTAGCGATTCAAGTTTCCAGCTGATATTCTATTTCAGGCAAGAAAATTCAGTCAGAGTTCAGAGTAATCAACATCACATATAAATTACATATATAATTTAATTAACATCAGTTAATTTGTTACATTTTATCATTTTCCAATTTTCTTAACAGAGTTGTTAATATGTCTGGAGAACTTTTTTTTTTTAATTAAAAGTATAATATCTTAAGATTTATTTTTAAAATACAGCTAAAACTGCTTATGTAGTGCTGCTTCTTGGAATGTGTGGACATTTCAAGATATCAGGACAAAGCCCCTCCCCTCCCTCTTGAGACAATATCTGGATCTGATAAATATAATATACATATGTATCTGATACATATAATAGTGTAGCCAAGATTTTTCCTGGGGGGGGGGGGGGTTGAAAATAATAGAAGGTTATGAAAGTGATGGGTGATTTCTTACGGGTAAATCCTCTCTATATGCAGACTGCTTCCATCGTAATATTTTTCTTGATTGATGTTTCAATCCCTAGAATCTGGGATAATCTTCAGAAGCTGTGAGTGGCAGTTGAAAATCCCTGTTGAAAGTCCTGAGTGGGTTATTAGGTCTCTCAACAGGGTCTTTCAACCGCTACTCACAGCTTCTGAGGACAATCCCAGATTCTAGGGATCAAAGTGTCAAGCAAGAAAAATATTGTGAGGAAGCAGTCTGAGTAGAGGATTTTGTTGTAAGTAAATGACAGTGCACGCACCTCTTTAACATTCTTGTTATAATAGCAAGACTCTTGTAACACAATCTTTGACTTCACTTAGATAACAGACCTGTAGCCGTCCACGGACACATGTGGTATCTGTAGAAAAGATGTGTAAATAGGAGGGTTTATTAGATTTTATTTTCAAGACTCCAGGGTGGGGGTTTTTATTTGCCGTAACTATATCAGTCGTCAAGTGTAATAAAACTAAAGGAATATTTCAAGGTACATGTGCACGCAAGCACATGGTGTGGACATGCAAGAGTATGCAAAATTACTGGTTCTCAGTAATGCAGATGCAGATACTTATTTGGAACTAGATGCTTGTTAATGATTGTGATTATGTGATAATGATGATGATGATGATACAATAAATGAAATAATAGTAATATAACATTTGTAAAGAAATAAGAAAACCTTATCATACAAAACAAATTGCCTATACTTAGAAGTGATATAATATATATTTTTTCAAATAATAAACACTTCTGCAGTATTATCATTGTATTTTTACAAATATGCTTGCAGAAGTATTTATTATTTGAAAACATATATTATTATATATATAAAAATAATGGCTCCTTTTTGTTCCGCTGAAGTAGTTCATGAGTTAGGTAGGGTAGGATGCCTTATATAAACCCTTTAGCATACAAGTAAGGTAATGTGGCAGGCACTATACTTCAGCCACTCATATACCCCAGGACGTTATCCTAGGTACTCATCTGCCAGTTACAGTTACTAGTAGTTGACATATATATATCGGTTCATAACGTTATCCTACGTCTTCCAATTCCTAGTCTCCATTGGTCTTGATCTAACCAAGATTCTTCTTCCAATTCCCGGTCTCTCATTGCCCAGTTGATGCCTCCTCTCCAACTCAACCTAGGTCTTCCTCTTCGCCTATGTCCGTATGGTGTCCATCTCAAAATTTGCTTGGGGAGTCAATATCTGGGATTCTTTGCACATGCCCAAACCATCTTAGCTGTTTTGTTTTTATGTCATCGACAATAGAGTACTGTACCCCCATTATCTCTCGGATTCTGATATTTTTTCCAGTTTTGACCTCCCTGCCACTCTTTGCCAATAATCCATTTCAGTAGCTTCCAACAACTTTTCTGTCCTTTGTTTTAGTGGCCATATTTCACACCTGTATGACATAATGGGTTTCACGATTGTATTGTATATACAATGTTTATTTTGCTTTGATATTTGTTGGTCCCACAATATGTTGTTCAGCAATGCTATTTATTTTCTTCCCAGGTTATTTCTTTCTCTTATCGCTTTATCTAGACTACCATCTTGTGTCACTGTTGTTCCTAGATATTTATAGCTACTGCAATTTATTATTTCTTGTTCGTCTTATAAAATTATTCTTCTGTTCCCCACCAATGCACATATACTCTGTTTTCTTTGTGTTTACTTCAATTACTTCAAGGGTCCATAGCTTATATTCCTCTACAAGTTTTCGTGTCATGTATTCCATGGCATAATAGTCCTGCGCTACCACGACTTGGTCGTCAGCGAAACACAGTGTGTACATGTGGCATTTTGCCATTTTGAGGCATTTCTTTTTCCAGGTTTTGAGGGCTTGTTCCAGGTATATTTTAAAAAGCGTCGGTAAGAGACAACATCCCTGCTTTAGGCCCTTATTAACATTAAATCCTTTTGAGACTTTACTTCCTATTTTTACTTGCACTTTCAATCCGTTGTATAAAGTCTTAACCGCTTCGATTAAAGTGGAGGCGATGTTTGTTCGTTGAAGTGCCAGCCAAAGTTTGGTGTGCGGAATACTGTCATATGCTTTCTTAAGGTCAACATATAGGCAGTGCACTTCTTGGTTTACAGCAGTTTTCTTTTCTATGATTTGCGTCAAGCAAAATAAGTGATCTATGGTTGATTTCCCCACCCGAAAACCAGCTTGTTCCTCTGCTTCCATGTCCGAGTATTGATGTTCAATTTTTTTCTTCAGAAGTTTTCCGAAGGGCTAGTAGTTGACATTAGGGCTGAAAAATGAAACTTGTTTTTTATGGTGCACCTGGGAATCAAACTTGACACCTCTTGATCAGTAGTCAGATGCTTACTTAAAAATCATAAAATCATAAATATGTATAATAATTATTAAAGCTGTAAGAAATCTAGAAAACAGCTGAAATCAAAATTATGTTAGAAAAATCATTTAATCAAATTTTGTTTTTGTTTTTTTATTTAATTAAAATCACATGAGAGTCCAAGCATACAGAATTTAAAATATATTTTATTAGATTTATGGTCAATTAAAGCTGAGGTTCAGGTTTAGTTTTATACAGAAACTATTACAAAACCCTTCAATACTAGACCTGCAAGTGTTTGACATTTTAGAAAGTTAGAAAAAAAACTTTACTTATTTAAGTTACAATTTTACTTCTTCACCACATTATTAGTTTGTTCTAAGATTTAAGATTTTTTTTTAATATACCAGCACTCATAATAAAACAATGTTGGAATCAGTAGACAGTTCAAAAATTGTTTGACTTTCACAACAAAAGTGTATCTCATGTTTTCTGGATCAAGTCCAGAACGTGTATTTTTTTCTTATTTTATTCAGCCATCTACAAACATATGTGTATATGTGTTTGTTTGTGTGAACTTCATTAGTGAAGGTTAAGAAGTAGTCTTTAATTTTTAATACATTCTAATCATAGTATTTTTACTGACTATAAGTTATAAATATTAACAACCTGCTTATGTTTTTTAAGGTGATTAAATTTATTTACTATTATAAATCTGTGTTTACTATTAGAATTACTTTTTTCCATCTTTAGTTGTTACGTTTATCAAATAAAACACGGAATATTCTATAGGTAAGATTAATTAGGTAAGATACCATAAATATATAAAGTAATTTGTTAAATTTTAAATTATATATCTAATTAACTAATATGTAATGTATGTTTTTAATTTTAAAACTGTAATAGTTAAAGGTATTTGAAAATAACTAAAAATGACACAAGCCTCTAATCATAAGTTTATCTGCACTTTGTACTTAGTAGCTTAAATACGAGAATAATCTTACATTATTAAAACTAAAGAGTACAGCCTACTGGTTAACAGAAACCTACAACAAAGTAAAATTAAATCAAATTAAATATGTTAATCCAAGCAAAGAACAAAACATTAAACATCATTATTTTTGAGAGTAATTAAAATTGCAGAAATTTTAATCAGTGTTACGTTACAGTATAAATGACATTTGTCTACAAATACATGTTTAAACTAAAAAAAAAAAAAAACAAATACACAGTGTGAAGCATAATCAACAAACAGTAACTATGTTGTAAATCACTCAAAACAAGAAATATGGTGGCACGGGAGACGAAGATGACAGGTATGTGTATTAACCCTGTTTAGCAGTAAATTTAGTGACTCCTAGAGTAAAAACAGAACAAAGTATAGCTAATATTTAAAACCAACACGAGCAAGAAAAATTCTGATACAATTTATTTGTTAGTTCCAACCTGGATCTGAGAACTGTAAGTATGGTATAAAACAAGAATGTCTTATCAAAATTTTGATTATGATAACCCCTCAATGATAGTTTTTAATGAATTTTACTTTTACCGAATCATGGTGTAATTATGTATACAATAATAGTGACTTGACAGTATATGTATTTGTATATTTGTGTATTGTGTATTTTCATGAGATTCTTTCCTGGTTGATGTGGTGTGAATTCCACTAGGACCAATCTTGTGTTCTTCTTCACAAGAAATTTCAGCTTCATTCTGTTGTACTTTCATCTATATCTGTATTTGTATATCAGTAATATAAAAATAACAGTATATTTGTAACACATATACACATCTATTACTGCAAGAGAATGAATATGTAAATATATACAGTAATTTATAATATATTTCTGCACCTGAGAGGTATATGACCATAACACCACTTCAACAAGTTCAGAGTGAATTGGAATTAAAGATAATCACAAGAGTAATTTGTTTGTTTTATTATGTTATTGAAAACCTAAGACTTTAATGGGATAATTCAGAAGAAATATATATATTGTGACGTAGCGGTTTTTTTTAGAGGTATTAGCGAAACGTCCGTCTGATTGAAGCCCCACTGTTGGGTTCGCCAATTCTGTAACGTACCGCTAAAGAGGTGTCCACCCCTTATGAGTGTATTGCAATTACGGGTTTAGTTAATTCAGCCCCACTGTTGGGTTCGCCAATTCTTTAACGTAGCGGTTTTTGTAGAGGTTTTAGCGAAAACTTTGTATGTGGCCTATTGGGTGTTCGTCTTATTTAATTAAGCCCCAATGTTGTAAACGCCAATTTGTAACGTTCTGCTTTTCTTTAGAGGTATTAATGTTTCCGCCTCTCCGCAGTCGCCACTTATGAATTATAATGACCGAAGTTTAAAAATAAAGTAGTTGGTAATGTTACTCAATCTAAACCGAAATCGAGAGTGTGTGATTTGGGTCAAGTAGAGAAGTTTTCAGCCTTATGTTGAAGAGAGAGTAGGTACCAATTGTTTACATTTGGTTTATACGATTTCTGAAATTTTTTCAAATTTGTTCGCCGTGAAGTAAATCAGCTGATTGTGAGACAAGTCTCCACGCATAGTTCAACCCGACTACACTATGGCAAAGTATGACCCGATGGGTCGATCTCTTCTATTTTTATGCTGAAATCTATTACAACTACCCGCTACAAAAAACATAACACATTTTTATTATTCAATATCAATTTTTCCATAATATTTATTATTTATATTATTGTTTTTTTTCTCTGCCGCCCAGATACAAATATCACAATCGATCTCTCCTTAATTAAAACATAATATCGACTTCATCGAGTAAACATGGAATTGTCAAAAGGAAAAAAACATATATGGTTTTGTTACCAAATTTTATACTATTTTTAGAACATCAATCAATATATAATTCTTAATATTTCCCCAGGGTTAAGGGTAAGTTGTTTTTGTTATGAGATGGTCAGAAATGGATAATAATACTACGCTTTACAATATGTAATGTTACAATATATATATATATATATATGTATTGTAAGTAGACTCTTATTGCTAGAATAAATAATCAAACTCCTTATTCGTTCTTGTTTAAAATTCAATTATTTTTATTTACTCTTTTTGAAACTCCTTTCTGTTGTAGAGCATGAAAAATCTCAATCTCAGGGTTCATGTATAAGTCATGTCAAAGTTAGTACATAAGTCGTAAACATATCATAAAACATAATATTTGTAAATAATGTTTGGTAATTAGGTGTTGTTGATGTATGTTGTGTAGCAGTGGGTTCTTTGGATCATAAAAATGAACAATTGAAAAAGGAACTCTTAATACTAATAATTATTTGTGTACAACTAGAATTCACTATAGAAAGTTAATATTGTTTTTGTGATAGTATATCACTGTGACTCGATCTTTAAATGTTAAAATGTTTCCAGATATCTTCGTTGATTATTGGAGAGATCTCACTAATCTGGGAGTTTTCTTTACGAGCTTATTTCTTGATCCTTCGCTCCTGGACTTCAAGTTTTTTGTACCATCGATTAAAACATAATTCTTCTAGTTGTTTCCATAGTTTTTCTGTATAATTTCATCTCTTATCTGCCTTTAATTCGTATAAAATCCAGCAGTAAAATTGACATGTTCTGCCTGGTTTCAATGTTTTCCCAACAATACCTTCCTTTTTACTAAAACACAAATTCATTCTTTAAGGTCTTGGCAATGATCCGTTTATGGGTCACAGGTTCGGTTTCACAATTTATAATTAATATGATTCTGTAGAATCTTATTTTATCTTCATCACTATATTACATTATAACTGTGTAACGGAAGATTCTTTATTTTTTAATTATTTGCCCTTGGTTTAATCTCACTATATGAGTTACCTTGTTGTTACATATAAATTACGTGTTTCATATTGTAAATATGTTTATTCACTTACACTATACACTGTTTTTTCTTTTTAAAGTCTATCACTGTTGTTCTCACCTTCTTACACTGTTACTTTACCTAACTTTTATAATTATTGTTCAATATTATTATATTTGTAATTTTATATCACTCACAGTCTTTAGTTCACTTATACAAAATAACTGTTTGAGGTTCGCAGACCTCCTCATAGTTTTAATCTAAGGCTATACTCAATGTCTTATTTCTTACATACTAAGTTTAACATTTGTACATTATATTTATGTCTACTAACAACTATTTACATTTTTTGTCATTTGATCTTCACTTCTGGGTATTATGGTCATCGTCTGTCATTGTTTGTCACAGTCATTAAATTATCTATTTCCTGAGTTTCATTCTCTATTTCCCAATTATTTATTTATTATAATATTTCCCTTTTTGTTTCGATTACCTTTTATTATTATCTTGTTGATACATCCTCTTCGTTCATTTTTTAATATTATATATATATATATATTAAACTTCCACTATGAACACTTACTTTTTGGTTTTGTTACCCAGACATTTCGACATGGTATTCATCTTCTTCGATGGGATTTAAATACTGAATGTCTGTACAGTAACGGTTATGGGATGTAGGTACCTTTTATTCCTTGAAAATATTAATTGTCTTTAAATATTATATACATACCACCAAAATCAGTAAAATTCCATTTTTTAAAAAAATGAATAAGGCCTTTTCGAAATATTAAAATTTCATCATCAGTTCATACACTGTAATGTTCCTGTTATGATGTTTTTCTTTAAATGTATAACTGTTGTTAACTGTGTCTACTACCTCTTACTGTACTTCATTTTGAACTTTCCACTGCCATCATTATTGGGTGAAACCAAGCCAGACATGTATTGAAATAATTGATCATTTTCAAATATTGTCTGTTGATTCATCAATTTGTCATATTTTTTATGAAGGTATATATATAATTTTTCTAACTGTATAATGTAATTTTTATACATGTCATTTTCATAATGTTATTTACTCATACAGTTGATTGTTTTTTATTTATTTTGTTGTTAATTTCATTATTTCTAACTTTTCATTAGTTTGTTTTTCTTTTCTTCTTGTGATCATTTTAATTATTTTAGACTTCTTTTTTCTTTTTCTTGGTTGATTACCATTATTTTGCTTTAGCCATTTGCTGTATATTTGCTTGATACACATTTTTTTTTCTCATACCAGTTCAGATTTTTTTTTTCTTTGAATACTCGATATTCTTTATAATTTTAGGTATTTGTCTTAGCAGTTCTTGCTTGATTTCATTTTTGTTTATTTTGTTTTGTTTTAAATATTATTCTGAATAATTTTTGTAAGTTTGTTGTTCTTACTTTATAGGAATTTTTGTAACTTATTCCTTATATATATATATTTTCTTTCTTTCTTTTTACTTTATATGTTATTTATACATTATGGTAAGGCATGGCCCCCACATGGGGGGGGCTGCCGCAACTGTGGGTGCAGGGCCCGGACCCCCGGGGGGCCCGGGCCTAGCCATAATTATTTTATTTTTTTTTAAATTTATTTTTAGAGAGAATATTTAACGGTTTCGAAGATAAATAAATTCGAATATATAATTATGACAAAGGCAAGTTTCGTAAAATAATATTATTCCTAAATTCTATGTTAGTTACAATTTAATTAAGTGTGTTTGTACTAGTTACTTTTGTTTACATATAACAGCCGGCGCGGGCCTAACACACTCCCTCTACCTTCCCCTTCAACCAGGCACCTCGCCGCCCCTACTTCCCCCGCCACGGCTAATCGAGCTTTATCTCTCCGCTTTGTTCTAAAAATTGACACTTCGCATACGTTCGTCAGTTCGCTCAGTCCTCAGTTAGCCTCTTGATGCTGTTTGACAAGTACTGAACTGTTTAATTTTTGCGCTCTACTCTGCTCTACTTTTATTATTGACAGGTAATGATGTTAAGCAAAAATATATTTAAACAGTTAATGCTGTTTGTTTACAACGATAGCTGTCTTTTGCGTTAGATTGTTTTTCATTGCAGTATTCAAGAGATAAGAATACTGTGAGGCAGGTTACACACTGAAGTGGCCATTGGCTCGTTTTTGTTTATATTTTGTTTCTTTTTTTGTTTATATTTTGTTTCTTTTTTTGTCATGCATGCATGATTTGACCCTTGTGGTTTCCATGCTTTTTATTAAATAAATAAATTATCTTTCTAGTATTGTTTTTGTTTACATTTGGCATAAAAATTGAACGAGTGCTCGCAAATAAATTTGAATTTTGTGACAAAAGAAATTTAGATCGTAGCTACATATTATCACGGAATCGATTTTGTTACAAACAAAAAAATTACAGCAAATTTTTACATAAAGGTTAAAACAGCATTGGCCACCATCGTCAATTTAAACATATTCTATAGATAGTGGGATATGTACAACAGAAAGCTGAAAAGATATTAATATTTATATGTATGCTTATGCTTAGGTTCGAAAAAACATTAAATCTTGTTATTATTATTTTATCCGTCGTGTTTTGTTTTAGGTTCACACACTCTTATGAAAAAATAATAATTTAAGATGGCATCAAGCTATAAACATAAATCTGGAGCTTTGAAAAGAAAGCTTCAGAAAGAAAAATTAGAACAATCCGCTAAAGGTCGCCAGGATATTAAGAAATTTTTCAAGAGGAATGAACAAGAAGAATTGCAAGAATTTCAACCGGGTTTTATGGCAGAACCTACATCAGCCCCTCAGACTAAACCTTCTTCAAACCAAGATGCTTCTACTCCTACTGTAGGCCTATCTCAAGGAGGTAATGACAAATGTGCTGGTGCTGATCCAAATCTTAGTAAGGATACTGATGATGGCAGTAAAACCCCAGCCACTCAGACTCACCCTTCTTCAATCCAAGATGGTTCTACTCCTACTGTAGGCCTATGTCAAGCTAGTAATGACAAATGTGCTGGTGCTGATCCAAGTCTTAGTAAGGATACTGTTGATGACAATAAAACATGTAATTTTGACGATCCTAGTCCTAGTACGTGGCCACCGGTGATGAGTGATAAACTACGGCAGGAAATAATATCGTGCTACGGTGGTTTTTCAGCTTTTCAGGCCAGTTCAAAATCCTTTCCAGCTGACCCGTCAGGAAAACATTTCCCTGAAACATTGTTGTACATGAAAACAGAAAACAGAGCATGTAAACCAATTTTACGTGATTGGTTAATGTGGAGTGAAACGAAAAACAGCATTCATTGTTTGCCTTGTAGCATATTCTATTCAAACCAAAACAAAAGTAAACTTGCAAAAGAAGGGTTTTCCCCGGAAAAACAACCATACAAACGACTATACAAAATATTGTCAAAGCACGAAAGAAGCTCTGACCACAGAAAACACTACCTAGAATGGAAAAGTCTTCAGATATCATTGAAAGGACATGGAGTCGACAGTAATCTGCAACAGATTATTAACTGTGAAGCAACAAGATGGAAAGCTATACTTCAACGAATTCTGGACACTACATTATTCTTAACAAGTAGAGGTTTAGCTTTCCAAGGTGAAAATACCCAGATCGGCGATGTTCACAATGGAAACTTTTTAGGAGTGTTAGAGTTACTAGGGAAATACGACGAAGTAATTCGTGAACATTTAGCCAAGATTAAAGAAAATCAATTGAATAAAAAAAGTATGATAGGTCAAGCTCACTATCTCTCATGGTACTCGCAGAATGAATTTATTTCTCTCTGTGGCAAAAAACTATTGAAAACTATTCTGCACCAACGAGAAGAGTCTGTCTTCTATGGGATTATTGTTGATGCCACTCCTGACATTTCCCATCAGGAGCAGAATGTACTAATTCTACGGTACGTTTTTCAAACTGAAGAAAAAAATACATTTGAAGTATGTGAAAGATTCATTGAATTCATGAATTTTAATGGGAAAACAGGTGAGGTAATAACTGACGAATTACTGTCTACTTTAGACAATATTGGAGTCCCACTTCCCGACTGCCGAGCTCAAGGATATGACAATGGCTCTAACATGCGTGGACACACTAAAGGTGTACAATCAAGAATACTTGAAAAAAATCCGTCTGCTATTTTTTCTCCCTGTGGAGCACACTCCCTCAACAGAGTTGGTGTAAATGCTGCAAAACTGAACCATGACGTATTGACATTTTTCGGTAACATTGATAGTTTCTATTCTTTGTTCTCCAGTAGCCCTGGCCGTTGGGAATTATTGAAGCAACACGTTCCTTTGTCTTTGCAAAGCCTTTCCGAGACTCGTTGGAGTGAAAGAATTCAAGCTGTACGACCGATCGTCAAACATTATCCTTCGATTCTCAGGGTTTTGGACCTGCTTCTGGAAGAAAATGATTTGCCTGCATTGACACCAGCAGCTAGAAACATTGCTTTGGCGTTGAAGAGGTACTTTGGGTCTTTTAAAGGCCTCTTGACATCATCGTTTTGGCACAAGATCTTAGCCTCCATTGATCAAAGAAATGAGATCATACAAAGGAAAGGAATTTCCTTAAACACTGAAACTCAACTTATTAAAGACTTGTTGTCTGAATTGCAGGCTCTAAGGGATTCATGGGAAACCATCCTCAACGAAGCAAAACACGTCGCCGAAGCAGTTGGTATTATACCTGAATGTGAATTCCCTCTAAAAAGAAAATCCAGTGTTCCAGAAAGCACGCCAGAGCAACTTCAGCAACAAGCTTCACAGGATTTCAAATCGTCAGTTGTCTTCCCTGTTTTGGATTTTATAATGGCTGATTTGAAAACCAGATTTGCTAGCTGTAAAGAAATTTGTGAACTTTTTGCTCCAGTTTTAGCATTCATGGATCTAGACAAGGAGGAGCTGAAGCTTAAATCTGCCAATCTGGTCGCATATTACCCTTCAGACTTTGCTGACTCAGAAGCTCTCTTTGAAGAAACTCTTCATATGAAGAATGTTTTTGTAACAGTGTTCCACTCGGAAAAGGACCCGTTAAAGCTTTTGAACTCTATAAATGAAAAAAACCTCCAGCCCATTTTCTTGAACTTTTGTACAGCTATTAAACTTTTTTGTATTATTCCAGTGACAGTATCAACGGCTGAGAGGTCTTTCAGTAGATTGTCAAATTCTTTAAAAACTTGGCAAAGAAGCACAACTGGACAAACCCGATTGAACCATCTCGCAATTTTGGCAATTGAAAATGAGTTAGCCAAAACTGTCGACTTCTCAGATGTTATAACTGAATTTAGTGAAAAGAAAGCTAGGAAAGTTATATTGAAATAAAGTATTTCAACTATCAGTGGCTCCTATCTTAGTAATGTTTTAGTTTTAACTGTTAATTTTAATTGCTTAGCTCCTATCTTTCCCATAATGTTAATCTTATTATTTTGTCAATAAAGTTTGGTTTTTAGATTGAAATGGTAGCCTTAATTATTCTTTCCATAAATGACCAGTTTAAATAAAATTTGTGTAGTATTAAAATACAATAAAAAAAATTAATTTTTGAAATACAGCATACCATCCGAATACACGAAGGGGGGGGGCGAGCCTGATCCTGGTTGCAGGGCCCGCAATCGAATGTGGGGGCCATGTGGTAAGGTGATCTTACTTTGTAGGAATTTTTGTAACTTATTCCTTTATTTTATATTTTATAATATACCTCATATTTCATCTAAATATTGTTGTAAGCTGATCTTACATCTTTTGAATTTGGTAATTCTCCTTCTCTTTTCTTCCTTTTCCATTGGTTGGCTTGGTCGGTAATTCGAAAATCAGTCCCATTTCTCTGTGTTTATTTTCAGTGAGTTTACCCATGGTCCGTCATTTCCTCTGCACTTGTGGTTCGGATAACTTTGGTGTGTAGAACTATTTCCGTCCGTGTGAAATATGTATCTTCTGTCTTGTACCACAATTCTTCTAATATCATATATTCCTTGGTATCCATGACTGCTTCTATCATTTTATTATGTGGTTCATTAATCAAAGAAGTTAATTGTACCTCTCTCATTAATGTCATCACTAATTTTTTATTCTGCATCTCCACTTCTGGTGTATTCATGTGTTTTAGGGACCTTCTTAATTTATGATACACTATTTTGTTGTGAGTCTTTTCAATTTTGGGTATTTTCCATTTAATTATAGATTTGCTGAAGTTTTTATTCGCTGGTTGATTGTTAACCCCTTCTATAATTTCTTTTAAGGTCCTCCTACAATCTTTATATTTCATTAATTTGCTTTGGTCGGTAAGGCATAAATTAAACACATCAGTTAGTCCATTCTTCATCATCTCCACTTCTTCTCTTGTTTTTATTAGTTTCTTTTTATATATTTTTCCTATTTCCTGTGTTTTCTTAATCTTCTTAATTATTCGATTCTTCTTTACTCTTCTACGGTTGGTTTTTATGTGCTTAATTTTCTCATTGTTTTTGTTATCTTTATTCCCAGGTACCAATACACTTGATTCTTCTGCATTCTTTATTTCTTCATTGATACCGTCAGAAGTGTTGTCTAGTGTTTCATTCAATTGTGTGAAACCACTATCTACTGTTTCATTAAGTTGATCTGCTGGATAAATTGTTTCTTCCCATTTCTTATTCATCCCCATTTTTGTCTGCTTGACTTCTTCACGATGTCCTATTAGTATGTATCTTAATTCTCCCTTCAGTTCATCATTACTTTTTTGGATGTCCTCCATCAATCGCTGTTGTAGAGCTTCTTGGTTCTTCCGCAAAGTATCACTGTGTTCCTCCATTTTCTCATTTATCTGCTGCTTCAATGTTTCATTATTTCCTTCAATTTTGTTGTTCAGCATTTCAATATCTTCCCTTAAAATCGCAATTTGTCTTTTTGAATTTTCATTGATTTTTTCCTCAATTTTTTCAATTCTTCGCTGTTTTGGTCTATTTTTTCATTATTTTTGTCTATTTTACCATTAATTTCCTCCTTGTTTCTGTTTAATTGTTCCACCATAATCCTCATCATTTCTTGGAAATGTGCGTCCATTGATTGGGTTGGTTTGTCTGGCTGGTCCCCGACTATTCCTTCCACTTCCGGTTCTGGTTGGGTTGGGTTTTCCAGTTGGTCCCCTTGGGTATTCTCTTCGATCGTTTCCTCGATTATTTCCTCCATCATTTCCATTTCTTCTCCCTTGTTATCTTCAGTTCCCTGCTTAGCTTTATATCTTGTAACCATAGAATGTTGCATATTTTCCCGTAATCGCCGGTAGTCTTCTTTTCTAGCCTCACCAGTTGGTCGCCAATCTGTAACGAAATATGGGCGTCCGTCTTGTTTAAGCCCTGCGATGGAAGCCAATTTGTAACGAAGAGATGTAGTCGTCTCTGTAAATCTGTAAAAGTGTATATGTTGTGTGTTCGCCTCACACTGGTGTCGTTATGTAAACATACAAAATAGGTCGAAATATATAAATAAATAAAATATACTGCCAGAACTTACCTGCAGTCTTGTTCACTTACCTGCTGCATAAATTTTTTAATCAGAAGACCAGAGTCGCCACCAATATCTTTAAAGGACAGATATGGAAACCTTTACACTTTACCTTAAATAAAAACTGGACAATTTTTGCAATCTGACTGCCCCCCAATAATAATTCAGAAGATACCCGGAACGTTTAGACGAATCTTGCAGCACAGAAATGAGAAAGTGGTAATGACGAAATAACTTAGACTAACACATTTTATAGTAACTTATATGTTTTAATTAATATGCGATTGTTTTAATTATTCGACTCGGAACACAAAAAAACATATTGGGGAATATGCATTTAGGTATCATATTTGCTATTCTCTTATATTATTATTATTATATTATATTAGGTAGCCCATTCTGCTCACTCGCACACACACACCATTTAATACTTTACCCCTTTTTACAATTTTCCAACTTTATTATTGATTTTTCACATAAACTGTTCACTGCCGCAATTCCGTACAACACGTGTTTTTATCGCTCACTTCAACGACCCGTTATTTCACTGTTCTAATGTTCGCCGCCCGTCACCAATATCACATTGCTACGTCCCTTAATTCCTCGGGTCCCGGTCGGTATGACGGCGTTATTATATTTAGTTAGTCATATTTAAAAGTTCGACCCGACCGGGCCCTTCAACACGATCTGCGTCTGTAAGCGAACTCCGTTACTCGTAGACTGGGAAGAAGCGTCTATGTTTCACTGCCAACTCAATTTCGTCGTTGTTTTAGGTGGAAACCAATGCCTTGTAATTGTTCGTCGTATTTTCGTCCTATTTGACTCATGCAAGTTTTAGTGTGCAGATCACATACGATATTTGTCAGGCACTGACTGACGTCACACAATAGGAGGTACTTATGCTAATATCCGCCAGTAAGGTAGACAAAAGGGTATCAAAATTTGTTTCTTAGCCATCTTGGTTTCATAAGTCGGCTTGGGTCCGCGCGCCTGGATGTATAATGCGTATGGGCGCGCAGTCACACTCAAACAAAGTTCTTGGAAATGAGGCTTGGTAAATTCATCTACCGAATGCACAACGTGATATTACTGCGCCTTTGTTAAAACTGTTCTTACAACACGTGGTCTGTCTTTGTTGAAATTAGACTTTACAAATATTTTTATAAATCCCCGAAAAATGCAATAAAATAAAATACCCATAAATTTGGCCCATTACAATACCCCCTCAATGAGAGGTCTTCTGTCAAAACAGAAGAAATCTCATTGATAAAACCCCTAAGAGGACCGGTGAGGAACTGGTGCCAACAACCCCCTTTTTGTTCTTACACTTCATGGGTAAACGACCCCCCTGGCTCGGCGACCATGGACGCATCTGAACGAGATCACTGGACTTCTCTGTGCAAGATCCCAACACCGAAAAATCGAACAGATACGCACCACAGCGCACCTCACCTTCTAACATGCTACCCCAAAAAATCCAACTCCCTGGCTTAGATCATGCCAGATCCTCAACCGATATGTTTCCCCTTACATGCAAACTGGGCTGCCTTTAGCAGATACTGGGTTCACACACACACCTATTCTACATATTGTAAAATTGAAATATTCTTTGAAAATTTATTAAGCAAAAATCATTAGCTGTTTTTCTTGAAGATCAAAACACAAATTTTGCATCTATACTGAATAATTCTCTTCATTAGTTTTTTGTTATTAAAAAATTAAATCAATTGAACATTTCTTAAAAATAGGAACATCCTTAATCTAACATGTGACTACACCTATACTCTAACAATACAATTCAATAAAATAATTCAATAATAATAAACACGGTTAGTACACAAACAATAATGTAACCAAAGTTAAACATATCAATTAGACGGCAGGCGCAAAATCAAGAATTTTTTTTTTCAAAAACATTTTCCACAAAAAAATTTAAAATTCAAAAAATTTAAATTTCTTAAAATATTTTCTTTCCATATTGAAATTATTTAAATATTTTTTCAAATCAATTAAAAACAAAAGTTGAATTAACTTCCTTGCTAAACATGCCTAGTATATGACCTCACCCATCAGCTGATCAAAACTGGGTCAAGTCAAAAACCTTGACCTACATACGTTATACACAAGTTATATTTGTGA
This sequence comes from Magicicada septendecula, assembly GCA_034769895.1. NCBI lineage: Eukaryota > Metazoa > Arthropoda > Insecta > Hemiptera > Cicadidae > Magicicada > Magicicada septendecula. The sequence continues at coordinate 681,233,951 of CM068368.1, read as the reverse complement.
ACACATTAAACATCTGTAAAATTCTGTCTTTCAACACAAAACATAATAAAATAAAACATTTAGAATAACAAGACATTATTATAAATAACAATCAAATTGATATTTAAATTATTCAACTAATACTTTATAGCTTTACCTTATATTCAAACTCTATCAAAAATTTGTCACTGGTTTCACTTAAAAATTTTTTATATTCAACTATAAATCTCTTTCTTTATTATTCTCACTCTACATTACTTTGGGTGATTTAATTATTTATCTCAACTTGATCTGCCACTTGGCATTTACACATATATCATCTTTCTCACTCTCTGACTCTAATACCACTAACAACTTTAACTATCAGGACACCCATCTCTATCAAAATATCTATCAAACAATCTCTAAACCCAACTTACCATTAAACTCAATCTACATCATTCTCTCGATATATATAAAAAAAATACTCTCTAACCCTTTGTACCTAGGATAAGTGTTCCCCCCCCAAAAGCTCATTCCCTTAATCTGGTTCTTGGATTCTACCTAAGGCGACCCTTTCCCACCAAACCTGTCCCCTCCCGTCCCAACCCTTTTGTTGCGGACTCCCACATTACACTATCCCCTCTTACAAAATTACCATCCCCAAATTTCAATCTTATTACCTCACTTCAACTACAACAAAATAACATCATCAATTATAAACATCAATATATCAATCAAAACTCTACATATATTCCCCATAACTACTGTGTCAACATCAATACTTCTCAAATTCTATTACATTAACTTACAACAACATTACATGACTTCAAAACAATATTTTCATCTCTAGTACCACTTTAACTTTAACTTTAACTTGGACTGGTCTATATGTCCCACCAAAATATTCATCACCCCATTTATCTTTTATTAACTTTCACAAATCATTACTTTATTTCTCACTTATTTGAAATAGCATCTTTAGCACATTAAACATTATATTTGACATTAACTACCTTGAACATTTATCAACAATTTAACAGTGACATTTTACTACAGATCAGCTGATATTCCCAACAAAGTGAAAACACATTTCAAAAATTGTGTAGGTTACATGAAATACATATGATTATCAATCCTTACATCTAACATCATTGTTTCCCCTCTTTCTGACTCTGATAATATTACATCAACCGCCTGCCAGTCGGTTTAGTTATTTACTTAGTTTCAAAAATACACAAATTATATAAAACACATATTTCAATTCTTACCTCTAACACAATAAAATAATACATTGAACACAATAAAATATAGAATGCACACATTATACTGAATGCATGAACCCCTATTTATCAAAGCAGAATACAAGCGTTTATTAGAGCAAAATTTAGTTATCATTTTGAATTTACAAAATTTAAGTACGTTGCTCATCTGAGCAACCCCCTGATCCACACACACTATTGCAATTTATGTAGGGCTGTAGCGCCCTTTCGCTTCCACAAAGACTGCATAGTTGGAGGAATTGGACATCACCGTGTCTTTGCTTCGGCTTGACATTTTAAAAGCTTGTGGATATCGACATATCCTTATTATATATTGAAACGCCCTTAAAACGGGTCTACCACCTGGCTATGCTGTCCCCACGCGGACAGAGTGGCAGCCGCTGTTCCATAGTTCCTGGATTTCCCCTAATTTCACCCCCCATTTAATTTCTATTATCAACCAATTTCAAGCCAGCTATGGTCAAGGGACTTGATATGGCCATAGCTGACCGCTAGCCAAAGCCACGATTAGTGCTGGTAAGGCAGTAATCGCCCGAAAAGTCGGGGAATCTAACTTTCATTTCAATGCCTGTTCTATACGTCATTGTTATGTACGGCACGAGCGTCTATCAGGGTACAAATTAATTTTGTACTAAAAAGGTGTGCTGCACATTTTCGCCCTGTTGGCCTCCGATGGAGGTAACACTCCCTGTTACCCCCAACCCATTCCACTATCTACTGGGGCACAGGCCACCCCAGCAATAGCGCCTTAATAACTAAATAATAAAAGTTTTTATATACAACATTCTAACGTAACATTTTCATCAATCATTAATCATTTAACTCCTTCATAACTTTCTACAATTAGATTACTTAAAATTTTCAAATTCATTATTAATAATTATCATATATCATCTTTTAGTTATTATTAAATTTTTTAATTATCATTTTTATTTAACACAATTATTTCAAATCATCTCATTATAGAATTAAAATCTTTTCATCTGAGTTACACCTGTAAACATTTTCATTATAGCTGACTGTTATTATAAAAATTTTTATACTTACAGTCCACTTAAACTGACATACACAAAATATATACACCATACACCAATACTTTTACGTAACCTCTGAAACATTTAACAAAATGTTATTTCATATTCAACAATTTAACAATTAATTACCAAATACCTATCTCGTAAAATAATTTAAATTCATTAGAAAATTTAATTATACAACATTTGAACCAATCAACATATTTAAAACATCTCAAATTATTTTAATGAAATTAATTATTGAAGATACAAATTACATAGCTATCAAAACAATTACAATTTGCTAATTACTGTCTCCAAAATTAATTTTATTATTTATTTAAATTGCCAAATATTAATATTATTATTACAACAATTACCTGCATACACATTGTTAACTTAACATTTTACAATACACACAAATAAATTTATTAAACACTTATTTATTTACAAATCTTCCTCCTTATTTATTCCGTTATATCATATTTCAATGTCAAAATCAGCTAAGTTATTACCATGTATTCACATACTTAAACTGTTCCTTCCCCGATTTCTTAATCTACCCTCCATTGTCATGTAATAGTCGTACCTTTTTATAACATTTCTCTTTCTTACTTATACTCAATTTGTTACTATTATTATTATAACACACCATTATTTCTATATCCTTCATCATACCATTTATTATTTCATACAACTTGTCACTATCCATTAATTTTGTCCAGTCTCCGTTAGTAAATTGTCTCAATACCCAGTCAATTATTTTATCATCATTTATAACAGTTTTATTCAAATATTCCTCTCTCTCTCTCTTTCATAATGCAATTCACTTTCTTCATCTCTCTCAATATCTAACACCTGCACTAACATCTCATAACCTCTATTAATCTCAAAAATTTTTATTTCTCTCTCTCTTTCATTACAACACCTCTCATAACCATACTGAACTCTCCCATTCCATGCAAAGGGCACCATTAAATATTTATTACCTCTACTGGCTTTACCAGTTAAATCACAAAAAATACAGGGACCATAGGTGGACATAGGTGGAAACTCTGTCCTCATTAAACACCTGTGAAAACTCTGTTTCACCATAAACTTGGGGAACATCTGCCCTTTGCCCATTTAACCTCTCTACACACACACTTATAACCTCATCAACACTTTCTCTGCTCACAACCTTACACTCTAACACCACGTTTTTAATTTCACCACTGTTACTTACCGTATCATCCTTAGATACCCCCTTTTCATCTATATAATCATTATTCTTATTTAATGTTATTTCATCATTATAATTACTTGTATTACTCCCACTTACCTCAGAATTGTAATCACCATCTCCCACTATTTGGTAACTGTTATTTATTAATTCATTATCTTTATCACTCACCTGGTTAATTATTTCTTCACTATCATTAACAACATTATTATCACTCTCTATTGCTACATTTTTAATTGTGTCACCGTTATCACTTTTGATCTCGTGACTACCATTTTCTACTATTTTACTTTCACTAACCCATTCACTTACCTTGTTACTTTGTTTGTTAGTGTCATTACTATTTTTGTTCAGGAAAGCGTATAGTCCCGTTTTTTGTTCTTCCATTCGTCTAAGCTCATTATTCAATTTACGCCAATCATCCTCAGTCATTCCTTTCAAAACCCTTTCAAACTCGCGCATGAATTCCGTACTATTCCATAACTCCCCCGATCCACTCACTTTATTTTCTTGTGCCTCGGCCATGTTCACTGCCTTATTTTCTGCCACCGTTATTTCGACTAACTTACCTTTATCATTGGTCATCTTACTACCAATACTAATATCATCACTATGCTTTCTAATTTCGGCAAATATTGCTTCTTCTTGTTCTTCCATCCGCGTTAAATTGTTATCTAAATTACCCCACTCCTCGTCTGTCATTTCGCCTACCACCCCTCGAAATTCACTCTCCCACTCATCTAGGGATTGCAATCAGGCATCATTTGCAATCCGGCCGGATCCGACCGGATTCCCAGCGATCCAGCCGGACCCGGCCGGATTGATCAAATCAGGATGATTTTCACTTTTCGGTTCAAAATGAACTGTTAATGAGTTAATCGAGTGTAATTGTACTTATTATAGGTAGTTTATTAAAAAAACATATATATATATATATATATATATATATAATCAACTTTATTTCCAATGTTAAGATTAGACAACGAGCAAACAATTAAAATCTAGTAGTGTAGGGTAAGTAATTAGTAAAATTTTAACAACGTAACGAGTGGTTCAATCTTCCACTTCCTAAATTTCATAGTAAGTAACTTTATAAAATCTAATTTAATTAACCTTACGTAATTTACTTAGATGAGTATTGAGATCACAATAATTATTAAAGTATTTATTTGAAAATGCTAACTAACAAGTCTTATAGTTATGACAGACACCATCATGATTTGATGAATTTGTCTGATGAATAGCACAATTATCACAATCTTTATTGTATTATAATTATAGCTCTTTAATTTAGTCAACTTACGATAAATAATTATTTTAAGTAATGATTATTTCAGTATATATATTATCAAAAAATCAATTTTGATTTTGAAAGAAGGATCTTAGAAAACAAATAGTGTTAATTGTGTCATCTCCCAGTCGACTTCTAATGGAGCTACAAATATAGCCTGCGGCCGAAAAAGCCCTTTCAGCTTCTACACTTGTTGGCTTTATTGTCAGCAAATAATCATGAATAGTAGATAAGTACAGTATTCTCCTCGAACTCCTTCACTTTCAAACGCAGTCATTTCCTTTTTTAGTACTTTATCAAAATCTTTTTCTTTTTAAGTATTTATGCTATAACATGTGGATTCTTGCTGGATTTGTAATTGTAGTTCTTCCTGTAATGTCAAATCTTTCTTTAGTAATGGTGAATCTACGTTCTCCTCTACTATTTCTTCCACGTTTTCTTTAGACTTATCATCTTGAATAACTCTCTCTAAGATTTTTTTCATTTCTAATCGTATGACTTTTTTCTTTGGCATAGTAAATGTATCATCGGATCCGTTTAGATTTTCATGATATTTCTTTGGATTCTGTAAATATATTAATATTCCTGATACTATAGTGCGGCGTTCTTTAATCCTTGTACATAGTGCTTCATATAATTCATTACTTAACACCGTGTCATGAGTGAGCAACTTCTCTAAAACAAATTTTAGTGTTGTTTCAGCAGTTAACAGGGTTGAATCTCTTCTGCATAGGGCCTCTACAGCCAATTTAAATGGCTGCAAACTGTCAATCAAATCTTTTATTTTCGACCATTCAAGGTCACTAAATTTAATGTCAGATCCTATATCTATTAAAGCTTTATCGACACACACTTTCAGCTTATAAAATCTTTCGATCATAGAGAGAAGACTATTCCAACGTGTGCGGCAATCCAACATCAGGCTTCATTCTTTACCTATATCTTCTTTCACATACTTTTGCAGATACATATCCTATTTAGTAGGCGACCTTTTGAACAGCTTTACTACTTTTCGAACTTTTTGAAGAATATCATTGAATCTAGGAATTACTTCAGCCTTAGAAAGATAAGGATCCCCAGGATCCGTTATTGTAACTGTAACCCCTTGTTCAAGTTGTTCTTCATCACTCATTGTGTCTTCGTCATCTGTATCTGTATCTGATTCATTAGATGTTGTTGACATTGTTGCTAGGCGGTTTTCTGCCTTCTCTTCATTTTTTTTATATAAAACATCGACCACAGCTAATTGTAACCCATGTGCGAAGCAGAGTTGTTGATAGCAATTCATGAGCTTACCTACTTTGACCATAACACTTGCGCCGTCAGTACTCATGCCAATAATATCAGTATCAGTTTCAAGACCGAAGCTTTTTAAGCGATTTTTTTATTAGACTGATAGTATGTTCCGCAGTACACGAACCATGGATTCTAATCAAGCCCAGATTAAAGTGTTTTTCTTTGTGGTGTAAATTTAGGTTCAAATATCGGTGATTTTTTTGGGAAGTCCATTCGTCAAAAATCAAAGAGAATCGTTTTCCTTGTTTCCAAAGATATTCGAACTCAATTATCAAGTCTGCTTTAACGGTATTTGCGAAATTTGTTACTATAGATTTTATAGTGTGCCGAGTTTTGGTATACTCGGCCCTTTTCCCAGTTAATTATGTGATGGTCATTGCGGGGGTTTGTGAATTAATTATTTGAGCGAAGTATAAGCCGTTATCTGCATGCTTTGTTGCCGATCCGTGCGCGCTCTAGGCGGGAGTGATACGTAATATTTTTCTTGTGACTACGGTGTGGAGTATTCGTCAGGCAGCCGAACACGAAACAGTTACCAATTTCTCCCGGCGGCCATCAGTTTGATTTTGTTGTCTGCTAATATCTATCATGACTAGATAATCGACTAAGCGACTCTTCGGGTTCCCGACCTAAGACGATCTCGATCCACTTCAGCGGGTGGCCGATCATCTGCCACCAATGGTATTACATGAGTGATTCTCCGTCTGTGCCGTCGGGAGGAAGAAATGGACAATACATCAGGTTTCGTGCGGATTTTACCAGGTGACATTTAACCTATATACATATATTTTGGCCTCTACAATGTAGAACATCTCATTCACTTCCTGGAACTTCTCCAGTTAAAGTTGTTGGGACACAAGTCCAGCGAGACAATTAGTGCTTTTAAATTTTGTCAGTGCATTTTACTAAGGCTTATGCCCCCTGAGTAAGTGTGAGCCCGGACGGGGTCATGCGCTACCGAATTTTGCTGAGAAATTTTCTTTAAGGGCAAAAGTGTGTGTGACTTAAGTTTAATGATTTGTAGGGGGTGAATTATGCTTACATTGATTAAGGGTATTCATAGCTATATGGGTTTCATTTTTTTTTGTAGATTTAAAGGTTTGGGGAGGTCCTGTAACCTGTGGACGTCACCCGTAGGTGCCGTTAGTACAGGTCTATAGCATGTTTTAGGTTGCTGGATCTGGTGGTGCGCATGGCCTCGCCTGTGGCCAAGCCAATTCTGTAGAAACAACTCAAATGTGTTTTATTAGGGGCTGATGTTATAAAGCTTTTTTTAATTAAAATTGTCTTTATATATATTTTATAAAAATTATCTTCACTCAGTAATAATTCAATATAAGTGAAATTTCATTCCGTTCTTTTACTGCCATAGCCAGTGTACTACTAGTTCAATTGTTAATATGAGCACACTATTGGTTCAATCATAAACCGTATTATATATACTTTATAAAAATTATCTTAGCTCAGTAATAATTCAAATGAGTAAAATTTCATTCAGTTCTTTTACTGCCATAGCCAGTGTACTACTAGTGGAGTTGTTAATATGAGTACACTATTGATTCTTACTGCTATTCATAAATTCTGTTATACATTCGTACGGCCGTGCAGCCATGTTGACCTGGCCATGGCGCAGTCCTATCTGGGGGAACCGTTCTAAAATTTTGAATTCTTGTGATAATTTCATTGGTTGCAAGCAGTCATAACTGGACTGGTTAATGGATTGGTTTATGAAAGTTTATGGAGGCTGGGCACTTGACCCTTTTACAGTAGTTTGGGATGGGGATCTAGGTCACTGATACTGAAGATGGTATTCTTCGGTGGCATGGTTAAATGTCTCTGAGCGGCCTGCCAGGTGAACATGTGTGTAGTATATATATGTGTGTATATCGATATGTGTGCGCCATGTGTATTTATGTAACTATTTATTTGTGTGTAATTATGTGTCCATATTGATTGATGTTATATTTATTTATATTTGGGAGATATTATTATGCTGATGTCTACATGTAATTTAATTTGATGAAAGGATACTTGCATATTTTCAGAGGATTGTACACTGGGGGTGATACTTGCATGTTATTTGAAATAGCTCAATAAAATTGTTATTGTTGCTAAACAACGAGTTTAATTGCAAGTCCCGTCATACTGGACCCAGCGCAGTTTTTGCTTCCCTAGGCTCTGGCCTAGTTTTAAATAACTAGTGGCCCCTCTTTCAAAAAAATAAAAATAAAAATAAAAATAAAAAAAAAAATTTTTTTTTAATAAAGTCTAAAAGTTGAAAGAGGGGTTACAAATGGTAGCAGAGCGCGATCGATTCTTTGCTCGAACCCTTGGGTCCTGTGGTGTGACGGGGCTTGCAAACTCGGAAATAGTTTGGAAAGGACATCAAACATCAGCAATATTTGAAAATGAAAATAATTGGTAGATGCTATGGGATTTCCATTGTAAACCTGGTGCCGCCACGTGGCATGCGTTTTAGTTGGGGGTTTTTATTATTGTTGAGATTGGACCTTACCGGAGGGCGCGGGGGTGTTGCCGGGGGAATGGCCGCCTATTATATACATAGTTATGAAGTAAAAGCGCGAGAGGTTAACTGGATGTGGTATGGCCTGACCGGAAGTCGGTACTGTCATTGACCAGTAGTTATAATAAATGTCTTGTTGAATTGTTATATGTTGTGGTAGTTGTTCGGTGGTGTGAATTGTATGTTAGTGTTAGTGTCTGATGTCGTTTCTTCTTTGAGTCTGGCGGCTGACGGAGAGTTGGTTCTGGAGTGGATCGGGTTTTCGCAGCGCTAGGGAACCCGGGGGTCCTCTTGATGGAAGAGAGAGTACTCAAGATTTTCCTTTGTAAGTCATGTTTTTGTGTTAGGTGTTTCGTGAGTATTATGTTTGTTGTTGTGGGTTTTGAATTGTGATTCTGGCGGGGGTAGGTTACCAGAAACTACCCAACCCTATTTCCGGCATTCTCCAGAGACTTCCGGTGGTAGATGGACAAGATGTGGGCAAATTGTTGGTTTTCCTGGACATCGTCCTGCAGTTGGCGGAGTTTCCGGGGCTGCCTGAGGATGTCCTCTTGTCTGTTATATATCCATATTGCCGGGGTTCATTGGCTGAGCTGGTCACCCGCACTCTGCGTCGTGGTGGCAGTATCGACTCTCTCCATGGGGAGGTGTTGGACTCTTTCATACCCCGTCGGCAACGTGAGCATTTGAAACTTAGCCGGTTCTATCGTGCACAGGCCAACGGAGAGGCGTTGGGGGATTTTGTGCAGGATATCCGTAAATGTGCTCGGGTTTTGAGGTTAGGGTTGCCCGAGAAGGATGTCGTTGGAAGAATTTTAGAAGGGGTGACGCCCCAAGAGAGATCCCGTTTGGTGTTCGCGGACCGTCCACGTTGTTTTGCGGACCTCGAACGGCTATGTGTGTTTTCTAGAACGGTCCAGGGGATTGACGAGTCCCGTGAGCACGTGACCCATGATAAGTTAAGACACGAGAGGTATGGGGGGCGAATCGTTCCATCCTCATGCGGTAATGAAAATAGAATTATAAACTCTTGTAGCGAGAGGTGCAGTCGTTCGCCTAATGTGACTTGTTTTAAGTGTGGTAGGTTGGGCCACGTCAGACGATTTTGTACCGGGGTTGGGTCGAGTCCAACGTCCCTCCCCAAGGCGCCCAAGGTCATTCAAAAAAGGGTCAATGAGGGGAAGATATGTCGGAGGTCTTCCCCTACCTGTCGCGGGTCTTCTAAGGTACGCGCCTCCAGGCCAGTTGTAGGTCCCAAGTCTTTAGGCAGCAAGGTCCTCCAAACCATCTCTAGAACCACTTCCGTATGCCCCTTCTTGCTGTTGGAGTTGAAAAAGAGTCAACTCAGAGCATTAGTTGACTCCGGATCAGCAAGATCCATCATTTCATCTAAAGTGTGCGAGGACCTTGAACGACAGGGTTTAATTAAAAGGTCGGAACAGTCTTCCGTAGTGTGCTGGATGGCATCCCAGGAAATTCTGCCCATTTCCCGGGTAGTTTCTTTCAAGTTCAAAATTGAGGGATTTTCTTGGGTGTGGAACTTTCTGGTTTCTCCTGCTCTGGGAGTTGAATGCATTATTGGTGCCGATTTCATCTGCAAAAGTGGTCTCGTTATTGACATCCAAGAGCACCAATGCTATTTTAAATTTAATCGGGGAGTTGTAATCCCTTTCCTTGGATATCAGGGGACCAGGCAAGATATCCAAGAGGTTAAGTGCCCCGACACATCTAGAGACCACCTCTCCCAGTCCCAGCGGTCCGCTTTAGATCAGTTGTGTGAGCGTTTCCCCACTGTATTAACTCCGGCCCTTGGGCTCACACATCTCTTGGAGTATAAGATCCGCCTAACGGACTCCAAGGTGGTGCGCTCCCACCCTTATAAGTTTGCCCCTCCGAAGATGAGCATCTTGAGGGAGAAGGTTCAAGAATTATTAGATCAAGGGGTGATTGAGCCTTCTCAGTCCAGTTATGCCAGTCCAGCGTTCCTAGTGCCCAAGCCTGGAGGTAAGCACAGGATGGTCATCGACTACCGCAAGCTGAACGCTAACATCGAGGTAGATTCGGTCCCACTTCCTGACCTTCATTCCGCGTTCGATTGGTTCAGTGAGGCGAGGTATTTTACCATCATTGACCTCAACTCTGCATATCACCAGATTCCTTTGACGAAAGAAAGTAGGCCCTACACGGCATTCTGTGTTCCGTGGAACCTCTATCAGTATTCTAGGGTTCCTATGGGTCTAGCGGTAGGGGCCCAAACACTCACCCGTTTGCTTGACACCGTTTTTCATGATGTCAAGTTCAAGTACGTTTTTAATTATCTTGATGACTTGCTGGTGTACAGCAAGGGGTACGAGGAACATTTGGATCATCTTGAAGAGGTGATGTGCAGGTTGAGGGGTGCCAGCCTCACTGTCAATCCAGAAAAGGTGAAGTTCGCCCAGACTCAAATTTCTTTTCTGGGCCACCTGATTTCCCATAGAGGTGTCACTGTGGATCCTGAGCGAACACAGGGAATCAGGGACTTTCCCCCACCAAAGGATGCCAAAGGCATCGCGAGATTTGTGGGGATGGTCAATTTCTATCGACGTTTCATCCCGAACGCGGCGGAGATTGCGGCACCTCTGAATGAACTCCGGAAGAAGGGCGCCAAATTTGTATGGGGGGAAAAGCAACAGAAGGCTTTCGAGACTCTGAAGGAAGCCATTATTTCCCCTCCAGTAGTGAGGATGCCAGACTTCTCGAGACAGTTTATCTTACAGACAGACGCGAGTTCGGTGGCGCTCGGGGCGGTTCTGTCCCAAGTTGTTGATGGTGCTAGGCAGCCTGTGGCCTTCATTTCTAGAACTTTGACCCAACAAGAACGGAAGTCTTCAGTGTATGAGCTAGAGTGTTTGGCTGTTGTATACGCTCTAGATAAGTTCAGGCGTTTTCTGGAACACGCTGAGTTCCTGCTCGAGACCGACAACCAGGCTCTCTCTTGGCTTCTCGCTCATCCCCGGCAGCTGGGTAAGATTGGACGATGGGTGGTTAAAATCTCATCCTTTAAATTTAAGGTGCAACACATTCGGGGAACTCAAAATGTGGTTGCAGATGCTTTGTCCCGTATGTTCTCCCAGCCCAGCGAAGCCCAGCCGGAGCAACTCTGTTCTGTTCTACTGGACTTTCCTTTAGCTTTTACTGATGTGTTGCCCCATCAGTTAAATGATGAAGAGTTGGGTCCGATCATCCAAAATCTAAAAGAGGGTAACGTGCAGGTCCCCTACTTCTTGTCCAGGGGCGTCCTATGTTGCAGAGAGAAGAAAGGACGGGCCCCGAAGATAGTGCTGCCTAGCAAACTCGTGCCCATGGTCTTCAGCTACTATCACAATTCCCCGGTAGGTGGACATAAGGGAATTTCGAAGACCATTTCCAGTATTAGGAAAAACTTCATCTGGAAGGGCATGGATAGGGACATAGCAACTCGGGTGAAGGCATGTCATCTCTGTGGCTTAAGCAAGCCTGCCCAAAACACAAAGTTAGGGCTGTTGTCATCTGATGTGGCGAGCAGACCGATGGAGAAGCTATTCATCGACTACGTGGGACCCTTCCCGCGTAGCAAGTCAGGTAATGCTTACCTACTTGTCTGTGTGGATGCTTTTTCGAAGTTTGCCTGGCTACTGCCCTTACGGCAGGCAACTGCTCGATTGACCATAAACGCGCTCCAGAGTCATGTATTTCAGCACTTCGGTCTTCCGGCCATCATTGTCTCGGACAATGGACCACAATTTATTTCAGGCGATTTTCGGCGAATGTGCTTCGCCAATGGCATCAAACATGTAACCACTTCCCCCTATTACCCACAGCCATCCCACGCGGAGAGATTCAACAGGAATCTCAGGTCCGCGCTTATTGCTTATCATGCAGAGCAACAGACCACCTGGGACCAGAATCTTAAGTGGTTACAGCTAGCTTTCAATACGGCCCTGCATGACAGTCATAAGGCCGTTCCCTTCGAAGTGATGTTTGGTTTCTCGCCTACGCTTCCCTTGGCTAACTTATGGAACATAGAAGATCTTCTGCCAAGTAATCCGGACATTAAGACGGCAGATAGGTGGAAAGAGGCCCGGAAGAATTTGCTTCATGCGCACGAGCGCGTCCGTAGTCGGTATAATCAGGGGCGTATTCCGAATCCCTTTGAAGTAGGAGATTTGGTCTACTGCCAGAGCCACCCGATCAGCTCAGCTGCCGATAAAAGAGCCGCCAAGCTGTGCTACCGCTGGTCGGGGCCGTACCGCTACCTGGGGTTCGCGTCGCCTGTGACGGCTAGGTTGGGCGAACCGGGAGATACTTCTAAAGAGATAGTCTCTCACGTTTCGAAGTTGAAGCCCTGCCACATCGGGCGGACGGGCTGATAGAAAGGGGGGGAACTTGCCGGTCCCCATTTAGGTGGGGATGGAGGTTATTCGGGGAGGTGTGTGCTCTGGGGGGGGAGTCGATATATGGTAGCGGGTAGGTGTTCCCCACAGTCCCAGTGGTGTTCGTCTACTTCAGGGATGCGCCCCTGCCTGCGCGAGCCTTGGTTCTCTCCAATTTTCCTTTTTTCTGGAGAGAGCCATGTCCTTACCTTCTGTTCCAGGCCTTGATCTTCAATGATCCTTGCCCTTTCCTTCTTCCTGATTTTCCTAACCTGCCCAAAAAAAAAAAAAAAAAAAAAAAAAGGAGAGTAGAGAGCCCTTGGAGCACACACACACGTATGGGATTATGGATATATGTATACATATACATGCAAGTGAGATTATTGGGTCAGGGAGACCAGATCCCCTTTCTTCGGTGATCCTGAAAAACGGTTATTGTTTGGCGTTTTGGGGCTAGTCCCTTTGGTAACTATAGGGCTTGCCGCCCTGTTGTGGTTGTGTCGGTTTCTCAAACATAGTTGGGCATGTCTCGGGGGGCCAGTGCTCAGGGAGCTCCCGTACCTTCTTTCGTCTTTTCTTCACTGTCTTTTCTTGCCTTGGGCTGGCCCTGATCAGGTCAGCCTGCGGTGGCTACACACTTACACGTTACATGTCTTCTTCTGCTCTTTCGTTTTCCTTCTGAGCATCTGTTCTCCTGGGAGCCATGACTGATGGGAAAACCGATAACAACTTGAGTATGGTATATAAGGATGGTACACTGCAGGGTACCACTGAGTTCCAATTGGGGCAACCATGTTGCCCTTTTGGAGTGGGGGTGTGCCGAGTTTTGGTATACTCGGCCCTTTTCCCAGTTAATTATGTGACGGTCATTGCGGGGGTTTGTGAATTAATTATTTGAGCGAAGTATAAGCCGTTATCTGCATGCTTTGTTGCCAATCCGTGCGCGCTCTAGGCGGGAGTGATACGTAATATTTTTCTTGTGACTACGGTGTGGAGTATTCGTCAGGCAGCCGAACACGAAACAGTTACCAATTTCTCCCGGCGGCCATCAGTTTGATTTTGTTGTCTGCTAATATCTATCATGACTAGATAATCGACTAAGCGACTCTTCGGGTTCCCGACCTAAGACGATCTCGATCCACTTCAGCGGGTGGCCGATCATCTGCCACCAATGGTATTACACGAGTGATTCTCCGTCTGTGCCGTCGGGAGGAAGAAATGGACAATACATCAGGTTTCGTGCGGATTTTACCAGGTGACATTTAACCTATATACATATATTTTGGCCTCTACAATGTAGAACATCTCATTCACTTCCTGGAACTTCTCCAGTTAAAGTTGTTGGGACACAAGTCCAGCGAGACAATTAGTGCTTTTAAATTTTGTCAGTGCATTTTACTAAGGCTTATGCCCCCTGAGTAAGTGTGAGCCCGGACGGGGTCATGCGCTACCGAATTTTGCTGAGAAATTTTCTTTAAGGGTAAAAGTGTGTGTGACTTAAGTTTAATGATTTGTAGGGGGTGAATTATGCTTACATTGATTAAGGGTATTCATAGCTATATGGGTTTCGTTTTTTTTTTGTAGATTTAAAGGTTTGGGGAGGTCCTGTAACCTGTGGACGTCACCCGTAGGTGCCGTTAGTACAGGTCTATAGCATGTTTTAGGTTGCTGGATCTGGTGGTGCGCATGGCCTCGCCTGTGGCCAAGCCAATTCTGTAGAAACAACTCAAATGTGTTTTATTAGGGGCTGATGTTATAAAGCTTTTTTTAATTAAAATTGTCTTTATATATATTTTATAAAAATTATCTTCACTCAGTAATAATTCAATATAAGTGAAATTTCATTCCGTTCTTTTACTGCCATAGCCAGTGTACTACTAGTTCCATTGTTAATATGAGCACACTATTGGTTCAATCATAAACCGTATTATATATATTTTATAAAAATTATCTTAACTCAGTAATGATTCAATATAAGTGAAATTTCATTCAGTTCTTTTACTGCCATAGCCAGTGTACTACTAGTTCAATTGTTAATATGAGCACACTATTGGTTCAATCATAAACCGTATTATATATACTTTATAAAAATTATCTTAGCTCAGTAATAATTCAAATGAGTAAAATTTCATTCAGTTCTTTTACTGCCATAGCCAGTGTACTACTAGTGGAGTTGTTAATATGAGTACACTATTGATTCTTACTGCTATTCATAAATTCTGTTATACATTCGTACGGCCGTGCAGCCATGTTGACCTGGCCATGGCGCAGTCCTATCTGGGGGAACCGTTCTAAAATTTTGAATTCTTGTGATAATTTCATTGGTTGCAAGCAGTCATAACTGGACTGGTTAATGGATTGGTTTATGAAAGTTTATGGAGGCTGGGCACTTGACCCTTTTACAGTAGTTTGGGATGGGGATCTAGGTCACTGATACTGAAGATGGTATTCTTCGGTGGCATGGTTAAATGTCTCTGAGCGGCCTGCCAGGTGAACATGTGTGTAGTATATATATGTATGTATATCGATATGTGTGCGCCATGTGTATTTATGTAACTATTTATTTGTGTGTAATTATGTGTCCATATTGATTGATGTTATATTTATTTATATTTGGGAGATATTATTATGCTGATGTCTACATGTAATTTAATTTGATGAAAGGATACTTGCATATTTTCAGAGGATTGTACACTGGGGGTGATACTTGCATGTTATTTGAAATAGCTCAATAAAATTGTTATTGTTGCTAAACAACAAGTTTAATTGCAAGTCCCGTCATACTGGACCCAGCGCAGTTTTTGCTTCCCTAGGCTCTGGCCTAGTTTTAAATAACTAGTGGCCCCTCTTTCAAACAAAAAAAAAATAAAATTAAAAAAATAAAAAAATAAATTTTTTTTTAATAAAGTCTAAAAGTTGAAAGAGGGGTTACAATAGTATTTGGTGAATTAGGAAGTTGAAATCCGCTTTTTCTAAACAAATATCTCAAATCTGGCGATGTACAAAATAAATTGAAGGGCATACCATTTTTACAGACCATTCTCGAGATCATCTTTTCCATCGAGTTTTCCTTTTGAAAATAATTGTCTATTGTTTTAGACTTTTTCTTGGGTATTTCTTCCTCACAAATAATATTATCTGAATCAGTTCTTGATGTGGATGGTTTAGAGAATGAATCAGAATTCGGACGTTTTAATTGGCTATTTTCAGAACTTTGATCAATGCAAATGCAATGCTTTGTTCTCAAATGTGTTCTTAATCCTTTATAAGAACCTTTACTTATTTTTATTAACTTTGAGCACAATATGCATTCGGCGTTGACAGACTTGTCTTTTTGCATTTTTTTAAAATAATGCCATATAATTTTCTCACTGTCCCCACCATAATCCTCCTCATTTTGACTTGTTTTTGAAAGTGACATGTTTTATAATTTTTTTCAACTAGGATAAACTAATAATAAATTAGTATACTACGAGTAATACCTGTAACAAACAAAAGACAAAACATATTTAATTACAATATTAATTTAAATTTTTGTTCGTACGTAACGTAACTCAATTTAATTCATTTCGAAGTCTAATAATTCAGACAACTTGTGTAAACTATCTAGCATTATTTATTCATTTAATGATCTTTTATATCATTCACACACTCATAAGTCAACAAAATTTATTTGTCGATTGAGCAAAAACAATGTCTATTTCCATTTGAATAAAACACTTTTCAACGGATACTATCGCTAGCGTAAATACAAAAAAATAATATATATTTACTTACATTTTGACGAAGCACCGACATAACCAAACACATATTTATTGTCTCGAGCGAGGCGAATAATACTGAACTGATCAGCTGGCGTGTTGCGGAGAGAGGGGGTGCTGCGCGGTGTAGTGGCGCGGAGCGTCTCAGCGTCGAACGACTCGCACGCATGCACACACACCACGCGTATCGCATTTAAAGCACCTAATCTTGCAACAGCGCTATTATTTTGTCATAAATTGCTAACACCGGATCCGGTATATTGGTGCCGGATCCGATAAAGGTTTAATGATGCCGGATCCGCCGGATTCCCGGTCCGTTTTTCCGGATTGCAATCCCTACACTCATCCCACGCGAAACCCATATCCTTACCTTGTATTTCGGACGTGTTTAAAGTTCATTTATATAATACTTTTTATATATAAAAACCACTATTTTTCTACAATCAAAACGCCTAACACAACTGTAAATCATAACACAAACATAACCTACTCACACTTACGTAATTATATACGATAACTATTTTTTTTTAAATAAATTCGTCATTACCACATCCTATTTTCTGTGCATTAAAATAGGTCTATCTCGTATAAATAAAATTAAACGAAAATCCTGGCAGCGTGAGCCAATTGTAAACATACAAAATAGGTCGAAATATATAAATAAATAAAATATACTGCCAGAACTTACCTGCAGTCTTGTTCACTTACCTGCTGCATAAATTTTTTAATCAGAAGACCAGAGTCGACACCAATATCTTTAAAGGACAGATATGGAAACCTTTACACTTTACCTTAAATAAAAACTGGACAATTTTTGCAATCTGACTGCCCCCCAATAATAATTCAGAAGATACCCGGAACGTTTAGACGAATCTTGCAGCACAGAAATGAGAAAGTGGTAATGACGAAATAACTTAGACTAACACATTTTATAGTAACTTATATGTTTTAATTAATATGCGATTGTTTTAATTATTCGACTCAGAACACAAAAAAACATATTGGGGAATATGCATTTAGGTATCATATTTGCTATTCTCTTATATTATTATTATTATATTATATTAGGTAGCCCATTCTGCTCACTCGCACACACACACCATTTAATACTTTACCCCTTTTTACAATTTTCCAACTTTATTATTGATTTTTCACATAAACTGTTCACTGCCGCAATTCCGTACAACACGTGTTTTTATCGCTCACTTCAACGACCCGTTATTTCACTGTTCTAATGTTCGCCGCCCGTCACCAATATCACATTGCTACGTCCCTTAATTCCTCGGGTCCCGGTCGGTATGACGGCGTTATTATATTTAGTTAGTCATATTTAAAAGTTCGACCCGACCGGGCCCTTCAACACGATCTGCGTCTGTAAGCGAACTCCGTTACTCGTAGACTGGGAAGAAGCGTCTATGTTTCACTGCCAACTCAATTTCGTCGTTGTTTCAGGTGGAAACCAATGCCTTGTAATTGTTCGTCGTATTTTCGTCCTATTTGACTCATGCAAGTTTTAGTGTGCAGATCACATACGATATTTGTCAGGCACTGACTGACGTCACACAATAGGAGGTACTTATGCTAATATCCGCCAGTAAGGTAGACGAAAGGGTATCAAAATTTGTTTCTTAGCCATCTTGGTTTCATAAGTCGGCTTGGGTCCGCGCGCCTGGATGTATAATGCGTATGGGCGCGCAGTCACACTCAAACAAAGTTCTTGGAAATGAGGCTTGATAAATCCTCTACCGATTGCACAACGTGATATTACTACGCCTTAGTTAAAACTGTTCTTACAGCACGTGGTCTGTCTTTGTTGAAATTAGACTTTACAAATATTTTTATAAATCCCCGAAAAATGCAATAAAATAAAATACCCATAAATTTGGCCCGTTACAGTTACATCTATGTTTTGCGCTAGCGATTTCCGTAGCGATCCTTCAATTACCAGTACAACGCGAGTGGAAACCCTACCTGTAGTTCAATAGGGGTTTGTAAATCCCGGGTGGCGCCAAATTGTTTATTTAAAACAATTAAATTAATAGATAGTGTAATAAACAGTGTTCTAATCTATGACGGCCGGGAGCATTCAAATTTATTCCCGCCTTCGTTCGACCTTCTTAATCAAGCAGGTAGTTCGTAGAGTTGGCAGCGTGAGCACTTGCCGTCATTCTCGCTGGTCTCTGCTATACAATACACAATTTATACAATACACTTCCCTATGAAATAAAAACAATGGTTACACTCTGTACTAGTTTCTTTAATTATTGATTGGTAATTATTCAGTTTGACAATAAAATTATTCTTGGTTATTCAACAATTTTGCACCGACAATTAATATGAGTTTAATATCTCTAGGGTTTTGGCGAAGATCGATTTTGAACGAGCTATTTATTCAAGTATGGCGACTGTGTTGTCTGTTTACATTTATTATCGTTCAAAATCTGGGTCCTTAACTCACTGTTGCTTGTTCCCAGTTCATTGGGACACGTGTTCGGCGTGTCATCTATTCGAACACTTTTTTGCTACTGAAGATGGCCACCGGTGGTGTGGCCGAAGCGTCTAGCTGTAGATCAAGCACTCGACCACGGCCTTTCAGCACGGAAGTTTTAGACAATCAGTAGTGATAATATTTAATACTTAGGAAGGAAGACAGAAGAATAAAAGCAATCAGAAGATATACAGTAATTTTGAATAAAAATTACTGAATGAAAATTGCTGAAGACTCTGGTAGACCGGGCAAAAAGAATCTGTGAGCCCCGGTATCTCGAAGATGAGTTTCGGCATCTCGAGGAGGCACTGCAGTCCAACGGCTATTCTGCTGCGGAGGTTAGGAGAGCTGCCCGGCCGAGAAGATCTGGTAGGCCGGACGAGTCGTTGTCGCCTGAGGTTGTTGGCTCTGCTGTCTTGCCCTACATCCGTGGCGTGACTGACCGCATCGGCAAGTTGCTGAGTAAACGGGGCGTCAGGACGATCTTCAAGCCAACCAAAAAGATCCAACAGTTCCTGCGACCGGTAAAAGACGCCTGGAATCCGCTCTCGTCGTGCGGGGTGTACAGTATTCCTTGTACGTGTGGGCAGGTCTACATAGGCACCACGAAGCGTAGTGTCCGGACGCGCCTCTCTGAACATCGGAGATACTGCCGCCTGGGCCAGCCGGAAAAGTCCGCAGTTGCTGAACACGCTCTTTCCCATGACGATCACCGGGTGATGTTTGATGAAGCCCGTGTGTTGTCTTCTGTCCGGGGTTACTTCACTCGCCTGCATCTGGAGTCCATCCATATTCATAAGAATGCGTCCGTCGCTATGAACTGCCGAAGTGAAAGCATCGCCTTAAATAGTGTCTGGCATGGTTTGTTTTCCATGGCCAATCAGAATCGAGAATGATGAGCTGGCTTCTCATTGGTCCGCGTGATACACCTTAAGCGGCCAAAAAGTTATAAATAGAGACAGCGTAGCCTTAACTCACTGTTGCTTGTCCCAATTCATTGGGAGACGTGTTCGGCGTGTCATCTATTCGAACACTTTTTTGCTACTGAAGATGGCCACCGGTGGTGTGGCCGAAACGTTTAGCTGTAGATCAAGCACTCGACCACGGCCTTTCAGCCCGGAAGTTTTAGACAATCATAATGACACTGGCCGTGAAAGCCTACGTACTAAAATTATCACTACTGTTTGTATTTCCTTTCAAAGATTATTTTGATATCCCATAAGGTTGGGTTCTTTAAAGTATTAATGTTTGTACAATTATGTTAATATTTGTTAATTACATTTCTCTTTTAATTTACGTCCTTATTCTAACATTTTTCTTTTAACATGATTCATAAATTATCCTTGGCTAGTTACTCTCCTTGGATTTGTTAATTTCCTTGTTGATTTTCTATGATTTGTAGTTATTTGTTTTTGACAGTTAGGCATTTCATAGGCCTAAGTAGCCATTGATTATATTTACTTATTTTATACAAATTATATCTCATTTTACTCTAATGTGTTTTGTTTTGTTATTATAATTGATTTGTTTATTTGTTGATGTGTTTTGGATCTGTTTTTATAGTATTTGTATGTTTCTATTATTTTCTACATCATGCCTTGTTAATTATTTCCTAACTGATTTTCCAGTGTAATTAGATCTGTATTGATTCACCTTCTTATTTATCTATTTTGCCCTTGTTAACAATATGGCTACTACTTACTATTCTTTATCACATAAAACATAATATCTAGGCCTATGGTCTGTACAATTCCTTCAGCCATATCCTATTCATAAATTTAATTAAACAATTTTTTAACAGTTATTAGGTAATGTTTGTTTACAATTCTTTCATTCTTTATTATTTTTTGGGTGATAAACATCATCACACCATTTAAACTTACTTAATTGAATATCCCTTATAACCTGGGGTGTTTATTGATTTCATTTTTAATTTCTTATTTCTTACATAATCTCTACCTTCTATCCATGGTAACACTAACTGTTTACCTTCCATGGGATTCTCCCTTTTAAATACTATTGTATACAATTAAACTTAATTTTATTAATAATAAGATTCTTTTTTAAATAATAATGTCACCATCAATCTTCAGTGTTCATAACAGATTATTAAGTGTTTACATCTAATACTATCATTAACAACATTCTTAATTACTAATATGGTTCACCATTAATCATTTAGTGTTTATTATAGATTATTAAGTGTTTACATCTAATACTATCATTAACAACATTCTTAATTACTAATATGGTTCACCATTAATCATTTAGTGTTTATTATAGATTATTAAGCGTTTATTCCTATTAATAGGGTTTCTAATTATTTTGGGGTTTTACACTTTCACTTTTGCACTCCTTAAATGTTTATTTTAAGTGTTTATTAGGGTAATCCCTATAATTACTCTTTCTTTGTCACTTAGTTAATTTTATTTTCTCACCCTCTCACTATCTCTCTCTTTACAAATATTATTTATACTATTAATAAGTTATGTCTTTATAGAGTTCTTTATTACATCTAACTCTAATTCTTGGGTTAGTGTACTTTTATTTTTCACATTACTTTATTGGGTTTTATCAAATATCATTTACATTTATCCTTTAATCGATAATAATACTTATTTTTTACATTGATTAGTTATTGGTTTCGTTTCCAATATTATATTTGAGTGCACCATTTCTCCTTCTTCATATTCTATATTATTTGTCTGTGTTTTCTCATTCGGTTTCACTTTATTTCATTTATACTTGGTTTGTTTCATGTTCATTTTCCTTCTTCTTCACTTTCATCTTATTTTGTTTCATTTATTTTAGTTTTCCCCTTCTCATTTGGTTTTATTTCATTTGGTTCCATGGAGTCATTCACTTCCTTCAATAGGTTTCATTGTTTATTTGGTTTCGTTTTTTCCTTCTCCTTTTGTTTCTTTTTATTTGGTCAATCACTTGGGTTAGGTCATGTCGTCGTTTGTCGCGTCATTGTCATTTTATTTTCATTATTTTAAACATTTTATTATACGAATTATTTTTTATATTGTTGATTCATCTTCTTTATCCCTGGTATTGGGGTGGCTTATTTATGTTGTAACATAATGCCTCTCCTTCAAAATTGATCATTTTGGTAAAACACTAGCATAGTTTTTTATGAAATTATCAGTTATATATAATTTTTTCCTTTTCTTTCTTGTTTATTTCTTCCTTCTTATTTCTATTCTTACTGGTTCTATTCCTTTTTATTTAGATCTGTTTTTACTTATTTCCATTAGTGCGTTCTCCCTTTTATATAATTTTTTCCCTAACTTTTAGTAGCTGGTTTCTTCCATTACTACTCATTTTTCTGAGACCAGAGGAACATCATCTCTGCTCAGTTATTTTGATTGCTGGACCTATTCTCAGTCAATCTTAAATACCTTTTTTGTCATCTTGTGACTTTCATTAATAATAATATTTTTTGGGATTGTCCACTTAGTGGTTTTTTCGATCATTTTAGCCTTTTACTCATTCTTCCTTCCGCTGTACCTTTGCTATATACTGTTATTTACTCATACAGTTGATTGTTTTTTATTTATTTTGTTGTTAATTTCATTATTTCTAACTTTTCATTAGTTTGTTTTTCTTTTCTTCTTGTGATCATTTTAATTATCTTAGACTTCTTTTTTCTTTTCCTTCGTTGATTACCATTATTTTGCTTTAGCCATTTGCTGTATATTTGCTTGATACACATTTTTTTTCTTATACCAGTTCAGACTTTTTTTTTCTTTGAATAGTCGATATTCTTTATAATTTTAGGTATTTGTCTTAGCAGTTCTTGCTTGATTTCATTTTTGTTTATTTTGTTTTGTTTTAAATATTATTCTGAATAATTTTTGTAAGTTTGTTGTTCTTACTTTATAGGAATTTTTGTAACTTATTCCTTATATATATATATATTTTTTTTTCTTTCTTTTTACTTTATATGTTATTTATACATTGTGGTAAGGTGATCTTACTTTGTAGGAATTTTTGTAACTTATTCCTTTATTTTATATTTTATATTATACCTCATATTTGAATCGCTTGATGTTAAAAGGGCATATTTGCATTGCGCCACATTTCTGTTAAAGTGGATAAAACTGTATAACATTTTATTACATGATTATATTAACACTATACTTTCAGGTATCGTACAACTAGCTAACTTCATTATTACTGTGTAAAAATATCCTTAAAAAAATATGAATTCAAGTATTTTATAGACCTTCAAATGTCATGTAAATATGCCCTTTTAACAAAAATCCTTAACTTGCCGGTGACTGTGGACTTTTGGGATTGAAATATACACAAAAAATAAATAGAGTTTTAATAATAAGAAACTATTTATGTAAAAAGAAATACAAATTAATAGAAAAAAGTAATACAAAACTATTTACTGAAAAAAGTATTTTTTTTTTTGTAATTTTAGCAAAAATCTAAACATTTTCATGTTCCCTTTCATCATTACCGGTAATGTTTTGTGTAGGCCACATCAAAATTTCATTATAAAAGTTTTTGTGTTCAGCAGGAACATACATAATAGCTTTTTGAATATCTTGAATTTTTAATTTTTTTATAGCCACCTTTCCTGAAGAGTAAGCCTTGCTGAGTGTCTTGGTTGTTACAGCATCTCTTGTAGTTTGCCTCAGTATAAAAGTATGCATCACTATACTGTTTATAAATTCACTCTCTAAGCATACTCCTGAGTTTTCACTATTGTATCTGAGATGAAATAAAGAACTTATTCCAAAAAACTTCCTTTGATCCCTTGGTTTTTGGGAGGTTTCAATGGAAACAGGACTCTTTCTATAAAATCGAGGCCACCAGTTTTTGAAATCGTATATTAATTCACTGCTGTCTACTTCTACAACAGTAAACTTTTGCTGCTGTTAGTAATAATTTCAGTTAATTCATGAATTGAATATATTCTATCATGCCTTTTTAAAGCTCGTTTGATGATCGCAAAATCACGATCACATGGTAGGAAGCTGTGTCCCCGCACAGGAAAGAATTGCTCTACTTTCTTGAAACGTTCTGTATCAGTTAAAGACAACAAGAATTTTGATAGGGCATGATTTTTATTCTGCCCAGAGCAGTTATCAGAAAATATGTGTACCTCATCATATTCAGGAGGAACTGATGAAAAATAATCTTTAAGAAATGAACAAGTTTCATCTGGGCCTTTTTTGGCTTGGCCTTCGTGATAAATGTAAATAGTAGCAGTGTTACGTTTAATGTTGTGAATACAGAAAATGTTAATCGTTAATTGTCTCAAATAAAATAATTCCTGCACCGGCACTTTAGGTAAACTAAGATTCATCACAAAATCCATTGATATCGCCAAAATATTAGTATTCTTGTTTTCCTTAGCATCTAATTCCTCTTGTTTCAAGGCAGTGTAAAATTTTTTTGACTGTCTATTGTGAATTGCCAATTCTGCAACAGCTGCACGCTTAGCAGCTTCACCTAAATGGGGAGATTTAATTTTAATTTTAAGTTCTTCACATTGACAACAACAGTCGACTTGTGGCTGGCCAAAACGTAAATCAAAGTGGTCCTTGAAATGATTCCAGTAACTTGTATAAGAAACTTTTATATCCAGATGCTTTTTAGTGAATAGAGAATGCATCATTTTAACATTTAAATTTGCTGGTAAAAATTTAATTACTTTTCCAGAATAGTGACTTGTTTTAACTGGGAAAGAATGTACATGTTCATGGATCTTAGCTTTTATGTCTGGATCAAGAGAGAAACTCAAATGCCTTCCTCTTTTGTCTTGTATTTGTTTACCTGCTGCTTTAAGGTCCCTGATTCTTCTAACTCTTTTCATTGAAATAGGAAAAGTAGATAAAAAAGCTTCAAGACATACCTTAATCCGTTCTGATTTGCATAAGATGTTATACGAAAAATTGTTCAAGCGAGGTTTTTTCTTTCCATTGTCCTCATTACCATTTGACTTTGACTGCCTCCTTTTAACTTTTTCAATGTCAATTAAGCCTTCCAAAAATATATTTTGTTCGTCTTTTGTTTTAAAGTCATTATAAAAATGATGAAATGCTGCTTGAAAAATCTGCTGTTCATATTTTTCAAAACATTTGTTCTTACACCTGAAACAATAAGAAATACCAACAATACTTAATTAAAACAATAACAACAAACAAAACAATAAACAAAAACAATATGAATACAAAAATAAAAATGCATTGTTGCATGCAAAGTAAGAATGAAAGTCTTGTTAGGTTAGGCTACATTTCATGCATTTGGTTTGTTAGGTTATTCGGTTACAATAGTAATTAAATAAGATAAAGTTGTTAAATTTATCAAAGTACATGATTATTATGAATACAATAATATAAATAATAAATTTAACTTACTTGCAAGGTTGTCCGAGAGTTTTACAATCAACATTTTTTCCTGAATGACTTATGTATTGCGACCCCATAAGTCTAGCATTCTTTTCTATTTCTTTCGTAATTCTCTGAATTTCGTCTTCTCTTTTTCGAACTTGTTCCAGTTTCGTCTGACATTATTGTTTTTCCATACACTTTTAATATAAGTTGAATAACGATGTTAATAAATTTTCAACAACGAGAACGAACTGACACGTTTTAGGTTAGAGTTACATGATCAGCTGATTAGTACTACAGCTGATAGTTTCATGTTAAAAGGGCATAATAAACACTCAGATGCCCTTTTAACGTGAATCAAGAATTTTGAAACTTCATACAGTCGTACATATTGAATTCATTAATGCCGTTTTAACACAGAACGATGCATCTGCGTATGTATTATTCATTTCTGCCAAAACATGAAAATTGAAAAAATGTTAATTATGCCCTTTTAACATCAAGCGATTCATTTCATCTAAATATTGTTGTAAGCTGATCTTACATCTTTTGAATTTGGTAATTCTCCTTCTCTTTTCTTCCTTTTCCATTGGTTGGCTTGGTCGGTAATTCGAAAATCAGTCCCATTTCTCTGTGTTTATTTTCAGTGAGTTTACCCATGGTCCATCATTTCCTCTGCACTTGTGGTTCGGATAACTTTGGTGTGTAGAACTATTTCTGTCCGTGTGAAATATGTATCTTCTGTCTTGTACCACAATTCTTCTAATATCATATGTTCCTTGGTATCCATGACTGCTTCTATTATTTTATTATGTGGTTCATTAATCAAAGAAGTTAATTGTACCTCTCTCATTAATGTCATCACTAATTTTTTATTCTGCATCTCCACTTCTGGTGTATTCATGTGTTTTAGGGACCTTCTTAATTTGTGATACACTATTTTGTTGTGAGTCTTTTCAATTTTGGGTATTTTCCATTTAATTATAGATTTGCTGAAGTTTTTATTCGCTGGTTGATTGTCAACCCCTTCTATAATTTCTTTTAAGGTCCTCCTACAATCTTTATATTTCATTAATTTGCTTTGGTCGGTAAGGCATTAAACACATCAGTTAGTCCATTCTGCATCATCTCCACTTCTTCTCTTGTTTTTATTAGTTTCTTTTTATATATTTTTCCTATTTCCTTTGTTTTCTTAATCTTCTTAATTATTCGATTCTTCTTTACTCTTCTACGGTTGGGTTTTATGTGCTTAATTTTCTCATTGTTTTTGTTATCTTTATTCCCAGGTACCAATACACTTGATTCTTCTGCATTCTTTATTTCTTCATTGATACCGTCAGAAGTGTTGTCTAGTGTTTCATTCAATTGTGTGAAACCACTATCTACTGTTTCATTAAGTTGATCTGCTGGATAAATTGTTTCTTACCATTTCTTATTCATCCCCGTTTTTGTCTGCTTGACTTCTTCACGATGTCCTATTAGTATGTATCTTAATTCTCCCTTCAGTTCTTCATTACTTTTTTGGATGTCCTCCATCAATCGCTGTTGTAGAGCTTCTTAGTTCTTCCACAAAGTATCACTGTGTTCCTCCATTTTCTCATTTATCTGCTGCTTCAGTGTTTCATTATTTCCTTCAATTTTGTTGTTCAGCGCTTCAATATCTTCCCTTAAAATCTCAATTTGTCTTTTTGAATTTTCATTGATTATTTCCTCAATTTTTTCAATTCTTCGCTGTTTTGGTCTATTTTTTCATTATTTTTGTCTATTTTTCCATTAATTTTCTCCTTGTTTCTGTTTAATTGTTCTGTTCATATTTGCCAAATGGTGAAGACTAATAACGAGAAGAAGGAAGGCATTATGATACCAATCACATCAAAGGCGAAGTTAGAAAAGGTGTTCTTAGACATCTGCAGGCCATTTCCCCGTAGTGGCGGTCGACACCGATATAAATATTTGATCATCATAATGGATCATTTCACGAAATTTATAAAGCTATACACTGTTAATCGTGCAACTTCTCTGAAAATTCTGGGAGTGATAACTGAACTATATATTCCAGAAATATGAAAACCCTCATCAATCATAACTGATCATGGTACGCAATTTAAGGGGAGAAGATGGCGGGATACCTTATTATCACTTGGGGTTAAAACGTACAAAACATCGGTTTACCACCCAAGTAGTAATCCTGCAGAGAGGGTGTTAAGAGAGGTGGGAAGAATACTGAGGACTTACTGTCACTACCAACAGAAAAAATGGCAAGAATATCTGACAGCCACTGAGGAATTCCTCAATTTAGCTCATCACCCAGCTATAGGGATTACCCCATACTCCGCCATGTACGAGAAACCACCCCCACGAGAGATCAAGGAAATTATAGCGTTCCCCATTAGTGATGAATATAAATTTGATAAAATAAAATTTTATAATAAGGTGGCCGAAGACCAGGAGAAGCGGCGAACCAAGTATCAGAAGGCAATGGGAAAAATAATAACATATAAAATAGGAGAAAAAGTACTGCTGAAAAATCGCGAATTGCCAAGCACCCTAGAAGGGTTCACTAAGAAGTTGTTACTACTATATACCGGACCATTTATAATTA
Organism: Magicicada septendecula; assembly: GCA_034769895.1. Classification (NCBI taxonomy): domain Eukaryota; kingdom Metazoa; phylum Arthropoda; class Insecta; order Hemiptera; family Cicadidae; genus Magicicada; species Magicicada septendecula. The sequence continues at coordinate 681,205,766 of CM068368.1, read as the reverse complement.
CCAAAACAAATAACAATAATACTTATGAATTAAAGGAGATTGCTTCAGGAAAAATCAAAGGAGTGTATAACCAGGCCTCCATAAAAAAATATTACGAGAATTTATAAACAAATAAATTCAAAAAGAACGTAAGATCAACTTACAACAATCATTTATAGGATTTAATTTTGAATTGAAAAATGAAAACAAACAAATTCAAAAACAACGTAAGATCAACTTACAACAGTTATTTATAGGATTTAATTTTGAATTGAAATAAAAGAATATCAACCAAGTTCTAAAAGAAAGATAAGAACAACTTATATCAATAATATTAATAAAATAGTTTTGGAAAGGAAATATTAAGAGATTTACGAAATGCCAGGGGAAATAAGGACAATTTAAATAATATAAGGTTCATGAAATAATTTGGATGAAAACAAGAGCGAAATAATAGTTTTGAAAAAAAAATGTATATATATATTATAACTATGATCACTACTTTAATTGTAATTATGATAAGAACAATTGGAAGAATAACTGTAATCCAATAATACCATTAGGACAATGAATTAGAACCAAGAAAAAAAATAAATAATGTTGGTATATGCTATTAATATTAATAACCAGAAGATGATTGTGTGAAAAATAGAAGAATTAAAGAGAATTCAGATGAAAAAACTTACACCCAACAACTAGTAATAAATATATTAACAGAGCTTCCAACCATAATAAGAATAAATATATCAGCAGAACTAAAAGGATAGAAGAATAAATAATAAGAAGAATAACTGAGATAGAAAATAATAGTAAATCTGAGAAACTACGAAGTGAGGTATCCAAGGATGTTTTTTATTAGTCAAAAAATAGACTATTCTTATATAAATTTTATTAAATGACTGTCTGTAGATAATTCCAGCAGCGTTATATTTTTGGGCAGAGATGATTTTCCTCTGATCTCAATTAGAAGTGTAGTATGGCCAGCAGAGTATATGTAGCCACAAGTGCCTCTCTGGACTGCCCCAGCTCACGTGTTAGGGAGTGAATATCCCATGGATAAAGAACTAAGTTAAGGGAAAAAAAAACAGCTCAAGTATGAAGAAGCAGATGTAGAAATGGAGAGGAAGACAAGGGATGTAATAACTAAATAATATCATAAGCAATTATTTCATACATACTCAAAGAATGGTCTGAACTAATCACTTCTGGACGAGAGCAATCTGTAGCATGACAGATTATCCACATTGTTTTAATTTAAAAAATAATCATATATATAATAAAAATGCAATGACATCAATGAAAAATACTATAAAAATTAGTCAAGGACCACAAAGTAGTGAAATAATAGTTCAAAGAGATAAAATAAATTAAAAACAACCATGCAATATATAAGAAATTATAGAAAAATAATGATAGGCCGAAGTATAAAGTAATTATACCCAGGTAGTATAGGAGCAGGTCAGGAAATGCCCAGTATAAACAAACATCCAAAATAAATGAACAACTGTTAGAAAAACAACCACAAGTAATAACATTAAAAACTTCCAAAATATAGGAGCAGGTCAGGAAATGCCCAGTATAAACAAACATCCAAAATAAATGAACAACTGTTAGAAAAACAACCACAAGTAATAACATTAAAAACTTCCAAAAAATATGAAAATAAATAGGAAAAGTATAATGCAATAAAATAAGAGTAAATGTGAATTAGGTGTAAGTGAAGGTTCTAGAATAAATGTAAAAATGTGCCAGTGCAATTTAATCTTATAATGAAAAGTGAATCCTGATGACCTAATATAAGTGATATTCTTTATCCTATAATATCAGACAAAATGACAAAAAAATGATATAAGAATATACAATACATAAGTGGAGTGATCAAGGGTAAATCCCTAAAGGAAAACAAAAACAGCAAGGACTGCATGAAAATTAATTTTAAGAAATATTTTAGTGGATGAAAAAACAGATGTGTTTTGTTTATATTAGTAGTTCATTGAACTCAAGGCTAAAATGTTTGAGAATGGATATAATTTTGTTGTTGTTATAAAATATTTATTATGTTTAATGATATTAATTAATAATAAACCTGACTGTAATTAGATGAGGGTAATTTAGTTAAGATTTTATAAGAATAATATGTCAGAAAGGGTATAAGCAGGCTGGAATAATAATAAACATTGTAAATGAACTAACATAAAATCTAGGCCAAATGGTAAATCTGACAAACCTTGTAATTAGAAAATAAGTAAAGGAAATTAATTAAATGGATGAAAATTATATAAGGTAAATCAATTACTGTGAATTATAATGGTAACAATACTTTGTAAAGGTATTGAAGAAATATATGAGATATTATTAGAAAAAATGCAAGTGTAATAACACTAGAATCTAATAGGAAAGCCTAAATTAAAGATACTATGTAAATTAGTTAACTAAATTATAAAACTACAAAGAATTAAAGAAAAATAACCATTTTAATTCAAGCAATGATCATGTTCAATGATAACTAGAACATAATAGAAATTGAAAACCATTTGAGATGACAGGAAGTACAGTTAAGGCCTACATTCTAATATACAGTAAATTTGACTTTTCGATTTAAAAATAATATAAAGTATATCATGTTTGGTATTAAATAACGTAGAATTAACTAAGGAAAGTAATCATGTAATTAGTATTTAATAAAATTAAATAATAGTAAAAATGTAATTAATCATATAATGTAAAAGTCAATTATTTAGGCGGAAATGCCATCTGTTTAAAAACTATGTAGATTTAATATTAATTCAGCCAGGACTGATGGTATAGAGGAAGAAGGAGTTAGTTGATTGTTATACGTTGCGATGGACACTTCGAACGAGCTCAGACAAACCAATTCATTTAAAATGAGAGGAGATATTTTTTGAATTAACCAAACCTATAAAAGTTAACACAGAGAAGTATAAAAATATAATTAATGAACACCAAGTTAACCTGGAGTCAACCAAACTAAGTGATTTATGAAGATTGGATCACGTAATCCAAATAATCGAACAATATATGAACGTGAACTAAAAATAATATCGACACCGAATTGAACATTGTAACGTTCCACCTCCATTGGAACAAAAACACATTCAACACTGATTGCAGCGCCGAACAACTGACCACTACTCCTGAATAATTCCACGGTGATGAAGAGTAATTAACCCCTACTACTTGGAAGAGGAATACACCAATAACCAACTTTTATTTGGAAAAATTCTGCAGTGAAGGCGTCTCGTTTACATTCAGCACGAGGCGGCCATTTTGGACTAGTCCCACAATTCCAAGCGGTTACGGCAGAACAGCATCACCAGTTTGGGTTTGATAAATTTATATTACTAACATTGACTATTCAATAATATTTGTATTTTTAGATATTTAAGCAGTTTGTTATTGTACGCATTATACTTTCCAGCTTTGCCCTTTTTCTCTGACTATTCTAATAACAGTTCAAAGAATCCACCAATTAATATCATTATTTTATATATGTAGTTTAATCGCCCTGAGAACGAGTCTGTAATTGTCGATTGACTAATCGATTCAAAATCGATTTATTATTATTATGTTAATAAAGTAGTTGAATCTTATAATTTTGGGGTTCTATTTATTTGTAATTGTATAAATAGAAGCATATTAAATAATATTTGATACCTGGACTACAAGAAAAGCAGAAATTAACCATGCTAAAAGAGTACACACTTAGAATAACGAAGGACCGCTAATCGATTATTACAGGAGATAATCTTATTAATGCTGAAAAACAATTCTGGTCATTCTAAGCGAATAAACTAATTAAATTAATAATTAAAAGAAATAAAAATTACATGAATATATCAGAAATAATTAAATAATTAATAAATAAATAAAAATAAAAATTTTGTTTGAACAAAAAGTTTTTATTATATCATAATTTTTTGTAACTTAGAAAACAAATACAACACACTTTACGTGTTTGTTACAATATAATATATATTGTAACGGTACATAACCCGGTCCCAATAAAGTAAATCATGAGAATAAAAGTCAGAAATGGGTAAAACTAAAGCTCGCTCAAAATTTAATTATATCACTCAACATAAACAATTCGAGTGGCATATAGTGCGAAGTGAGTTCTAGTGTACCGATTGAGGTGAAAAACCAAAGTGAAATTAATGTATTACTAAACTGTGCTGTATGTTTTGGATAGGATAAAACTATGGAAGTAGTATGTAATAATACTAATTGATTTTTGTAATTTTATTTATTTATTGTAATTTATATTGTATGAACCACAATTTGTTATACCCAAGTTAATATTATATTGTTTCAAATAATTGTGTTAGATTGTAAGAAAACCCAGGGTTAATTTTAAAAGACATACAAATTTTAACTACCAAAAATAATATAAAATTAAAATAATCCTATGAAGGAAATGGCAACAGGAAGTAGTACCGGGTATGAACACTATTCGAGACTAAATAAATAATATATAAATTTATTTAATGATAATAAAATGATAAAATATTTATATACAATGTCATAAAAAAAAATTAACCAAAACATATTATGTAAATTAAATTAGTAAAGAAACCGGAATGGAAGGGAATTATTTTTCCATAAATAAAATATAAATTTATAATAATCACAAACTGCCTACATAATAAAAATACTATGTGTTACTAAGAGTGATGAAAAATAACAAGTATTGTTAATAAGATATAAAAATTTTGAACTAAACCGGAGAGTTGAAGAAACGATGCGACAAAAATTATAAAAAATAACCTTTTTTGGACGTTGGAGGAGGCGAAATTCACGCAAGAGTAATAAACAAAGTGAATACTAACTAATTATACCTGAGGAATCCAAATTAAATGGTGATATACATTAAAAACCAGTGGATGAAAACATTCTGAGGATCCAATATAGTTCGGCCTACTTCCAGTAGACAACTAGAAAATACTCCAAACGAAAAGGAAATAATAACGCAAGACGTACCTCATCACAGAATAAAACTTCAATCCAGTAAGGACAACACGGAGCGAGGTAATATAAACATTTTTTCGTAATAAGTCCAGAAGAAAACTCGTTTTTTAACAGTGAAATAGAACAAAAAATATTCATTTTATCATACGTTTCTTTCAAAGTAAACAAATACATGCTGCTCTCTTACGGCAATTCCGGAAACTACGTAATATTTGAAAAATAAACAAAATTATTTATTAATTTTTTGATATTTGTAAAGCGTAGCAATTATCCATTTCTGACACTCTCATAACACAAAGAATTCACCCTGAACCCTGGGGAATTACTAAGAATTATGTAATAACTGATGTTTTTTATTATAGCGTAATATTGGGTAAATAACAACATATATGTTTTGTTCCTTAGACAGATCTATGTTTACTCGGTAAAGTCGAGATGATGTTTTTTTTTTCAAATAAGATTAATTGTGATACCTATATTTTGGGGGCAGGAGACAAAAGTCAATAATCAATAAAGCAATATTATTGAAAATTAATATTGAATTATAACGTGTTATAATTTATTGTAGTGGGTAGTTAATGAAAATTTCAGTACAACATACAGAAGAAATCGTCACAACTGAGGGGCAATAATGATACTTACTCTCTCTTCTGCATAAGGCTGAACAGATTACCTCCTTGACCCCAAATCACACACTCTCGATTTCTTTTAGATTGAGTAAAACAAGATAAACAAAATCCTTTATTTATACCTTTTAAAACGTCAGTTAGTATAATTCAAAAGTGACACATACTGCGTGAGGCATATAATAAAACTTTCGCAAGTGCACACCTCACATTAAGCCGCACGTTACAGAATTGGCGTACAACTGTGGGGCAGAATTAACAAAGCTTGTAATTGCAATATACTCGTAAGTGGTAAAGTGCCTCTCACAAAAGCAGGACGTTACAAATTGGCGCTCAACGTAAAAGGGCGGTAATTAGAAAAGAATTTTGATATTTAATATAAAATATATATCAAAAAATCTAATTATCGTTGGCAGTTATGAGAAAACAAGAAATGCCTAATACCCGAGGAAAATCGAAGAAGAGGGCAGAAGAAAAGGAGATTGAAGAAGGTGGACAGGAACAAGAAATAGAGTTAGTCACGGACAGTGAAATGGACCAACAGACAGGTGATATAGAAGAAACCGAAGTAGTTATGGATACGGAAAAGGAAATAGTGGAAGAGGATGCCCAAGGGGACCAACCAGATAAATCCACCCAAAAAGAAGATATGAGCATGCAGGAGATGTTGAGAATTATTATGGAAAGCAATAAACAAACCAATGATAAAATAGACGAAAAATTTAGGAAACAGGAGGAAACTTTGAAGGAACAGAATGAACAAAATAAGGAGAATTTTAAGAAACAGGAGGAACAAAATAGACAAACCAATGAGGAAAATAAGGAGAATTTTAAGAAACAGGAGGAACAAAATAGACAGACCAATGAGAAAATAGATAGCATTCAGGAAAATTTAGTCAAACAACTAAATGAAAAAATAGAAACCATTCATGGAAATATCAAACAAACCATGAATGAACAATACAATGAACTGAAAGAAACTGTTGAAGGACAAAGAGAAGAGATGAATGCAAAATTTGAAGAGAATAATGAGAATTTAAAACAAATCGAGGGTAAGATGGAGAGTTTCAACAAGGAATTAAGAGAAAATCTAGAAGGTAAAATTGAACTGGTCAATAATACGTTAAGCCAAAGAGTAGAGGCATATAAGGAAGAGGCAGAGAAGAAATTAGTAGAAACTAACCAAAGATTAGATACAACTGAAGAGAAAATGGAACTAATTAAAACAGGAATCGATGCCCAGATGGAAAAGGAAGAACAAGATAATCAAGTTCGTGTAATGGCTATACGACAAGAAAACAATGACCAGTTAGATAGCATTAAAAGCAGTCTGAACTGTAAATTTTCAGAGTTTCATAAAACTGTAGAGAATGTAAAAAATCAATGTGATAGCCAAGCAGAGAAATTAGATAGTTTGCAACAAATACAAACCAATTTTCAATGTGATGTAGATAGAATAAGTGCTAGATCTGCATGCAGCAGTCATCATGTTTATCCAGACAATAAGGAAAGTGTAAACTTTCGGGATTATCGCAGAAACCCACTTGAATTTTTAGGGAGAGTAGATGAAATTTTGAACAGACCAAAGGAGAATCGATGGAATATGATAAAAGGTCTATTAGACGAATCGTTCAAAAATATCAATGATAATTGGTGGACAGCAATTAGGAACGAGGTGTGTGATTATGAGGGTTTCAAAACTATGTTCAAACTTAAGTACTGGTCAGAATCAGTACAAAACATTATTAGGGACGATATCTGTCATGGTAGGTATGACCGTACAGTGGGACAAACACCTACTGCTTACTTTTTAGGGAAGGTGTGTATCGCCAAGTATCTAGACCCTAAGATACCTGAAGAGTGTCTAGTGACCAAAATGGCGTATCATTTTGAAGAAAAGATCATAAGTGCACGGTTGAGTGGACAAATCAAAACTATTGGAGGCATGGAAACGCTGCTAGAAAATTATGAACAGGAATCTTATTATAGGAGAAGTAGATGGAGGTCAGGGAATACCGAGGAGCGGAGGAATGAACCACCAAGAGAGAATAGGCCCTGAGTTAATTATGTACATGCTAACAACAGTTCTTTCAATAACAGATATCGCGGAAGATGGTCTAATAATAATCGACAGAATTACAGACATGATTATTATCATAGAGACGAAGGTCCACAAAGGAGTATGAACATCGATCAACCTAGATCCAGAGGGAGGGATGAAGAAAGGATACCGATAAACAACATTCAACATAATGAAAATGTTGAAGCAACCAATAGTAATGATATAAATAGGGGAAACGGGTACCAGCAGTGAGAAGATGTAATTGCCCGTCACTGCTAGAAACAACAGGGCACAGAATTTACCATACACCAATTATAATACTAATTTGAATAAAACAGTAACCATTATCAGAAATAATTTTCTAAAAAATATACAGTCCGAGTTAATGGAAGAAAGAGTAATCAAAGAGTCATCACCAAACAATGACATAGTCTATATACAAATAAAATTAAATGGAGTATACCATGATTAATCAGAGGCCATGATTGATACAGGGGCCAATATTTCAATTATTGATCAATTAGAATTAGATCGTATTACTGAGTTAACTACTGAGAGAATACCTACTTTACCAATTAACAATTTAACAATTGTTGGTGCTACCGGGAAACAAAATAAAACAATCAAAAAACAAGTGTCTTTGAATGTTACCACTAATGGAATAGGAATACCTATGGGATTTTTAGTAGCGAAAGGGCTACCGTTTAGGGTGTTAATAGGGTGTGATATGCTACGGCGACACACTGCAATTATAAATCTGGCCAGGGGTATAGTAACCTTGAGCACAGAAAATGGTGAGTTAACGGCTGAGATAATTGGTAGCCAAAGTGCCCCTCAGTGTCTGAGCTCATTTTTTGTTAGGGAGAATAATAGATTAATAGATCAAATAATTTACTTGGTCTTACTATTCAAATACAATAGTCAATTGCTTACAATTGGTTTTCCAAAGTTAGACAGTTAGGTACAGTATTTTATAGGCCTAAGCTGTAACAGTCTAGAATTTCTTATTTTGCTCTATTTAAACATTATTTATTAAATCCATACGTTCTGCTTATTGTCATTTAGTACTTATAGGTTTTTTGAAGTTACTTTGAAGCTGTTTTACAATCAATTAATGTTATTATAATTTACAAAATCATTTCTTATCTGATATTCTTTTCTTTTCTATTTATATAATGATGATTAATCTTGTGCTTGTTAAGTTTATATCATTGCTAGCTTATGCCTACTCCTATCTCTTACACACTTTTTAACACTTAATCCTATTTAATCACTTAACACTGAAATAATCAATTTTTTTTTACAGTTGAAGATATGTAAGGGTACATATCTTCAACATGTATTTATGAAGCAACATGAGAAAAATAAAATACTAAATGATTAACACTATAAATTAAAAGGGATGAATCAGAGATAAAGGAATAGGTATATAACATAATTATACGATTAAACATATAAAGGTAATAATAAAAGTAACCACGAATAAGAGAAATGTAGCAAGATTTTATTTATTTATTGTTGAATTATTATTTATTTATTTATTTTTATTTACTCCTGTTACAATTACACCTGTTTATTTGGGTGGGTGCCTGTTGCGTTATTACAATACAATACACACAACAATTTTAAAATACTAACATACAAAATTAATTAAAATATAATATTAGTTATACCATATACCGTAACTCATCAAACACTGGTAATCATAGAGCATACATTAATTATTAAATGTAGGCGTGTCGGGCCCCACGTTCAAGGGCGCCATTCTATACATCATACATATACATAAATGTAGGCGTTTCGGGTCCCACGTTCATGGGCGACATTAATGTAACGACACAAATTATATAATGTAGGTTGTATGTGTAATTGGGGTTCAGGTGTAATTATAATAAGAGTATTGTATTTATGAGTATTGAAAATTCATATTTATTGTTTACTCAATCTTATAAATAATAATAAACATCATTAATAACCTTCGGTCACGATATTGCTCATTATTAAATGTTTCTCTCTTATACTATGCAGTGTTACACATATTTAAAAACCCTCTTACATCTAGACATGTTAATAATCTTAATCTAGACATGTTAATAATTTGATTTACTAATATAAAATATAATATTAAAATGTAATTTGAATTGAATTCTTTTAATTCAGATCTGACCTCAACTCGCTCAGTCTATACCAATGTTTAAAATTAATTTGAATTTATATTAATTACTTTTAGACTGGCATTTGTTTTAATATTCAAATTTAAATTATTCTTTTCTATAATGCAAATATCAAATCAATTTAACTATTTATTTTGATAAACAAAATCTACTCTCTCAACTTTAAATTCCTTTGTTTTTTATTATTTCTTTATATGTGATCACTCATTCTTACAACTAAACATTTATCTACATTTCTAAAATATTATTACTAATTATAAATTTTTCTTTGTTTTAATTTATTGTCTTTTGATATAGTCTTTATGAGCTCTTTATAAAATCATTTAAAAATACATTATGCATGTCACCTCGAGTTCTGATGATCTTACGACTTATTGGTGTGGTCCAGCGTTGTCCAGAGTTAGTTTTCCATTCCTCCTGTCCTGGCGTGGTCCTGGATATGTCTAGAGTCCAGCGTCGTTCTCCAGCAGTGTGTGTGGTCTGCTTCAGAGAGTTGTTATCTGCTGCAAGGTAGATCTTAAACATCTTCTAATGTCCAGCATCCCTCGTCACTCTGGTAGCTTCTCCGTAGATACTCTTGGTAGACTTAAACAATCCCGTTACTTATGTTTTCCGGAATATTGTCACATAATTAACGAACATTTTATTCTTTTGTTAATGCGACTTGTAATAAAAATAAAACTGTTCTGCCGATGGACAGCATGTCCGACTGCAACTGTGTCTTGAAATGAAGAGAAGGGTTTTCGGTCGAACCCTCAATTTATACCCTCTCGAGATTCCACGCCAGTTGGCTCCAAAATTGCCCTTTCGATACCTGCATATCACCTGATAGCCCCCACTCCCGAACCTTTTCATCTATTTGCAGTTATTAGCAAATAGCAATGTTTTGCACGGAATCGAGATAGCACAAATCACAGCTAATTCGATTAAGCACTCACTGTATTAATTTGAGCGTCATAGGGTAATTTGCGTATTTTTTGGCATGTTTATTTCGCACTGACTTCGCGTAGCGTGTCCTATTAACGTCATCTTTTCACTGGGGATAACTATAAAATGTACACACACTTTGGTGCCTTTGGTTTGTTTATACACTAATTAGTTTTCGCACAGTGAATTAAAATAATTATTTTATTAATTACTTGGGGCGGGTTGCTGAGATTCCTGTCTGTACATGCATCACTAACACACACAAGATACATGCATAACACATATACAATTGAGCAGGTGTTCACTGCCTGTCGGAAGAGGTTAATTTCTCCCCTAATCTAACAATGAAATATTTTTACAATCTCAGACCTATCCATTTACTCTTAACTTATAATAATTCTACAAATTTTATATTTATTAAAATTAATGCCTAATACAGCGTATGGCTGTATCGTTGCATTATTCCTCTGCTTGAAAAAAAATTTAATAAATATTTATTTATAAAATTTTTGTTTATTTGTTCTAGACAAATACAATCATATTATATTCGCTTAACTTACGTTTACACCAGTAAACAACACATAATAATTAGTAGTCCGTATAACGCTCACTGTTGGTGGAATGTATATTTTTTTCACCCCCCATTATAACAGCTGATCTGTGCGTTGAGCTTGGACGGGTTCAGTGGCATTGTTCATTCGTACGTAGAATTTCTTGAATGACGTCGCATGATATTTGCCGATGTCCTTTTCCTTCCTCTCATCGTTTACGATGAACGTGTGTCTTCCCACGCATTGTTTCAACGTATAAGGTCCGTTGTACAGCCGGAAGAATATCTTCGTTGTGTTGTCACTGCGTTATCCTACAGGATTAGCTTTCAACAAAATTTGTTCTCCTACGTCGAATCGTTGTAATTTATGCGTTCTATTGAACTTTTCTCTGCTCTTGTTACCTTGTTCATGATGCGTTGTTTAGCATACTCCATCTTCACACTTAATGGAATAGGTACGTTTTGATTCTCTGGCTTGCTTACATATTTGGTCCGGAATCTAACAGGTTTTTTTGTCCTCATCTAGCTCGATTGGCGTATAACTTGTTGCTTCGCTTTAATTTTCATTTATTGCTTTCTCAAAGAAAGGTAAGTACTCTGCCCATTTGTTGTGTTGATGTGACAGTAGATTCGTAGATATTTACCTAACTCTTTATTTACTCTTTCCGCAAGATTTCCCTGTGGGTGTTGTACTGGTGTGAGTACAGGTTGTATTCCATTTTCACGAAGGGTCCTCTCCCATACCTCGCTTTGGAACTGCACTCCTTGGTCGCTAAGTACCTTCTTCATTTTACCATATGCAGGAATGTATTTCTGCAAGAGTATTTTCAAAACAACTTTAGTTGTGGGTCGCATAATTGGATATAGATGGACGGCTTTGGAAAATACATCTATACAAACAAGTATGTGTTTCACTCCCCGACTTGATCTCGAAAGTGGTCCACGAAAATCCACTGCAATTAGCTCTCCTTTCTGGTCCTTTCGGATACTCTGCATTTCCACATATGTATGTAGATTCGGTCCTTTTGCTGTTTGACACTCATAACATTTCTTACTTTTGTTTTTAATCTTCCTGAACATATTATTGATGGTGAAATCTTCCCGTAGGCTTAAGTAACATTTAAGTGCAGCAGCATGTGCTAAACTTTCGTGCGTTGGTCGAATCAATTTATGCAACATATCATTTGTTAATACTACCTTCAAATCTTGCCTCATTAGTTTATATAAGACTCCATTTTGTACCTTGAAATGGTCTGGTAGGTGATCTCGTAGCTTAAATCCTCTCGTAGCATCATCTAAGTCTTGTTGTTGAGTTAGATTCTTCAGCATGTGTTTAACATCGTTATCAGCAGTAAATTTAATAGGTAACAGTTGTAACTCATTATGGTTATTTTCGTAGACCTCTTCACACTCTTCTGTGACGTATCTACTCAATGTATCACCTATAAAATTATCTTTCCCTTTACAATATTTTATAGTAAAGGAATACTCACCGATTGCTAGGATCCATCGTAATAATCGAGCATTGGTTACTTTACATTTTAATAGAAATGATAACGCTTGATGGTATGTATGTATTTCAAAATGCGTTCCGTAAATATAATATCGAAACTGTTTCAGGGCATATACTATAGCAAGTATCTGCTTCTCAGATGTAGAGTACTGCTTCTCTGCCCCTTTGAATACTCTACTGGCATATGCAATGACACAGTGTTCTCCTGTAGCATCTTGGTCCACACCCATAGTCACTAGCGTCTGCGTAGATAACGAATCTTCCATCTCGCTGTGGATGATGAAGCATTATGTTTTCCATGAATAACTTCTTGACTTGGTCGAAGGCATCTTGATGTTTCTTCTCCCACTTCCATTTGTGATTTTTCCTTGTTAACTCCAGCAATGGTTGGGTTTTCTCTGCATATAGTTGTGAGAATCTTCTATAATATCCTGTGAGTCCCAAAAATGCTCGTAACCCTTTAATGTTCTTCGGTGTAGGGAAATCGGTAATACTGGATATCCTTATGGGATCGGGTTGAATACCTGAGGATGAAATAATATGACCTAGGAATTGGATTGAGGATTTTATGAATTCGCACTTGTCTAGGTTAAGGGATATATGGGCTTCCCTAAACTTGTGGAATATAGTGTTAAGATGTTCAATGTGTTCGTCAAGTGTTTTTGATACTACCAGGATATCATCCACAAACACCATGGTGTAAGGCTCCACTGCTGGTCCCAATGCTTTCTCCAGACATTTTACAATTGCACCCAAACTCGTGCTCAAACCAAAGGGTTTGATATATCTCATACCTTGTGTTGATAGCATTTATTTTTATATAGGAAGGCGGTGTATTTTCTATCTTCTCTTCTAATTGGAATTTGCCAAAAACTTGACCATAAATCCAACTTAGTCAAATAACATGTTCCTTCACACTTGGCAAATAACTCGTCCGCAGGTGGTGCACAATCGAATACAATATAATATGATATATTATATTATATTAGCCAATTTCATTGGTCAAAACGTTCCCTCACCCTTACGGCTCTAGTCTAGATAACATTCTACTTGTAAGAAATTGCATATGAACAATGTAAAAGGTGCAAATAAACCTGATATAATTTTATTGCTTTTCTTGTGGGTGATAAGACATTTTTTATGAAAAAACTCATATATTTCGTTCTTCAAATTACTAACAAATATTACTACCAGATAGGTATTTTATGCACAATCTGGTGTAAGTCTTATGTTGGACATTTGATTTACATAAAGGGTATTCAATTTAATTAGTTTTTTATTGTTATTTCATAACACAGTTATTCACACGTGCCTATGCATATGTTCGCACTACTTCACAACACTCATATTTTTTTATAAAGTCAAAAATCAACTTAATCTAACAATTTTGACATGATTTTTATTGCCTATATTACAATGTTGCAACACGCAACTTTTACTTTGACCAATTTTCATTGAAAATGCTATCATATGTTAAGAGTGAAATTATTATTTTACATGCAAATCTCACCTATTGCAACACACACACACACACACACACACACACACACACACACACACACACACACACACACACACACACACACACACACACACACACACACACACACACACACACACACACACACACACACACACACACACACACACACACACACACACACACACACACACACACACACACACACACACACACACACATGATATAAACAGCCATATATATACACTAATAATAATTTATTTTATTTTACTACTATGATTTAGTTATGTAATCTTTTAAGATCATAATCGGAAACTTTATTTCATGAATAATCTGAACAAAATTTTGTATTTATACTTATCTGTAATAACATAACACTGTTTCAGAAATCGTCTTCAAAATGGAGTATTTTGATTATGAGTGCATATGTCTACTGGTAATCAGTTCTTTAATATCTGTGTATATATACCGTACTCTGATTTCACCATTAAATTACTGGAAAGACCGTGGTGTTCCATATGTCTCACCTACAATATTTTTTGGAAATATCATTGATATAGTATTATGCAGGAAGAGCATGGTAGAAGTTTTTCATATTCTCTATAACAAATTAGATGGGTATGATTTTGGAGGTGTATATGAATATACAAAACCATCTTTAATTATTCGTGATGATAATTTAATTGAACAAATATTAATTAAAGATTTCTCATACTTCCATGACCGTGGAATGCCAGTTGACCCAGAATTTGAGCCACTGTCTGCAAATTTAATAAGCCTTCAAGGAAAGCAGTGGAGGAATCTTCGTTGTAAGTTAACACCAACATTTTCAACTGGTAAATTAAAATCTATGTTTGAACAAATTTATAATTGCAGCATTGAATTAATTGAGTTTATCAATAACAACACGGACAGAATGAATACGTTTGAAGCTAAAGATTTAGGAGGCAGGTATTCTACTAATGTTACAGCATCATGCGCCTTTGGTCTACAGTTTGACTCTGAAAAAGTTGCACAATTTCAATTAATGGTGGGCAAACTTTTCTCGTCTTCACAAACCATAGCCAGGCTGTTTATGACAATGAATTATCCTAGTCTATCAAAGTGGTTGAAAATAAAGTTTGTCACTCAAGAGGTAGAAACATATTTTGTTAACTTAGTGCGTGAAACTGTGAAGTACAGAGAAGAAAACAGTGTAGTTAGGAATGATTTTCTTCAGTTGTATCTGAACTTAAGGAAACAGGAATGTGAGGGTAAGGATATGGATATTGATCGTGAAGAACTATATGAAGAAGAAGATTTAGTTGTTAATCAGCTGCAGCAGTCATCTGATTTTGAAACAACTTCAGATAAATCAAAATGTAAGTTTTTTTTCTCTTGAAGTTAGCATATTTGTATTGAGTAGTCTATATACAGGCTTGTACAGTTAATATAAATATAAATATGAAACATATAATTTAGGTGTTTAGTTTTTAAGTGAGAAATGAACAGTTGTATATATATTTAACAAATTATTTATTATTTACAGTTGAATGCCATTGTTTTCTACATTTGTTATTGAACTGTGAACACTGCAAACAGAAGACTTTCCAAATCCCTTAATAATGAATTATTTGTTCTCAGCTTTACATGGTGGAGTAAATGTTGCATTGCTTTTTTTTAGTTTTCATTAATTAAATTATTAGCACAACAATTTTCCCATCTGAGCTTACACTTTTTAGCAAATAGTGTGCACATTGTTTGGTATTGTTTATCTCTGATTTGCTTTTAACACCAATATTTTTAAAGGCATTTAAGAAACATCTGTGTATTTTTCCATTGGTCACCCAACTTGCTCTTGACACATTAAGAATAATGTGATATAGTTGCTTGTTAGCATTTTAGTCCTGATAACTTCGAACACATTCCTTAATAATGTCAGGTTTTGCAAAGTTTCTGATTAAACTTTGCTTCATAGACAATCTTTCTTTTACTTCCTTTTCTTTGTATGTGTGGCTTGAAATGGGACATGAGAAAGTAGTTAGAAGCTATTTTTTTATATTTCATTCACAATACAGTACACAGTCCATTATGAAGCAGTACATGTATCTGTTCACAGGGAGAGAGCAAATGAGCTGAGAAGCACAACTCATATGTAGTTTACATTAAATATTATTTAAACTATCAAGATTAATTTTACCAGGCAATTAAACCAGTTAGATAGATTTAACACTGCACCTTTTTAGGCTATCTATATTGTCACTGTTATCAAGATGATTTGCTGCTAGTACATTTGTGAATTTATCTAATTTATTTATTATTTTTCACTCCAGTTTTTTGGTCAATTTACCACAGTGTCATCTTGGAGATCTTTGTGGATTCTGATGTTATGGATGATGTATGATGGTGAATTCTGTATGGTTTGTGATGTTTTTGATTGAAATGATTGCATTATTTCAATGGTGGGTTTGGATGTCATTCCCCAGATTTGGATTCCTTAGGGCCAAATAGGATTTTAGCATTACTTTGTACAGACATTTCAATCGATAATGTTTACATGTTTTACCAAACAATGAGTGGATTGGGTTTGTTTAAGGTTGAGCTGGTTACATTTGGCTTTGAAATATTTTGCCCAGATAAGTTTCCCTTCAAGATGTATACCAAGGTATTTAACTTAATTCTTTTGAGGTCATGCAACATAGGTTAATTTTATTGTGAATAACATATTGTGAATATGTTTTTTTATAAAGTCAGGTTTTATAACATATTGCGAATATGATTTTCAATAATTTTGTTTGGGATTTTCCTCTGCATTGTCTATTCATCTATTTGTTATGTTCTCTTGGAGTTTGTGGAGGCAACTGCTGAGACATTGTCCACTGCTAGTATTGCTCTATCATCAGCAAACTTAGAAATTGTTATAGTCTCTGATGTAAGAAAATTGCTTGTAAATAAGGTATAGTACTGATCCCAAAACAATCCCTTGTAGGATTTCTGCTTTAATTTTTCGTAAGTCTGTAATCTGCTCTTTAACTTTTACATGAAAGAGTCTTATTTCCCAGTAGTCACTTAAAGATTTCAAGTGTTTTGAAGTAAAATCTCAGGTCATGTTTGGGATTTATTGTTAATTATGATCTTCGATCAGTTACTAGCATGAATTTTTTTTAAAATAAATTGTTTTGTTTATATAAATACACTAGTCTATCTTATTCACAGGTAACTGACACAAATAACTGATAATTCTTAATATTTATTTATATAATAATTGTTGGATTTTGTTGTCCATGACGTTTCCGTTGATTAACTAATTATAAGTATAATATTATTATATATAAAAAACTTTCACAAATGAACTTACTTTTTTTTCTCTCACCTTCACAAACGTTTCAAGGTGTTGTGCCTCTTCCTCAGTGTGAGTAAATACTGAATGTCATTGTTGCAGAATAACTTATTCTGCAACAATGACATTCAGTATTTACTCACACTGAGGAAGAGGCACAACACCTTGAAACGTTTGTGAAAGTGAGAAAAAAGTAAGTTCATTTGTGAACGTTTTTTATATATAATAATATTAGTAAAAGTGAACGAAGAGGATGAATCAACAAGATATTTATAAGTATAATACTACTGACTTGGAATACAAAGTTTTTATTGGTAAAAATGTTATATTTCCGAGTCAGTAGTATTATACTTATAATTAGTTAATAATTGTGATATGAATGACATTATTTTATAAAGAGTAGTAAATAATATAACACTATTTGTAATATTTAAATTAAATAACTGAGAGTATTATCAAATGAAATAACGTAATATTGTTACAATTATTATATTACTTTTAATTATTATCACAGGTCTTGTTTATATAAAAGAAATATTGCCTATATAAGGCTTTCATGGGTGGCTTCAATGTCATCAGAACTTCGGCTTGCCAAAGTTGCAGCCTTCTGCACTGAAGATGGCCGTCAAAAGCATGGACAAAACGTTTGTTTGCACCCAACAACCTTGGACCATGGCCTTACAGCCCAGAAGGCCGAAGTTCTGATAACATTGCCTATATAATTTGATGTGTATAAAAAAAAACAATTTTGATGTGTATAGTTTGAAGTATTAAAAAAATGACGTATTTATATTTTTTGTATAGGATATAACTGTATATTAAACAATAACCTAAAAACCAGTAGTGTGGTAGGTTTTTGAAACTGACCATAAGACAATGAGCAGGGCCGGAACTAGCCCTCCTTTCACCCGGGGCAAGGGTATATTTCGGCGCCCCCTCCTCCCCCTCCGCGCCATACTCACTCCATTTAAAACTATTTAACAAAAAACAAAAGCATATACTTTCCTGTACTTAAGTCAATGATATTAATTACAGCTTCGTAGCTTTACTCATTAACACACTACACTATAGTGCAAACAGATCAAGTGAAATTCAGTTGTGAAATTACAGCACTCCTCTATTGTATTTTGTGTAATAATTTTTAATGGAATCTAAAAAGTAAAAGGTTTTTTCTTCATTTGTTAATCTGAAATTACAGAAGTGGGTAACACATTAAGAAATGAGACATTCAGTTAAACTTCACATCATTCTTAAGTTTATTTGGTATTTTGGTTATAAATTGGTACAGTATTCATGTAGTACTTTACTATTTCAATTTGGAACACATTGAAAACAAATTAGATTTTTACATGAGTTTTGGGTACTAAATTTACTAACAGTCCTTATTCATTCTTGAATCTAAATAAATCAAATTGTCACTTTTTGAGCTTTTTTGGCAGCAAAGGTGTTAATAATGTCATCAAAAGAAATAGATGATGTTCTCTGGTGCTTGATAGAAATGATGCTCAAGTTAGAGAGTCTGTCTTGTTCCATTGTGCTCCTCAAGGTTGTAACTTATATATGGCCGATTGAAACCGGGCGGGGATAATTCTCAATTAATAATGAATTCTTAACATCTATGTGATATGATTACTGCTTTTTAAATTACATCAAATTAAATGAAAATAAAATTGAAGACGTTAAAAACTAAATCGCACAAATAATGCTTTATTATTTGAAAAATTGTAACATATAGACGATATAGAAAATAATTTTACTATTTCTTCGCTTTTTCGGCGCCCCCCTCCAAGCCGGCGCCCGGGGCACATGCCCCGTCTGCCCCCCCCCCTAGTTCCGGCCCTGACAATGAGAATACTTAAATTAAGGAGTTGCATAGAGTAAGGGACTCTGGTACGTTAGGCCTTTTGTATTCAATGGTTTATCCAATTTTCCATTCCTTAGTTAGCATGCCTAAAAGTTTGATGTCAATATTGCATTACCAGATTTCAAGACAGGCAACAGTGTGATTGGTGTCATGCAGTTTTTGGTAAACTAAAACCTCAAGCAAAATCCTTTACTTCCAAAATTCTGTCATATCCCAGATTAATGTATATAACTTCCGGTGCCAGTGGCGTAACGTTTTTTGGCCGGGCCCCCCCCGCAAAAAAATTTTTCGTGCCCCTCTTTATTGAAAAAAAAAAACATACAAAAATCAAATTATTACTGCATTTATTAGGACAGATAAATTAAGTGCCACATTGTTATAAATAGCCTCTACAATCATAATGAAACATTGTTCACATAAAATAAAATTTTGAGATCTAAGATGATATTTTAATAGTGCATACAACAAAACTTTTCATTAGAAGTATTATTTTTTAATTCACATTTTTAAAAAAGATAGCTTAACTTTGATATACCATACCAGGATAAAATAAAATCTGAGCCACTGTACTTAAGTTCCAAAAGTTTTAATGGTACAAAAAGAAATATACATATACATATATGTGAATAAAAACTTTCATATAGAGTAGATTGGTATTAAAATAATAGATACATTATCTTTTTATTTAGTTTTGGCAAACAGTCTCTCTTTTCTTCTCGCTTTGTTTGATGCAAACACCATGATTACTTTGTTTAGATCCAGGTTCCTTGCTCGTTCGTTTTCAATACTTAGTAAACTGAGGTCACTCAGTCTCTCTTGGGTCATAGTGCTCCTTAAATAATTTTTAATGAGCTTTAACTTGGAAAATGAGTGCTCCGCACTCGCCACAGTTACGGGTAAGGTTAAGAAAAGCATAAAAGCAGTGCACAAGTCTGGGAAGCTAGATGCTATTGAAAAGTTTTCCAGAAAGAGGAGACTGTCAAATTGATGTCTTCTTTTCAATGTCTGATTTCAGTGCCATTCTAAAAGAGTTGATTTGAAAATTAAGGTCAACACTTAGATCCTCTTCATACAATGACAAACATGCGTTAAGAGGCATTCTTTTTTACTTCCCGTGGTGCGTATACAATTTTTCGTGTTTCCCCCGGCGGAAAATGGCAATTATATTCGCGCTGCAGGCACGAAAATTGTCTCTTTTGGCCTAGCACGAAAGCATGGGTAGCACGAAAAAGAAAAATTCATAATATTTAAAAGATAATCAAGTTATTTATTTATCCATTAATAGTAATTAAAACCCACTTTTTCCTCTTTTTTCTCCACTATTTTCGACATTCTTTGTCTACTTTCCCCCTTTTTCTGGAAGAATAGTAGATCGAACCTCCGCAATATGCATTTTAGGTGCAAAGACGAAAAAATATTTTCGGAATTTTAGCCCCGATAGTTTACAGCAAAAATGCATAGGGCCTACCAAGCCTTCGGGCCCCCCCAACGCCGGGCCCCCCCGCAGTGCGGGGTCTGCGGGGGTGTAAGTTACGCCACTGTCCGGTGCAGTTTTGGAATATGCTACATACAAGGGTTCTTATCGTCCTTTCCAATATGCAAAAAATAGTGCCTTCCCAGTTTATTACGATTATCACCATATGCAGCTGTTGGCATTAACCAGCAAAAGAACAAGATATTCGAAGTGTGTTTCTCTTCCTAGATGAGTCTTCCCAAAAGTGGTATGAGCATGTTCTTACAAATGCTCCACAGTTACAAAAGTAAAGACATGAGAACAGTAAAGAAAATGAATATGTTTGAAGTAAGCTAGAAGTACAGTAAGGCAAGGTTATATGTAGGTAAAGGAAATATTTTTTTTGTTCTGATACTATTTATTCTTATGTTTATTTATCTTTTTATAAATCTATGATGGTAATTCAACAGAAAATAAGTGTGACAAGTACAAATACAAAAAAGTGACAAATTTCATATTTTAATATCATTGAAGGCAAAAAGTATTTTACAAAGTTTCAATTACATTTTGATCTAACTTAAATATAATCCATCTTGTCGTAATATTTCTGTATTAGTTTAGAAACTCGACACTCATTATTTCAAAATGGCATTTTGTCAGTTAGGCCCTTACGGCTTGAAACTCCTCAACTGACCATCTCTGGATTGTGTATATTGTTAAGATGATCATACTGATTGTCATGTTGTTACGCCATTAGGCATAATGGTATACGTTAGTCCCAGTCTGTTTAGTTGTCATCAACTATCAACAACCTCTTTCATAACATTCTCTTCCTCAACTTCTCCCCCGGATGTTTCCTTTAACTCAGGAACAAGCAAGAGCCTTTCCTCGATGACCATACTTGGTTTTCCAATCACTTCTTTTGTTGTCATACAAACTGGTACTTCCTATGTTAGTTCTTCTTCCACTTCCCCATGTAATACCAAAGGTTCCTCTTCTCCGCACCTGTCGACTCCTTTTACAGCCACCATCACTTGCTTAATTGAGTGGTTGATAAGTCCACAATGAACCCATATGCATTCATAATGTCAGTGCCAAGAATCACTCCATCAACAGTGTCTGCAACAAGCATTTAGTGGCTAAAATCGAGGACATCTGGGCATAAGCCTTGCTGAAGTTCACAATATGTGACACCAGCCGTAAATGTCTGCATCACAGACATCATTTTAAAATCCTCTGGTGCTTCAGGATAGGCCATTCAAATTAGTCTGTTGCTTCAAACTCTTGAAGATGCTCTCCAGAATACTGTTGTCTCATTTCAACTGAGCATAGTACATATCGTGCAAACATTTATCACCATACCATAATTCTAGAACCTTTTCAATTCAGCATAGGTGTTTTGGTTATCAAGCAGCACATTTTGTAGTAGCTCTGCCACAGGTCCTTTTAAAGCGAGAATGAGTGAAACTGCCTTGTCTTTCTTCATCCAATTATTTGCATATCCAGCAGCATCAAATTGCCAAAGATTTGTCGTCCAGTGAGTGTTTCCATCAAATGTTGGGCTTTGATGTAAAATGACCAACTACAGGTAAAGTGACTCTTTCTATTATGTTACTTTCGGTCTTCTTCAGTCTCCACCATTACGGTACAGTGTGTTCTGCAATTTGTTTTGAAAAACATGGCTGTACTTTCATAAATTGTTTATCTTCTATTTGAATATTATTTCTAATATTGGCAACTGACTCTTCTACTGCAGATATTTTTTTTTGACATAGCATCTTCAACTTCAGATATTTTGTTTGACATTGTTTCTTCTACATAAAATATTTTGTTGACATTGTTTCTTCTACATCAGAGATTTTCAACATCATCGATTCTTGCACCTCAGATATTCCAGTAACTTGTTTATTCAGCTCACCTTGCAATAGACCCAGTTCTGCAGTAATATGTTCTTGGATCAACACTTCGATGTCCTCGGCTTCCCGCTTACATTCATCTCTTTATCTTTCTGCTTCTTTTGTTTCCTGTCATCATTCTTCTTTTTGTTATCTTTCTTGTTCTTCTGGCTCATATCGGTGTTCTTATTTTTTGTGCCATTCCTGTGTTTGCAGTAGCAGCACTTGGAAAGCTTCCATCATCTTACTGGTATCTGTATTTGTGAAATATTTACCAGATACATGACTCTTCTATAGAGTGTCATCTGTTTCCACTGTTAATGACCCTGTCACACCTCTGAGGCACTGTTACACTGTTATGATGGTCACACCGATCGTGTTGTTCAGTGGAAACAAAATAATTGTCACCAATGAAGTCACTAATTACAAACTTTAATGGGACAGAAACAGCAGTTATAAATTAACAAAGCACTCTTACATAATAATTCAAGTTGAATTTGTCCAACAACTACAATAAATAAGATAAGTGTCATCTTATTACAGTTTTACACTAATTGACATGATAATCACTTTCCACTAATTCACAACAATGACTGTGAACCGCACTTGAATATTGCTGGTTTATCACTGAACTGAGCCGGCCACTGGACGGTTATATTTATACCTCACTGAGATTCTAGAATAATCTTCCATTTTCTGGGTGGCATGTTAAGATAATTTACACAGCACTAGAACAATCTAGAGACTTGGTCAGTGCATGACTTTGAGACACAGACGCGACAGGTGCACCAAGTCTAGTCTGTGTGGCCTTGTGATCTTTAGTTTGATCATATGGTAGACTAAATAGTCTACTCTTTGCTGATGTTTACTATAAACTTTATAATGAAAATATTTTTGAAGCAGTTATTCAAGTGAGGAAATCAGTTCTGTATTCAATTATATTAAGACTTTATATTTACTAGTGTGGGAGAATATTTCTATCTAGTTTGGGAGACACTATTAATAATAACATAATAAAAAAATAATACTGTAGATCTTGTTAATATCCTGTGTTAGTGCTGACTGACTGGCCACCATTTATTTCTGGTACAGGTACAGTAAGGTTTGGTGTATGTTGAACAGATTAAAAAGAGAATAAATTTTATTCCCTTTATGCAGTGCTTTGAATGTATTAAACTTATGTCATTTCATGGAAAATAATATTGTTTATTTTTGACTGACTACAGTGTTTACTGATGAGTGTCTAGCAGCTCAGACATTTGTTTTTCTTTTGGGTGGAAGTGAGTCAGCTTCTGGAACAATTAGTACTTGCCTCTATACAATAGCAAGGTACCCACACGTACAGAAATCAGTATACGATGAAATAACAAAAATTCTGAAGGTTCATAATGGTCAATGGTCTTATCAGGGAATCAAAGAGATGAAGTTTCTTGATATGGTAATGCAAGGTAACTTTAAAGTTATAATTCAAAACTGAGATGAGGTTAAAAAAAGAGTATAGTGAAATGCAGTGGGGAAGCGTGACAAAATAATTTGGTAGACACAAAAAATACAAGCCAAAAGCAACCTGTTACTAAGATTGTTGACGTTCTAAATGAACCAGTAAAACTATGGTAAATAGAGTTAATGCTACCTCTATCAGATAATAGCTAAGTGACTATCTGAAACATACGCATTCCTTATATAATTTGGCGTAATTACAAGAAAAATAAATCCTATTGTTATTGGTGTGGTTTATGCATCTTAATTAGAAAATATTGATAGAAAAATATAAATTTTATTCACATTTTTTAATGGTGACAAATCCGGATTACTTAGACATTACAGAAACATTTCATATTTTCTTGTAAATGAGTTCTACAAGCCATGTCTTAGTTTTCTTATTTTTATCTATAGAATTTTTAGCCGAAAGAGTGCCGTACAATATTGAATCAGTCTGTATATGTTCTTTCATGAAAGACTCTTCGTTGCCAGTAAATTTAAAGTTTCTAAATAATTGCCCTTATAAGAGATTGCTCATTTGTTCTTACTACCCCTGAAAGCTTACCCTTGTCCCACTGAATAACAAACATCTATCAAACAGCCTACTATCCTTCGATTTTGTACCACATTTTTATTGTGCTGCACTGCTTGAATTCTAGGTGTTTCGGATAAACAATGTTCAATTCTGCTACGTCCTAGCATGTGAAACATCTCAGAATATTTTATGTGAGTTTTGCTACCAGCATCTTTAGCGGCTTTAGCTTCAAAATTGTTTACAGTGCCTACTCCAGCTTTGCTCCATGTTTCTTCTCCATAACCATCAAACAATAATAGCAGTGCAGAGTTTTGTTTCACTTACAACCAGAGAGCCACCTATATTTACTATACCAAACTTTTTGAAATTTTCTGACAGCTTTTCCATCCTTTTGCGACAAATCTAAAGAAGCCCGATATATTTTTTGCTCGAAATGTAAGGTACTGATTTTGTATTTTAACTAAAATTCTAGTGAATCAAAGTTGTCAAACTGTATTCATTTTGCTCATTTCAACCAGTTAAACAGTATGCTTAAATCACTTAAAGGAGAGCACTTAATAATATGTATTATTAAATAGTTAGTATGGTACGTAAATGATTACACACTTCTTAGTCTACTCAACCATATACAAAATTAAAAATAATTTGTAAACTCAACAAAAACAAATATTCACTACCTGAGCATATTGAAACGAACACAGGCGGCCAGGTGAGAATTCCGTGCTATTTAGTGCAGGGGATACGTGTCTTCTGATGTGATGTATGGGACACATTTGTATGCTGCGCGTGCAGGTCCTCTCCCGTTGTCGTCAACTGAAGCCCTCCTCACCTCCAGCCTTGTTAAAAAGATTCCAAGTAACGTCTACCTTGATACTCCTCGTACAATTGTATCGCACAGCAAGGGTACAATGGCGCACACTCGCGTCAAGTCGTGTGATATTTAACTCATAGTTTAATACACTTTCTGAGTAACTTACACAACTTAATTCATAAATAAAATTTAATTATTTTATGAATAAATTATTTGGAGAGACACTGTGTACCTTGTCTCCCCTGACGCTTTGCCAATGGTGAAATGTGACTGTGAATGGTATACAGAAGTAATGATTAAAATTAAATTAGATTGTCTTTCTAGTGATTTAGATAGGAGTCTAAAAATCAAATGTGTACAGTTTAATAAGAAAGAGCTTCATGTTATTGTGTACTTGGTGTATTGTACAATATTTTTCCCAGTCCATAGTTTTTAACATGTGGTTAAAACAATGGTCATTATGTTAAACAGTGAGTCATATCAGTTCTCAACTATAAAAATTATAATTTATAAATATCACATAAAACAAGAGTTTATTGACAGACAGTGGATTAATATTTGTGGTTAGTTTTTCTTAAAATACTTGCTAAAGCTTATAAATTAAAACTTAATATTATTTATGTATTCAGTTTTCTGAATTCTAGAATTAGTTCTCAGGAGTGAGTAGTTTAAATAGTATGTAATAATTTTAAATATATTTTTGTTTAGAGACGTTCAGAATGTTTCCAACTTCACCATTTATAGTACGGAAATGTACTAAACCTTACACTTTACCTAATACTAACGTGACTATAGAGCCAGGAGTTAAGGTTTTGATACCCATCTATGCTTTACACAATGATGCTAGATATTATCCATCTCCAGAAAAATTTGACCCAGAAAGATTTGTAGACAATAATTATAGACCAAATGGTCATTACTTACCTTTTGGAGATGGACCAAGAGTATGTATTGGTAAGTAAATTAATTATTAACCATTAGAAGTAATTACCAATACTTGCAAGTTAGAATGAGAATAGAAAATAAAAGCTATTTTATTTTGAGAATAGAATGTCTACCACATTTGACAATTCACTCTTGTGATTTTATTTTTGTTCAAACATAATATTCCATTTAATCATTCCAACATTTTCAGTTATTTGTTATCGGTGGTTGTTCTTAACAAATCTTGTTATATTTTAATCCTCTTAAATTTTGTAAATTTTAAAGTTAAACAACTGTAGAATTAACAAATAGTGACATAGTTACCAGTATAATAAAATATGTACACTCTTACACTAAATGTTTAAAGTTCCATACATAACAATGAAATTTGTTGAATTTTGATGTAGGCCTACTGTAAGACAATATAATGATGTTATCATATTTAGAAAGTTACCTTATACTGTAAGGAAATTGCATACATTTAATAATTTTTACTAGATAACATCTATAGTCAATTAGTTACAATGACAGTACCTATATATTTACACTGTATTTTGTTAAGACATACAAAATATGTCTGGTGTTAAAAAGTATGCTTAATTGATTAAGAATTCTATGGTTTTTGACTAAGTATTATTTTAATATTATTTTATAACATGTCTAATCAGTTGTCTTGAAATTATTATAGTAAATGGTTGGACCTACTGCCATTGTATAGAAGATAAATTCATTAACTGAGGGTCTTGAAATGATCAGTTATTGGTTTGGAGATTTTTTTCACCTAATATGAACTCTCTACACAACATTAGGATCATTGCTTTATAGGCCTGTATGTATCCAAAAAGGATATACAGAAACAAAGCTGGAATAAAATAAAAGCTATAAATGGTTTATTATTTTTTTGACATTTTTTTCTCCCAAGCAGTTTATTTTCTAGTAATTTTATAAGTTAGGTTCTCAAAATATGTTTATAAACTGTTTTGAAATATATAGCCTATTATAATTGTAGTACTGTTACAATCACCATTACATTTTAGTACTGAGGCCTACTAACAGTGTCCTTATAGCAGTGGCAGAAATACAAGTAAAACTTACAAAGAAAAAAAAGTGGAAGCAATAGACCATGTGTCAGTACCGGTATATAGACAGCAGAAAGTAGAAAGAGTTCTATCTTATATACAAATTTTGAAACTAAAGGATGGATTAAAATAGTGTGTTTTAAGAAATGAGAGGCTTGTTCTTATGTATTGCAGCGAAGCCTAAACATTAACAGTGGAAGCAATAATTAGAGTGCATTTAAGACAATGAGTAAAGTATGTGATTTAGACAACAGAGTACTATGCAATTTATATGGACACAGAAAAACCAGCTTTAAAGCCAGTGAAACAGTATATCAAATTGAATCAACATAGGCATTTTACAAAAAATAAAATATTTTTATTCCACTAAATGTACTTATGGTTTGACTTGTAAGAACAATTATGGCAGATAAAACACAGTGAGTAAAAACAGAACACTAATAGAAGTTATATATAAATATACGTAAAAATGTCAGGAATTGTCTAAACTGAGGCAATATGAAGTCTGAGCTCCTTAAATGTGTTGGACTTCTTATTTCAACGAATATGGTAACTAGGTACCATGTGTCATCTGGATAGTTGGTTTTAATTACATTTACAAGTCTAACAGAGTCAGAATTTTAAATAAAAACTGGTTTTTCACTTATCTTCCCCACTGACCAGACCATGGATGACATCATATCAGCTGTGTATATTTCATTGCTGGTAAAAACCAGTGTAGTGGAATTGCGATGAAGCACAATGAACTTGAATTGCTTAGTGAGAGTGAAAGGTAATAGTTATGCATACTGAATAAGGAATTATAGGCAAAAACCTAAATAGTCTTAATCAGTCAGTGTTGGGCAAACTTTTTCACAATGAGCCACTGTTGTGACTATGAACTTAGGCATGCAACTTGAATGAATTATTTTGTATTATTTATACACATATAATAAGTATAAAGTATAGGCAAACAGGCATATTTACTGTGTTTAGAAATACATTATTAATACTATAATAAAACCAAGTCTAAATGCACACTTTACACATTTTTTGAATCGCTTTTTGAGATCCTATTTTGTATTATTTATACACACATAATAAGTGTAAAGTATAGGCAAACAGGCATATTTTACTGTGTTTAGAAATACATTATTAATAGTTGTCTTGTTTGTTCATCATCTTCTTTCACAGGACTACACTTAATATATTATTGAAACTTTCTCTTGTGAAAACTTACTTGTCTTTTTCGTCGAACGCGTTTCGGTGTCGTATTCGCCTTCGTCAGCTTAGAAACAGACGGCCAGTACTTGGTAACGGTTGTTGCTTGGAAGGTATAGTGGGGGTGGTGTGTAGAGGAAGGGGATTGGCGCGGGGATCCAAATTGAGCTGCATTATTAATACTATAATAAAACCAAGTCTAAATGCACACTTTACACATTTTTTGAATCGCTTTTTGAGATCCTATTTTTTCTTTTTATAATTAATTTCATCATGTCTGAGTTTTTCTGAAGTTCAAGACAATATTGTAATTGTGTTTTGGATAAGCAATGTGCTGTCACTTTAACATTTAGGCCTCTGTTAGACTAGGCCACTGGTGGCCCAACTGGTGACAAACTTGGTGGGTTCACCATATTATGGGATACAAATGAATCAGCCACCAGTTTTGCCACTGTTAAAAAAATCCTATTGTTTGCAGCATAGAAATGTAGTTGAGAAATTTGCATCAAACAAAAGTTTGCTTCTCCTTGCACTGCTATTAAAAAAGAGGAGGCAGAGAGCTTGGAAAATGCACATACTTCCTTCAAGAGAAGATGGGGGGACTGTATTATACTTTGTTTGATGAAGTTTGTGCAGATGATAATACATTTTTTAATTATGTTCACATGTCTAAAGCTTCATTTTTCGAACTTTTGGACTACATAAAAGGAGACATAATAAGTGGTGTTAACATGGGGATGAGAAGACGGTTTGTTTTAATCTCATCTTGTTTTTTATTTTCCTCATCTTTTGCACCACTTTCATTAACGCTTTCACTCGACATTATCACAAGGCAAAACCAATCAATTGACTTTCAGTAGCAAAGTGACAGGTAGAGGAAACCTGGTGTTACGAAGGTGTGATGTGCTCACAGTAGCAGTGGTGCCACTAGTGGCCTTGTGCAATAGGCTACGTCTGAAACAATGCTCCAGCTGGCAGTGGCGAAACCAAAAGTTGCCCGAGCTGTTGCCAGGGCCATCCACCAGCTGGTCACTAATTTTCAGTGGCACCACCAGTTACCCTAGTCTAATAAGTCTCATTTGCTTCAACACCCCACAACGTGGTGAGCCACTGGTGGATTAACTTTGTCGCACCACCAGTGGCCTAGTCTAATAGAGGCCTTAAACTGAGGTTCAGTTGATAGGCTGTAAAATCACTGAGTGTTGTATTAAAACTTAAAAAAAAATTTCAGTTGTATAAATGTATTAAAACACATCAGAAACTGATAACAGTAGGTGCACAAGTACTTCTTTTTCTTTTAAAATAACTGAAATTAATAAAAAATATTTTCAGTTTCTAATCTCCTACTTCAAATATTATTTTGTACTACAGTTTTTTGCTTTTCATACAGATCTACTTTAAAAATACATAAATGTAAGGATTTAAAAATGATTGTAAATTCAGTAAATCTATACAATAAGGAACAAGATTTTTAAGTAAAAAATTCTTTGCTTGGGTTGCCACATCCCACTTAACATACATTTGTGTATCACTAATTGCTTGCATGCTGTCGGTTGCCTGCCACTACAAGTCATACGACTCTCACATATGAAATATTTGATCTCATTTGACAATAGGGAAAGGAATTACTCCCACAAAAAGTTAACCATTAATTTAGTTATAGATATCAGGCTGTTATTCAAAACATTTAAGATAAATTAAAATAGACTGTACCGCATGTAAGTTGTATTTACTGGCTCAGAAGTGTAAGATGGAAATTTGAGTAAATAAAACTAATGTTGTCTTACATAAAGGCATATAATTAATATGTATCAAGTTTGTTATTAAGAATAAGCAATTGAATGTCTACCAAACTGTAACAATTTAGAAACAAGAAAAATTGAGGCTCAACTAATAAAGAAAGGATTCTTGGATTTCGTTGTCCATGACGTGTCCGTTACTTAACTAAATATCACTATAATATTGACGACTCGGAACACTAAGTTTTTTATAAGTAAAAACGTAAAGTTTGTAATTAATTAAAGGCTGTAAGGTAAAACTTTACGTTTTTACTTATAAAAAACTTAGTGTTCCGAGTCGTCAATATTATAGTGATATTTAGTTAAAGAAAGGATTTCAAAAAATATGTGAATATGTAGAAAATAAGACCTGAATGATTTCAATTTAGATTTTACAAGTTGATGATAATACCCATAGTATGTATAGTTTTAAATGATCAATACCAAGTCAGGATTTGAGAACCTTGCAGACAGTAAAAATACAATTATTTTCCTGGTACAGTGTTGTTCGAGTATACAGTACTCCCCTAAATAGTGTATCTTGTTACCTGATATGTTTCAGTTAGAGTGCATTTAGAGTTAAATTTAAATTTCTGTTATGTAAATGAAGTATATTATTTAATTGTATTTCTAATAAACTTGAATTAAAGTGTGTCTTACATACTGATATTCTTCATATGCACATGTGCATGTGTTGTGGTTATCTTTATTTTTGTTATTACTATTATTATTGTTGTTGTTGTTGTTGTTGTTGTTATTATTATTATTATTATTATTACTATTACTACTTCTACTACTACTACTATTAATATTATAAATTGCATGTGGTTAGGTAAAGTATCAAACTAAAGTATATCAAAAATTAGATAAAGTATATCAAACATTCATAAAGAACACTATTACATTAACGACTCGGATCACTAGGTTTTTTATAAGTAAAAGCATAAAGTTTTACCTTACAGCCTGTACCGGTTTTCTCCTTTAAAAGGCTTCTTCAGAGGCTCAACTATTACATTGTTAATGTAATAGTGATATTTAGTTAAGTAACGGACACGTCATGGACAACGAAATCCAAGAATTCATAAAGAATGTAAGAATTATGTACAAACTACTTACTTATTCCAAATTTTATTATAGTTATGAAACTTTAGACTGGAAATTTTATTATGTCTAATGGCTACAGTACTATTTTTACCAGCTATGTTTTTTGCAGCTATGCGATTTGTTCTTCTTGAAATGAAAGTATGTATTGCACACATAATCTCCAGATTTGAAATTCGAGTTAATCCCAGAATGGTTTCACCAATGAAATTTAAGAAAGGTGCTATGAGACTGGAGCCTGAAGGTGGCATGTGGATAGATTTTTATAAAAGAGACTCTTAGTTTGCTCTTACAAGTCGGATAGTTGTAACTGTATTAAACTGCTTAATTTAATCAAATAGTTATAAGGATATATTTTAATAGCTAAAAGTGATACATGTAGTGACAGAAATAATTTTTTGACGGGTGCAATAAACATTAACTCATTTTTTTACAACTTACTCTTTATCTGCACACACAGTCATAATTTTAAATACTTTTTAGTGATGAGTCATAAACAATGCGAAAAAATGTAATAGGTAACTTACACACATGAATATGAGCGTGTATATCAATGTCTAATGTTTTGTGCTGTGTACATGTGTGAGTATTTGTGGCAACCTGTAGTATACATTCCCGTTTTTATATATTATAGATGTATTCATAGACTGTGGTAACATGCTGAATGACTAAATACACACAAGTAAAAAAAAACATGAGTTCCATCATAAATAAGAATATAGACACCTGCGAACTCCCATCGCATGAATCAAACTGCACGCACACAGAGAAAACAATAAAATCAAGGTATTTTGTATGCAAAGACATTATTTAATTTTTAATTTTAGTACTGTAGGTGTTATTTCTTTAATTACTGTACTTTGAAATTGCAAAAGTTCATGTCTTCATGCTTCTTCGTGTGTTTGCATGCTTGCATAAGTGTGATTTGAATAGTGAACTGTATTCAGGCATATTGACTCAGTATGTAAGAACTAGATCTTACAAATTATCATTCCAAAGACAATGAATGTGGGGACTATATTTGCATGTGCAGAAACAGACATAAAACTGATGTCTAAGAGCTTTCCAAGTGGGTCAGATTTATGACAGATGTATTGTTCACTTAAGGAATACTTTCTACTCCACACTTATCACGTTTACACTATAATTATTTTTATCTTGTTGATTCATCCTCTTCGTTCACTTTTTTAAATATTATTATATAGGCCTATATAAACTTTCACATATGAACTTACTTTGGTTATCACTTTCCCATACGTTTCAAGGTGATGTGCCTCTTCCGCAGTGGGAGTAAATACTGAATGTCATTTTACAGAATAACGGTTATGGACTATAGGTGTGTGTGGTGGGGGTTGATGGTGGGAGGGAATTGGCACTGAGGTTCAAATTGTGTTTGGATCAGTGTATCAAATAGTGTATGTGATTTATAATGTAATTGTTCATTTAATATGTTGTTTGGTTGTAGTGCATGATATCTGTATATTTCGAATTGTTCAGCTGTGTTTAGTTTTCTACTTTTAGGTAAGTAGTGTAGTATATCCATGTTGTGTTCTATGTTTGTGTAACTGTGGTTTTCGGTTTGTAAATGTGTGGCAAATGTGGAATGTATGTAATTTGTGGTGAGGGCTTTTAAATGTTCTGAAAATCTGGAGGAAAAAGATCTTCCTGTCTGGCCGATGTAGAATTGGTGACAATCATTACAATTTAATTATAATTACAATATAATTATTTACTCGGTGTGTGTGTGTGTGTGTGTGTGTGTGTGTGTGTGTGTGTGTGTGTGTGTGTGTGTGTGTGTGTGTGTGTGTGTGAATATTACTTAGTTTTTGTTAAAAAACTTAGTTTTTTAATATGAATAAAAGACTGCATGGTATAGCAGATAAATGGACAATTCGTAAATTTATTGCTAACCTAGAATTGTCCATTAAAAATGACAGTTTTTTTTCAGTCTGATCAGTCATCGTTTCATACCATTTATAGACCAGTATAGAGGTGAAGAGTATATTTCTACTGTTAAAGCCTTTAATAAAAACAATGATAGTGTCAAGGTAGCTACATGATAGTTTTGTTGCTATTTTATTAAGACCATGATCAGTGGCGAGGCATGCAGCTACTGGGAGATCTGGGGATGACCAAACAAATTAAGGAAAAATTTAACGTTAGTATAGTTATGTTCTGAGAGAAAAACATTTGAAAACATTCATGAATGAGTGAAGTAAGCATATAACACAACAAAACACTATATAATAGAGTAAGCGGTTCACTAAATCAGTCCTATCATCTGACTGCCCTTCACCTCCCACCACACCAATCCACCACTCCACTAGTCTAACATTCACACACTGACAAAATATAGAAGTTCAGTCATTACTGGCTTAGAGAAATTCAGTTGCTTTTCTTTATTTTTGCAACACACATCCTGTGCTGGAGTATTTACATATTCTACATACCATGTGTAAGTTTGATGAAACAGTTTATTGAATAATTGAATAAGTACTTCAAATTATGGTTGAACTGGAGTTGTTCTGCAACTAAAGGGAAAACCTTGTCCATCGTTTGAGGAGAAACTGCTAATTGTTGAAAATAGTTGGCTCTGCCTATCTTTAAAGTTTTATTTCAAAAACTAAGGAAAAAAGAACAAATTAAGTTAAAATAATAATCAATTTATGTACTATCTGAAATTAAATTGAATGAAATCAGACTCAGTTAAATATTACATATTATGACTTGAATGCTAATCTCTTCAGCAAAAAATTATAACAGAAAAATGTGTTTCTGTTTTGTATTTAATATACTGTCTTTCTATGTGCACGGGAGGCACTACAAAATTTATACCTGCTGGCAGGGGAAGGAATGTGTTGTTGTGAGCACTTTTGTTAAAACAAACAATGAGTACAGAAAAATAGTTATGATTTGCTAATGACCAATATCCCATTTCAAGCATATCCAATTAAAATATAGATGGAGTTTTTAAGGAACAGGTTACCCCTGATTAAATGGAAGCTGTCAGCTGGCAGAAGAACTGTCTATGTACCATAAAATCCTGCAGTGCATATGAATTTTTACCCAGACAGAATTTAGGGACTTGAATAACAATTGAGAGTAACAGCTGATTCTCTACAGATTATCAGTATTATAGAGCAGTTTAGGCAGGGCCGGACTGGGAATGAAATTAGGTGTGGGCATCCAGATCCAATAGCGGCGGCTTTGTACTCCACACCTACTAATAATACAGCATCCATCTCATTCTAATACTACTGCTGCCCTATTTCTTTTTTTCAATTATTCAAAATTTTGTTTCAGTTATTTTCGATTTATGTTTTCAACAATATCAAAAGGTTAGCTACAAGAAAAAAAATATATATGAGATTGTTATATGCCCAAGTACTAGGTATTTATAGTAGAATTTTTTTAAGTACTTGTCACTTTTTCTAATTTTTTTATTTTTATACTAAGCAAAATCATTAAAGGAGTTAAGCTTTTTATGTCAATACATCTATAAGAAGTGCAATGATAAAAACGTCAGGTTACTACATTAGTTTATTGTTTTAGAAATATAATAAAATATACATAAAAAGTGCTTAATACTAATATACATATATATTATATTTTAAACAACCAGAAGAGACTTCAACAGTGCACTCTTTTTTGCTATGTCATCTATAATGTCATCAAGATTTAGGTTTTCAAAAACTTCCTTTTCAATGGACATCAGCATAAAAGATTCCAATTTCAATTGCATCTCAATCTATTTTTTATAAATTTTAGAGTTGAAAAACTTCTTTCACAAGCAACTTGTGTAAATGACAATGTCAACATATACTTGAATGCAAGCCCAATCACACTGTATGCTCCGGTTAAAAAATCATATCTCTTAAGAAGTCTGTAGCAGCATATGGAACAGTTATTGCAAGACTTACACTTCTTAAGATTGAGCTGTACTTTTTTTTCAGTGTCATTTTCATCATCGCTAAGGGGGTTTGATGTACCTGACGCATCTGCTATTTCATTGTAGCGATATTCTTCTAAATTTGATTTTTAATGGTATTCCATAAATTAGCTAGATGTGTTAACTCGGCCCGTAGATTCTCTTCAGTTGCCCTTTCGTCAAAAGTTATAAGTTTTTTACTTAGTTCTTTAAATGCAGATGGTGGCAATCCTTCAGATATAATATTAGGGAAGGCCTTGGGATCTAAATTAGCAAGGTCTACATATAATAAGTTACTACTAAAATCAAACCGTGTTTTTAGACCCGTAGTCACTGAATCAACAATAACATTGAACACGTTCACTTTGAATGGCTTCAAAGGATCCTGTATAACTTCGTCTGAAGAACTTTCTCCTGGCATGTTCTTTTTTTTCTAATTCTCTTCTGTTTCTAATTCTGTTTCGGCTTCAACTTCTAAGTTCTTATCATCAAACTGCACAGAACTCCAGTTCACAAAATTGTCAGCTTTATCTTTCACTCCTGAAAAGTTTTCTCTTATTTGATCTAGCTTTTCGGTTGTAACCTGGACCATTTTATAAGCCTTCAAAATGTCAAAGCCACTTGTTTGTGAACACTTCGAGAGAGGTATTGTTTCTTTGTAGATATAAAGAAAAATGAAAGCTGTCAACACAGTTTCATATTTTAACAGAGCCTCTTTGTATGACTTAGCTTTTACTCTTGTATCTGATGCAAACTGGTCACCATTTTCAATAGCATGTAGCGTTGCAATAACAATTACATACATTGAAGATTCTTTCTTATCTAAGGTTCCAAAA